>OV725081.1:1200000-1516548 GCA_928085145.1 Nezara viridula
TGTTCCTGTTAAGCGAAGAGACAGAAACTATAAAACTAAGTACAACAATGTTAATGAAAGCCGGTAAAGAACTAGGGGTCAAAATAAACGAAGATAAGACAAAATATATGGTTAGCTGCAAAAATGGCGATATTGCTGGTGATATCGATATAGATGGTAATATGTTTGAACAGGTAGATAAATTTAGGTATCTAGGTTCTACGATAACTAGAAAAAACGGAATTGAAGAAGAGATTAAGGTCAGACTGAAGGCGGGAAATGCTTGTTATTTTTCTATGACAAGACTACTTAGCTAGCGCCTCTTGTCCTGGAATCTAGAATCTATAAAACCATTATCTTACGTACAGTTCTTTATGGATGCGAAACATGACCGCTTACATGAAGGGACGAGCAACGTCTTAAGGTTTTTGAAGATAAAGTATTGCGTAGAATATTCAGACTGAAAAAGGATGAGTTAACCGTAGATTCAGGCAGTTACACAACGCCGAATTGTGTGAACTGTATCTGGTTAATATTATTGAAGTGATTATATCGCGGTGAATCAAATCAGCTGGTAAAATTGTTGGGCTTAGTAATGAAAAAATTTCTAAAAAATTAATATTTGGTGTACCGAATGATAAACGTCCGAGGAGATGACCGAAGGCAAGGTGAAAAGATTGTGTTGAAGCCGATCTGAAGGGACTGGGTTTGGACGGCGAACGCTGGAGGGAGGTGTGTAATAAGCGATTGGTGGTGTCGGCATCGAACCTTCGGGTTCGCTAAGCCTGTTATTACTATTATGGAAGAGCTGGTACATATAGTAATGGTAATGTTTAGATGATAAATAATAAACTTACTACAATATTGTTGATGAATCCTTCTAGTGCATGTGGAGATGTCGTTTTCTTTGCTACGTGCCATCGTCTCAACAGTTCTTTATCATAAACAGCGACCACCAGCTCCATTTCTTGCAGTTCTTAATTCATAATTATTTAATGAAACGCGAGCATTAGTACCATAAATTAATTTAGTTGATTACAGTCAAGCTTTATAATGGTGATTAAAATTTAAAGTTATAATGTTATTTCCATTTTAGTGATTCCTCTACATTCTGTTGGCATAAAGAACATTATCCAACTAATAAGTATTTTTTCATACTGGTCATGGAAGCTTTTCGATCATTATGCTTTAGGTTGCTCAATAAACGTTCATTCCACTTTTAAGGATTGTCATAATTGTTTCTATGTCTCCTAAGGCAAGAAACAAGTGCAGAATACAGTCGTCAACAAAGGGGTTATAGAGTTTATGTAGGATGGACAAGCAATTGACATTTTCTCCTAAACTACTGGATCGATTTTTTTCAAATTTGGATTTAAAATTAGAGGTCACCCGAGGATGATCCTCCTTCATTGATATGTCTATCCGCCTTTTCCTTTCGAGATGGTGTCCGAAAAACCTTTGTTGCTATAGACTGTAGCGCCTAAACGTATGTACTGATTTCAATGAAACTTCGCTTAAGTCTTCTCGATGCCCTTAAATTTATCTATATAACATACTTCAACGAAAATAAGCTGGAAAAAAAGTTACGAGGGATGGTAAAATTAGATTCTGAATAACTCAATAAGTATAAACTTTTTTGTTGATGTTGTATTATGGTTGTTTAAAATTTTTTAAAAGTACGAAATTTCCTTAAAAAAAAAAAAAAAAAAACGTTAAAATCGGACAAATGGGTGCAAAGATGTGGTCTCTAGATATTTTTTAAGTTCTACTGCAAATCCTTTGTTTTGGATTTTGATTTTTGAAAGTGTTACTGAAGTAATTTTTTTTTTTTTTTTTTAGCATATTACTAATGAAGAGAAAAAAAATGTTTAGGCAAATAATTGGAATTAACTTTTTATTTCTTTTAATTCGTCACTAGACTGTTAATTTAGATGTATAATTTTTGGGAAATAATAAACCATTGTGAAATAATTTGCTGCTTTTTTCATATATCTAGAAAATGAGACATCTTAGACAAAACATTGTTGTATAGAAAAATAAAGCTGATAAAATTTCCTTTAAGAATATTTATATTTACTTCTTGTGTATCTTTTATAGTTTTCGAGATATTCACTAACTTAGATTGATTATTTTCAAAAAATATATTTTAGCCTCATGTTTTTTGAAAACTTGTCTTTTTTTAACATCACGTTTTTTTCTTTAAATGTATATATTATCAATTAGTTTATCTTTTATGAGTCCAAACTGATATAAACTTCAAATATTTTGATAAATTTCATCAATGCAGAGGAGAAAATGTAATTTTTTTTTTTATCATGAATGTCCCCACTTTAAACATGATGGGTGTCTAATAATATTAGTGAATCACATAAAAGCTAGCACACATAACTATAGTGCAGTAATTAACTTTTGCTGTAGTTGTTGATGTTTTATGAAACTTTGTCCCATTTCATCTCAGGAAATCACTTTGTGATGTATTTTCATGCATGCTGTAACGATACAGTATTTGATTATATAAACATATTTATTTATAAAATAGGTAACATTAGAAAAATTGTATTGATCTTTTACAAACTAACATTCATTTTGAGAAAATGTAGAGAAAAGAAGTTTGTGACAATTGTACCGCATCTATATGATAAAAATATTATTACTAAGCCTAACTGTCCAAACATTATTGGTTAAGGTGAAATTAAATGGAAAGTGTTCTAGTCTTAGAAATTTTATAGTTGATTTCAATAAATTGAAAACCGGAAAGGTATGTTATTGTACAGCAAACAGACAAAACTTTCATTTATTCAACCTATATACATTAAATAAATTTACTAATAAAAGTATTAAAATACTTTTGTACTACTAAAAGATTTTGTAGACCGGCTTCTCTTTGGATGAGAGAGTTCACCTTTGGGGTGATGAGAGCAACAACTCATCATCATCCGAAATAAAGGAATCAGTATCCGCGATAGATGCGGGGAAAAGGTCTAAGTCTTCTTTTCCTTCTTCATACTCATTTATTATATAAGAAACTCTGTTCATTCATTATATTAGGAACTCCGTTCATTCATTATATTAGGAACTTTGTTCATTCATTATATTAGAAACTCCGTTCATTCATCATATTAGGAACTCTGTTCACTCATTATATTAGGAACTCTGTTCATTCATTATATTAGGAACTCCGTTCATCAATTATATTAGAAACTCTATTCATACAGTTTCTGTCCTGGCAATTCAGACGTATGGAGGAACAGTTTAATCCTATTTTCATGCAGCTATATCTGGCACTACTGCAATCTGTAGTGCATTATCATAATATAAAATCCAATATATTTTTCATGAGAAAAAAAGTTGAGATCTGTATTTCACACCTCGAAAACGTCTAAAATCTATTATCCAGACAAAACTTTATAAGAATTTAAGACCACATAAACTAGACGAAATGACACAGACCCCTCCAAACAAATTCGAACTGGAGATATAAAATGAAAACTATAGACAAGGGTTTCTTTTTATTCTTTATTAAAGTGTCAAATTTAAAAGTTATTAATCAGTAGTTTTAAATAGCAGCAATGCAGCTTTCGAACGGTTGTAGTGACAATATTTTCTTTATTTCTTTAGGGTAAAATCTTGCAAATTGATAAATTTTTGGGAGGAACAAAAGTAGTATACACTTTAACAAAAATATTACATCCGGGATTATTTCAAAGATTACTGAATTCCCTAAAAAACAAATAATAATAATAAAAATTGGACTAATATTAGCAAAATTAGAAGTTAATGTAATTTTTAAAGAGTTTAATAGTTCAAAACATGAATAAAAAATTAAATTAATTTTCATAGTAGTGGATTGATGATGAATGTGGTGAATAATTGAAGAGAAGTTGATTGCGGTGGTTAGGGGTGTTCAGTCAAAATAAAATTAATTAAATTTCATTTCTTTGGTCAATTATAATTACCGAGAAAATAAGAATTGATTTCTCCATCTCATGATGCGTTGCATTTTTTTTATTTTCTCATTATTTTGTCATTTAACACTGATCGATATAAGTGTGAATTATTCACACGGGCCCACTAGTATGTGAATAGCTAAGCCTAATAATGATATTGTTATCATATTCAAGTGATACAATTTCCATAATCTTCTTTTCTCAAACTGTTTTTCTATGTTTCGTTATATTATAATGACCTAAGGCCTTTCTTAAAAGATAGATACAATTTGTCTAACATTACCTGTTTTATAAATGAATATGTTTTTCATTATAATCAAATACTGTTTGTTATAGCATGCACAAAAAGATGTCAAGAAGTCGTTTCATGAAATGCAATAGGACAAGGTTTCAATTTATAAAGCATCACCAACTTCAGCAGAAATGTAGTTACAGCACTGGTGTATGTGTATATATATATATATATTCTTATTAATAGACAGCTAACATTCCCTTCATATCACTTCATGAGGAGGTTTCATATGGAAAATATATGACTTGTTATTTACCTATCTGGTTGAAATCCATGCTGCCCGAATCTCTCCTCCCCTCCCAGGTATGTGAGGCCTGTCAGCCTACTGGACGCAACTCACACCGACCAGGCGTAGGATTGATGACCCTATCCTGTGTACTTAAATCAGGAATCGTGCTGCGGCTTACCAGCATGTTAGTAGACCCTCTGAGGTTCAGTCCATGGACGGTCTGTTTCGGGGAAAGACATTTAGGTCAGCTGTCTATTAATAAGAAAGACACCTATGAGAGAATAGGCCGGTGAAAGATCTGTAAAAAGCTGGCAATATTAGGATATCCTTTCAACTTATTGGGTTGAAAGAAAAGTAAACACTTCATTGGAGCATTTTTCATGAAGATGGTTTTAGCTCAACCTATTTGAATATGTTAAAAGTGAGTCAACGCAACAAACAGGGCACTTGATCATAAGAAGGTCACTTTTGTTAAGAACTCAATGCCAGCTTCTGTTCAATCAATACAGATCAGAGAGAGTTCAGCGACACCCTTCATATATAATACAAGTCGTTCCTATTCATCAAATAAATGTCCCGGATTTATATTAGTCCCTGTCATTATATTGGTTATAATAAATCTCTAGGTAGATAGGTATAGGAAGGAATCACAATTCATTTCCCTTTGTCTAACGCGTTTAGATAAACTAAAAAGTTCTAGAAATAACTGAATTGTATTGTTGACTGTTAACATTAAACTTAACTTATCATGTACAGAGTACAATCGTGTATTTAATTAGGACCTATGCAATACCTTCTTGTTTGACCCTGGTTAGATTTTTGGTCATGCGTGCTAATTCTTTTTTGACATAGTAGCGCTGCTTTTTAAGGCGCCTCGTGTTAATTATTGTTGCTTTTGTTTCTTTCATTGTGAAATCTAATTCTTCAAGCTCACGATCTAATTTCTTTTTCAAATCCCTTAAATCAGATTAACATTTTTTTTTTTTATTTCGAGTTTGTTCTTTGAGAAACTTAACTCTTCATTAAATTGGTCCATTATCTTAAAAGTATTCGCTATTACAGGTAAATCACACAAGTGAACTAATTAAATTACTTGATAACTCATTTCTATTAATTTACAATTTTTTTGCACTGCTTTATGTATATATGAGCCACTGCTTTATGTATATATGGGCCACTTTCTTCAGAACTGTGGTTTAATACTGGGTGCCTCAGTTCTTAATGGCTAAACTTTAGGGGGTGATTCCAGACAAAATTTCCAACAAAAAAGTTCATTTAATGCAGGTAGTCAGGATTTTTATTGAATCAGAAGGAATTTCTTAAAAAATGTTCAAGATAATTAAATTCTAATTATACCATCATAAAGTAGACAAAATGTGTTTGAGAAAACAGCGATTAAATTTGCTAAAGTTAATGATAAAAAGGACTTTCAGGAGGTCTAATGCGGCTGTCTACTACTTATACACGAACAGCATATCTCTGTACAGCAGCTGTATTAGCCTTCCTGAAAGTCCCTTTTATCGTTGGCCTTGGTGAATTTAAACACTGTTTTCGCAAAAACTGTTGTCTATTTTACGATGATGTACTTATAATTTTATTATCTTGAACATTTTTTAAGCAATTCCTTCTTATTCAATAAAAACCGAGACCACCTTAAGAATAACACAAAATTAGTCTCGTTTCCCATTCGGACTCAGCCCATGCATCAAATGAACTTTTTCATTAAAAATTTTGTCTATAATAATCTCTCACAGTTGGGCCACCCTGCGTTGAACTGAGGCACCTACACAACAATATTGTGACACGGTTTGTATTACTGGATTCATTTCTATTTATTTTTAATAATGTTGACAGATTACCGGATTGCCTACCTATGACTTCAATGTGTTCACTTTTCTTTACAGCTTTGTATTTCAATTTATGCTTCCTCGTCAGTGAAGGTAATAAAGCTTTGTGCAGGAGATTAAAAAAATGTTTGTGTTTAAAATAAAAAATTTCCATGAGCTTTGTATTTTAAGTATCAAGATTCATCCAATTTTCATAAGATTTTCATGGATTGTGCTGGTTGATATCTAGATGGCTTCTTTTTAAGTTCTTAAAATTCTATCAATTACTTGCATTTGCTGATGCAGTAATGCATTTTCATTGATATTTATGTTTGGAAAAAATTGGTCCTAAGTTGAATGAAATTTGGTGAACAGTGTACAAATGGTCAAGTATTAATTTCATCAAATTCCATTTATTAATTTAAATTAACCTAACTGATTCTAAGAATATAAAGGTTGTGAAATGTGAATAGCAATAAACATATCATTCATCTGGTGGAGTCACAATGCAACTGTAAAAGTTTGGAAAACTGTTTTATCTAGCACTATTGCCTGCAAGACCTGTTTAATAGGATCAATGTAATAGAATGACATGAGCGAAATTTGAATGGATAGAACACTTTTATGCTGGCACAATCTATTTTTAAAAATTGTGTTGTTTATTTAATAATAATTCTAATTATTTTGGCACTCCTATAAAATAAAATTGTTTGATTTGCACTTATGTGAATGTTCCACCGGATGAGGGATATGGTAATGTAATGGCAGGTTTTATAAATTGTTAAATTAAATTGTGTGACTTTCTGTAGTTGTTTGCATGTGGCAGGTATAACACTTGCTTTAATAAGCTACCAAAGACCTAATTTTTTTTTTTCTTCTTCGGGGGGAAGTCTCGGGCAGCATGGCTTTCCCTAGTGGACGGTCACCCATCCAAGTACTAACCGCGCTCGACGTTGCTTAACTTTGATTACCAATTGCAAGCGCTTTAGCCCGTACGAATACTCCGGCCCTAAAGACCTACTTTATTAGATGTTAATTCAATTTGGTGAAGATTTTAGGGATTCTAAAGTTTGATATCTAGGTGGTCCAATCATCAATTTTATCAAAATTTGTCTACTTTTTTCACTTAGGTATGCATTTTACCTTGACACTTGATACTTTTAAAATGGCTTCTGCCCCAGATTTCATGTTGTTTTTTTTATTATTATTTATGAAATTTACTACTGTACAAATTAATAAACATTCAGCAAATGTGATATAGATAAATACATGACATGACAAGGCTTGAAGAGAATCTACTCTAAAGATTTCATTTTTTAATGACAAATCATTAACTTTAAAATATAACAAGTTATGTAATCAATAGAAACAGTGAGGAAGATATAACCCTACTTGGCAGACATAAATTGATACTTTGCTAAACATTAAGTGAGACTTTGGCTAATTGTTAGTTTAATCTACTTACAGTGCATACTTATCTATCAGTTTCAATTCTGGAAGATTTTTAAAAAGTTTCAAGTTTTTTTCTAGTTGTGAAAAGAGAGTTGTCATTCCATTAAAACTTTTCACACCTTCTTCATCTTTTATGCTTAGAGAGCTTTCAGAAGTTTCAGTTTTCTTTTTTCTAAAATTTATTATGGCATCATTTTCTTTGAAATGGTTGTTTTTTAAATAGCTCTTTGTGTTAGGTATCTATTTAACTGGCAATTAAATAGCAATTCCCAAATAGGCTGTGACATTATTTGACATGAAAATAGTACATAAAACTCTGCTACATGCCAAAAATATATACCAAGAATAATTTTGATTATTTTGTTATGATTCAGTCTTTTAGGCTGCTGTTGAGAATGACTGATATAGTTTTGAAGCAATTAATATTTCATGATATCCTCCCTGTTGTTTTTAAAATTACTTTTAAGAGGAAATCATTTGAAATCTTAGGGTGTTTATCATTAAACAAATCTTACATATTCTGAAATCCAATATGATAAGAAAATAGTTAAATGGTGCTACTGAACAAGTGTCACTCCGCTTTGTCAAGTGGGTCAAGATCTCATTATCACAGTATAAATGGGAGTCCGAGGATCTATATGTTCATGGTATATATTTTTATTTAAATTGCGGTTTACAGCTTTGGCAAACTCCCTGTGGGTCCTTTACAGTTGAGATCGGGTCCAGACTACTTTCGCATACACTTAGCCATTCTCGGGATTCCTATTTATATAAGTATATTTCAGTATACTTATTTATTATTCTCTTCCGTGGCTGGTTTCATTCTTTAGACCTTATAGGCTTATTTGTGTTGGCTCTCCTCTCTTGCTTGACAATTGAGGACCGTCACAAATAAGTTTAGCCTGACGAAGGTCTGGTCTAATGACTAGAACACGTCGCAGAAAACAATAATAAATAAATTTATAGGAAGAAATATTTTTATTTAAGTTCAAGATGGTGTACGAGACATGGAAGCTGTCTAAAGTTATGTAGATGGAGAAGGTTCGCCAAGAAGTTGTTTGTCTGTATGTGTGTATTGTGCTTAATATGTCTTCTGTTTTTTTGTTTTATTAGTTTTGATTGAATTGAACTTTAGCATCTTGTTTTAAGCGAAGTAGAATTTCTTTTAGTTGGCTGATACAATTTTTACCTTTCAGCTGATTTTCTTTCATCTTCACTATTTTCATTGATAGATGTTTTACTTGCTTCATTCGCTCCATCGTCACAGAATTCGAAATCATTTTGTTCACCAAGCAGATCGTTTATTGTGTTATCCATCTTCTAACTTTATCTTTTTATTTTTTTGTCTTTTTGTAGGCACTAATCCAAATAAGAAAAATATAATTTCAATTTTGTTGTATTTATTAGAAAACAGCCTAGTTATACATGTTAGTTATACTGAATAGAATATACCTGCCAAAATTTAAATTGGATTTATTTTACCTTTTACATATGTTTTTCATAACATCAATTTTTAGTTAATTTTTTAATTACTATGCAATTTGGTTACTTAACTTATAAATTGAAAACTTTAACCAATTGATAATGTATACCAGTGATTTTATTTTATGAATCAAAAATAAGAAATAGGATTGCGTTTTATTTTAGTTTTTGCTCTCTTATTAAACTGTAATTATTAATTTTTTTATCACACATGTGTTATATTAATATCATAACCTTAATAACCTTGCTGAATATAATAATGTGATTTTACAATAAATTTGATTGTATTGTATTGCAAACCATTTTACAAAGTATTTTTTTTCAAATGCTAGAAGATTGCAGGATATGCTTATATTATAGAAAATGTGAAATGAATCAAGGAATGAATGTTTTTTGTGTGAAATTATAAATCCTTAAGCAATTAATAAATAACTACTTAAGTAATGAAACCTTAGTAGGGAGTGAAAAAGCTACTTAATAATCAGTTTCTTTGCTGGGCTTAAAGATAAAACTCATCGTGCCCAACAGAAAAAAACAGTTTTCTAATTATTTAAATGTGCAGTAAAGAACCATTTTGAAGATGCCTTACATATTTATTTGTCCAAAAATACTTTATACAATTTAATTGTGCTCTCAAATTTAGAAAAATAGATATATGAGGCATCAATTCTCATTGAGTCAAATCTGAAATCTTATCAACATTCTGGAATGACTTTTATTATTTAATTATATAAAAATTAAATAAATATACAAAGGCTAAAAATAAGGTGACTATTGTGAATTGATCTGTGGCTGATAGTTGTTATACAGCCAGTGCAATGCCCTCGACACTCACTCATGATTTGTTCAAAATGTTGGTGTTTAAGAGTTTATTGTTATTCTTGCGCAAAAAATTATTCTTTTTCATATTCTAATTTATTCTACATAATTTGTAACCATTTTCAATTTATTATTGTTTAATTTTTTATATTTATATCAAATTTATTTTAGGAACTTGCAAAACGAGTTGATCTTCGAAACATTATCGTTTGCTCAGTCGATCCACCTGGTTGTACCGATATTGATGATGCTTTGCATTGTTTCAAACTTCCGAATGGAAACTATGAGGTATTTTGCATATTGATGATAATAGCCATGTTAGCATAAATTGAATGTAGTGATTGAGATAACTTTTCTATAGGCCGGAGTCCACATTGCAGACGTGAGCCACTTCATCAGGCCGGGGACAGCCTTGGACAAGGAGGCAGCGCTGAGGGCTACTACCGTCTATCTTGTAGATAAGAGGATTGACATGGTTCCGGGTAAATATTTTTATAATGCAGCTTTATTGTGTTTGAATGGGTTTATCGAGTAGTGAAAGTGGAAGGGAGGGCATTGGAATTTTAGAAGCTTTATCATTTCATTTTATACTTTCATAAAATTAATAAATGATGGGAAATTAATTTTGATACATCAAGTAAATGTTGTCATTTATGAATATGCAGACTTGCTGAGTTCGAACCTCTGTTCCCTCCGAGGAGGCGAAGAAAGGCTTTCTTTCTCTTGTATCTGGGAGCTCACTCCCAATGCCGAGATAATTTCAACAAGGTAATGCTAGTTTTTTGACAATTATTATATCATTTAATATTATTGATAAAATGATTGCTATCTTTTGATGTTGTAGGTTTCACAAGTCAGTTATCAAGTCCAAAGCTGCAATGACGTACGAAGCAGCACAGGCCATTATTGATGATGTGTCTGATGAGAGTGAACTAGCTCAATCACTACGTGGATTAAACACTCTTGCCAAAGTCCTCAAGAAGCGTAGAATGGAGAATGGAGCCTTGTCCCTTGCCTCGCCAGAGATCAGGTAATACTTCAGTAATCGGATTCCATGAGGGGAGAAGCACTTATCCTCCTTACAGTAATAGGATTCCATGAGGGGAGAAGCACTTATCCTCCTTACAGTAATAGGATTCCATGAGGGGAGAAGCACTTATCCTCCTTACAGTAATCGGATTCCATGAGGGGAGAAGCACTTATCCTCCTTACAGTAATAGGATTCCATGAGGGGAGAAGCACTTATCCTCCTTACACTCTGATTAAATATTCTAGTCAACTTGTCAGGGTGGTCGGGCTTTCTATTTTTCTACACAATTGTCCAGAAGGGAGTCAGATGGGGTGGGTCGGGCCATATATTTTTTTGGAGGGGAAAGTTTTATGGGATTTTGAATTTTTAAGGTAGGACATTTAGAAAAGGTTATGAATTTTTGTGAAGTTTTAAATTGAAGGGACTTTAAAATCAAGGAACAAACAGCACAGCTATGCATAAAATAAATTTTTTTTAAATTCTCCTTATGCTTTCACCATTTTTAGGAAGAAAGCAATACATTTCTTCTGAGGGAGGGGAAGATGATAGAGAACACAGGGGATGGGAGATGGGGTCTCTGCCGCTTCTCAGTGTTACAACTTTTATACTCTACATTCTTTCATCCCCATAAGATTTTATAATGTCCTACACTTAACATGAAATGTAAAGATAAAATTTTATACTTTAATATATTTTTCTTATTGATTCCTGTTATATTGAAAAAAAATTTTAAAATGTGCTATTGATTAATATTAATGTTGTCTATATTTTTTTTAAAATGTTTTTGTTTTTTTTAAATTATCTTGCATTCAATCTATATCAGAGGTCTCCAAACTTTTTGTCCACACTGAGACCTCGACTAAGTTCCGTTGGCCGCACCTGTTCTATAAATTAGGTGTGAAATGACACTTCAGCTGTGAAATGAGCTTTATAAAATAAAAAAAAAAATATGCAATAAATTTAGTAACCTTGTGTGTAATTAATTTTCTTGATTTTATATTTTTAAAATTTTACTAGGAAATCATAGAAATTTAGAAACAGTAGGCTGAATCTGGCTTAGAGACCCCTTATCTATATTATCAATCAAATAACAGGGAAAAAAATATATTTTTAGTTGGTTCTTTATATTACTATATTATTTTTTGAATGATTAATCAATTTCTTATTTGAAAATTATATTATTAATTTAGATTTAGAGTTGATTCTGAGACTCATGAGCCGCTAGAAGTGGTTTCCAAGAAAATGAGAGAAACTAATTCGATGGTTGAAGAGTTTATGCTTCTGGCTAATGTATCAACAGCAGAAAAGATATTGGAGGAATTTCCTGAAGTCGCACTCCTTCGACGCCACCCGGAACCTCCACCAGCGAATTTCGATCCTCTAATCAAAGCTGCTCATCACCAGGTTCAATTAGTATTTTATAACAATTAATACTTGATGAGGTAATAACCTCTGTTGAGTACGTCTAACAGACCTGGAAAAGTCAAGTAATTTTATTGATCTTTTTATTTAGGGCATCCTTCAAAACTTTTTTATAACTAACTTTTATACAATTGATAAAAGCCCACAAGATAATTTGAAAATAGAATTCATCACTGAGCACTCCATGATTTAAACAAGCCCAAAAGGCTCTCAAATCATACATGAGTCCATCGTCGTTAAAAGTTTTTAAAAAAGTCAAGAAATTTTATAAGCTAGAGGATGAGCTGCAATCTATGATTCAGAATTGGTCTCACTTTTTAGCTTACATAATCATTATAAATTAATAAGTACACAACACCTCAAATTTATTTTGGTGTGTTCATTGATTTTTGATGATAAAATTATTTTACTTTTTCAGTATTTTGAAATTTTTATTATAGTCTTGAAACTGTTACGTTGTAGCATAAAGATAATCTATTACTATATTTGTAATTTATTTTTTGTTGATTTCAGCTGCTAACCCAGTGTAGTAACATAACAAATTTTACTTTTAATTTTTATTCACACATCTATTTAATTCATAATTTAAGAGATGGTTAATTTTTCAATAGTTAATAAATGATTTTTAGGGTTTTGAAATAGATATTTCGAACAGCAAGAAACTGTCGGAGAGCCTGGATAAAGCGATAAAACCTAACGACAGTTACTTCAACGTTATGCTGAGAATATTGGCTACTCGTTGCATGCTGCAAGCTGTCTATTTTGCCAGCGGTGTAACCCAAAGATCAGAGTTCTTTCACTATGGTTTAGCTGCCCCGTTGTATACTCATTTCACTTCCCCTATCAGGAGGTTAGTGTATTCATTGTTATGATCTTGATAACTTCTATATTTTACATTAATGGATTCTTTTGATGAAAATTTTGCTTTTTCCACCTTAGTAACATATATCATATGACATTTTAGGTATTCTGATGTGATCGTGCACAGACTTCTAGCTGCTTGTATTGGTGCTGACGCAACATACCCAGATCTCATGGACAAGAGAAAGACGGATAAACTATGTCAAAATTTGAATTACAGAAAAAGAATGGCTCAGTACGCTGGAAGAGCCTCTGTCGCTTTGCATACTCATGTCAGTAACTTTTTTTTAATTTTTGTTATTGTTGATCACTTCGCTTTCCTTATCTACTGCTCAGTAAGGATACTCTATCATTGCCTGTTTTATAATGAACCTTGTTGAAGGACTGGGTGCCAGTGTACTCAATCAATAAAAATGTTAGACATGGATATATGTATATATATATATTTCAGCATTTTAAGGAACTTAAGTATTTTCAGAAATAAAAACTGAATTAAATGAAATGCCATGCTTAATTTTTTTAATCAAAGTAGAAAATTTATGACTTGCTCACTCTCGACACAAGGTTGTTTCATTTCGTCGAATATTACTAATTGTTTTCAGGATTAATATATGACAAGGGTTTCACTATGTCAATTTGATTGAATCAACAAGATTGAATATGGAATTAGTTTTTTATTTAAAATTGTTTTTTAACTACTTTGCATTGCATGTTTTAATTTTGGCATTAATTTTATTTCTTAGGTTAAATTAAGGTGTTTATATCTCATTACAATACAATTAAAAATGTTTTTGATTCTTTATTAGAATTGGTAGGTGATGGTGATTGAGAATTATTATGCTATTAATTTGTTTATTACAGTTGTTCTTTCGTGAAAGAATTGAGAACGAAGAAGGTTACATCCTGTTTGTCAGGAAGAATGCTCTTCAAGTTCTGATTCCAAAATATGGCCTGGAAGGCACTTTGCTGCTCTCCTCCAAGGATAAGAAGAACCCAAGTCCTTTTGTTTTTAATAATGATGTAAGTATCAATAAATATCATCATTGTTGTTGTTTTGGATTTTTTTAACTAATCATTTTAATGGGCCTTTATGTTGTAAAAAATATATTATTCCAGTCAATTTATAATAAGAAAAAATATTTTGAATTATTCTTTAAGCTTTGGTTTCACTGCATTAAGACTTTTTTAACCTTGTTACCTAATTTACCAATACTTATATTTCATTCTTTCAGGATCACACACAACGAGCTGGCGATATTGTTTTCCACGCCTTTGATCGTCTTGTTGTAAGGCTGTATGTTGACCGTTCCAATGTTCAACACGAAAGATTAATTATGAATTTAGTTGAACCATCAATTCCTGGTTTTTCAGTTTGTTCTTTGGGTGATCTAGTGCCAACAGAAGAAGAACAAGTTCCCCCCCCTCAAGTTATTTCTTAGTTCTTAGTGTTGTGTCAAAGTTAGTTGGAAATTGTACATATTTCTTTCTGTACATACTTTTCTTCAAATCGAATACAATTACTGTAATTCAATTTTTTTGTAAATATAAGTTTTTATCACTAGTTAAATTTCTTTTTATATAACCTGCCTATTATTCATCTCCCTTACTCATAATGAAGAAAATTTCCTCCTATTATTTAATAAAAAACAAACATTAAAATTTTGAAGTATCTTGCTTATTTCACTCTTTGTTAAAATATTCATATATATATACGTATGAATATATACATGTTCTTTTGTTCGCATAATGTTTTATACTCACAGAAATGAATATATTATACACGCTGATATAGTAATGACAGATAAATAACAGAAAATGAAATCGATTTTTCCACAATATGATATGAATGCCAACCAAAAGCAACAAATTAACACTTCTATCAATTATGGCTCCAACTTTATCCATTAAATTATTTCATTTACATTGTAAAGTATATTAGTACTTCTAAATAATATTCATTCTTCATATCAAAGTGTTATTTCAACTAATGTAAAACAAAAATCTTTTTTGATGTAGAGATGGTTGACTGTTGATATAACATGAGAAGGAGTTAGTCAGGGGTGCGGTCAGATAAATACTAAATTAAAATATAGTAACTATTTTATTTTAATTTTGTCGACGTTTCGACCCACTTTGCAGGGCGTAGGATGTGGCACTGCGGGAGGCAGTTAAAACATAGCAGTGTTTCAACTGCCTCCTGCAATGCTACATCCTACGACCTGCAAAGTGGGTCGAAACGTCGGCAAAATTAAAATAAAATAATTACTATATTTTAATTTAGTATTTATCTGACCGCACCTCTGACTAACTCCTTCTCAAAAAATCTGTTTTTTTTTTCTGTTCTTCCCTCCCTACCTTGCCTTTTAGGCACTATACAGCACTTTCCCGGGCCGCAGGGTGAAGACACAGAATTTAAAATTCCCTCTGGCACCGGGACGCGAACTCGTACTTTTTCCAATCTCAAAACTTGGTTATCTGGCAGCCGAGCAACTCGCGATCCTGTGCACACGTTAGCCCATTCTGCCACCCTACACCCTAAAACAAAAATCTTGAATTATTAACTAACTATACAATTATATAAATAAAAGAATATCTTTCTGTTTACATTTTTAATTGGTTTCAGTCTATACACTTCACTTCATTAAGCCTAGCCTTCTAGCCTCAGTTCTGCCCACAAGGGTTTCTCTTAAGTTTTTTGCCTAAGCATGGCTCTCTTCCCGTTTACTAGTGGTGGCAATGAACGTGTTTAGGAGGAATATTCTTTATACAGCAACTAATAGTAACAATAAACCCAAAATGCTGATTTTATGGCAATGAAATCCAGATTGGTCTGCCACTTATGCTATAATCTAAGTACCTTAAATCTCAATAATGGATTAGTTTAATAGTTATAAATGTTAATGATTTTTAGTGGTAATTACATAAACTAAAAAAAAAACTATGATAATATGCAGTTAACTTTTATTTAAAAAAATATGAACTTCAGTATAATACAAAATATATTTAGTCAAAAAACAATACTGTATTGTGGATGAGTCCTCTCTGGAGTAGGTATAGTTGGATAAATTTGAATAGGCAAGTCCCAAACCATTGTTTCTATCATTATTGATTCTGGTGCTTGCCAGGTATCATCATCTGCTAAAACAATGTCCTTGGAACCAGGGTGCCCAGTCACAAATTCAAAATGTAATTTCCAACTCAAAGTAATCAATTCTGTATTGAATGCTGGTGTCGCATGCAAAGGTATTGGAAGATTTAATTGGCAATAATCCATATGGAGGCATATTTCATGGTGCTTACTATAAGAGATCACTGCAGTGTCCTGTTTGAAATGAGACTTGTAATCTCCAGAAATTTTTTCCTCACTTTGCAAAGTAACTGTTAACTGTAGGCAAGGTACAGTAGACTTTGAAAAGTCAAATGTTCCAACAATATCTTCTCCTAAACGATAAGCTTGTTTGAACAAGCAAAATCTACCAACTTTCCCCCTGGTATTGGTGATATTATAATAATTAGGGCTTCTCCTAGCAGTAATATTCTGCACAATCTGTAAAGCTGGTCCTAATTCATTTTCTTTTTTATGAGGCTCCAAGAAAGGATTGTTAGGAGATAGATCCTCACTATCTTCACCGATATTACAATCTGCCATTCCTGCAATAGCCAATACGCGTAGAGGCACCCTTAGCAATTTGATAGGACAATTTACACGTTGAGTTCCAAATGTTATTTTGTAAGTATATCTCACCAGTTTTCCTAAATAATGAGGAGGTGCTTCAGGAGGAAGGGCTTCGGTATATATAAAGGATTTGGAAGCTCCAGGTGTTAATTGTAGATCACAAAAAATTATTTTTGGTTTTGTAGATAAAGCAATGTGACCTCTTTCATTACTCTTATGAGGTCTTAAGCAGGTGTCTACTGATGATGTAGGGTTTTGATTAGAATTAGAGCCCTCCTTTGGAAACACTGGGTATTTGGAATTGGTAGAACAAACACAATCAATTTGTGCACTGGCCCAGGCTAATGTTTCTTTATGTCTTCTTTCAGACCCTTCACTTTTATTTTGGAAAGTGATACAGCAGAGGATGTTTTCACCAGGAGCATATACCGTCCCTCCGAGCAATTTGGCAGTTATTTCAATCATTTTCTTTTATCTAAAGCAATATAATGAACAAAACTGACGTTATTAGTAAGGCCTACATGACCGGAGCAGCGATAAAATGCGTACCATCGAACATGTTATTTATAACCAACAGATTTATAACCTCCCGAACAACACTACATAATCCACCCTTATCTTATATCGATGTAAGCAGATATCGATGTTTAATGGCCGTTGAAGTTTCAGCAGTTCATCAGATTTAGACGGCGAAATGGTGTTTAATAATCATCAATTAAATAAATTGTATTTGTTCCAAAGGCTTGAATTTGGCTTAGGAAAAAACTACACATTCTTAGCCTAAATGGGCAGAGTGTGGCAGCTGCCCCCCTTTCCAAATTAGAAAACCTTTTTCTTCCCCCTTTCCTTGCCTTTTCACCCTCCGGCACTAGGACACGAACTTGTAACTATTTTTCATTTATAATTAAGATTATCAGGTTGCCGGCAACACGCGGTGCTGTGCATACGCGTTGGGTCGCTCGGCCATCTCGCCCCCACCAAAAAAAAAAAACAGTAAAATAGTGGGGTTGATCCCAAGGTAGTTTTCGGAAAGAAAACTATAAAAACTGGGAGGAATTCAAATAAATACCCCTCTCCACAGGCGGATCTACGGTGGAGGGGGATTTTCGGGCTGAAGCCCCCTCTCCCCCCCCCCAAAAAATGGTAAATTATAACCATGTTTTATAGAAAAAAATATTAAAAACTATCTCTTAAAGTATTACCGAAACCAGGTTTGTTCACAGAAGAAAAAGTCCTGGGACGAGTTCATTGTTGAAGAGTCCACGAAGAATCCCTGGGGAATTCCTCATAGGGCGGCCATGGGGAAGTTTAGTACGCAGCAAACATTGGCAGCCCTCAAGCACGGAGACGTACAGGGAACCAACTTCGAGGAGGCAGCCGAAATCTTCATTGCCCTACATTGATGAGAGACTTTTGGGAATATATAATGATTGTCTGGAAAGGAGATACTTTCCCAAAACCTGGAAGATCGTCGATTTGAGACTACTCTACAAGGGAGGGAATAGGGATAAACAGCTCCCCAAGTCCTATAGACCCATATGTCTCCTCCATGTGATGAGCAAGGTCCTGGAGAACCTTATCATGACCAGTATAGCACCAGTTCTTGCCAGAGCAAATCATCCATGGCAATACGGCTCCACTAAGGGGAAGGGAACCGCTGATGCCCTGCTGATTGTACGTGAAGACGTTGAACTGAGGACGGAGCGGTATGTCATGTTGATGCTATTTGACATATCCTCCGCCTTCGACAGCGTCTGGTGGCCTCTTGTGCTCCAGCAGCTGCAGAAATATGATGCTCCCAGTAACTTATATGCCTTGATAAGAAGCTACTTACAGGATAGACGTGTAAAATTTCGTGGCAGTTCTTATGAGACTGAAGCTTTCATAGAGAGGGGATGTCCTCAAGGATCGGTACTTGGTCCAGCTTTATGGAAGCTCCTTTTTGATGAGTTATTGAAAATGAATGAAAATGAAAAAATGTTTTATTATTCTGGGACTGTTGTCCCTTAAGAACAAAATATGAATACATATTGTATGTCTGTGTGGTTACAATTAAATTGTATATTTACAATGAAAGATGACTTACGATAAAAATACAGAAAAGAGAAAGAAAAGAACAAGTAAATTGTACATATATATCAGAAACTAAAATAACCTTAATAAATTGAGGTGCTCAGATATTTCTCTTAGATATATTTCACAATCATTCGGATTGAGAAAGGAGTAGGTGCTTAAAGAGGAGAGGTTTAAACGAGGAAACTGATTGAGCGTGTCGAATATCAGCTGGGATGGAATTCCAGAGGGAGGCGGCTTGTATTGCAAAGGATTTGTCAAACGCAGCAGTTCGGTGAGGAGGAGGATAGAGGTCGGAAGTACGAGATCTGGTGGGACGGGATTGGATGGAATATTTGAATTGTAAGCTGTGAAAAATATAGGAGGGTCGATGAGTTCTAATGATTTGGTACAGAAAGGTGGCTAGGAAGTACTGACGGCGATAGGATGGGTAGAGCCACCTCAACTCAGTGTAATACTGGGTAATATGCGTATCCCTTGAGATTCCGAAAACAAATCGTAGTGCGCAATTCATTAGGCGTTTAAGTTTGGCCTCGGAATCTCCTGAGAGTCCACCGTACACCATACAGCCATAGTCGAAGTGGGGGAAAACAAGGGAGGAAACTAGGAGTTGACGGGACTTATATGGAAGGAGATATCGTAGACGATTGAACTGTTTTAGGGTGGAGATAGTGCGACGGGAAATTTGGGAGATGTGAGGTTTCCAGGATAGGGATTGATCGAAAGTAACACCTAGATTTTTAACGGTGGTGTGGAATAAGATAGGTGAGTTGTTCAGGAGGAGATTGGGAGATACCGGGGAGGATTTGAGGTGTGAAGAGGATCCGATCAAGATGGCTTTTGTCTTCTCGGCGTTCAGAGTGAGCCTATTGAGGTTTGCCCAAGCACTTATTCTGTCAATGTCTTCCTGAAGTTTTAGTGTGGCATCTGAGATATCTGTCGGATTAAAGGAGAGGTAAATTTGAATGTCGTCGGCATACAGGTGGTATTGACAGTGCAGGATAGAGGATGGGAGGTCATTTATGTAGATGGAGAAAAGGGTGGGGGATAAGGAAGAGCCTTGTGGAACGCCTCTGGTCAGAGGTAGAGATTCTGATGGTGGGTTATTAGGAATTACAACGTACTGGGAGCGACCAGTAAGGAAGGATTGGAACCAATTAAGGGAACTAGAAGAAAAAAAGATATTTTTAAGTTTGGTTAGGAGGATGTTGTGGTCTACTGAATCAAAAGCTTTGGAGAAGTCTAGGAGAATAAGGATGGTTAGTTTCTGCTGATCTATGGCTGTGTGAAGGTCTTGGGAAATTTTGATTAGGGCAGACTGAGTGGAATAACCAGGCCTGAAACCGGACTGGTAGGGATTTAGGAGATTATTGTCCTCTAAAAAATGGGATAACTGGGATTGGACTAACCGCTCTAATGGTTTTGAGAGGTTTGAAAGGAGGGAAATCGGTCGGAAATCATTAGGAGCTGATGGGTTTGAAGTCTTCTTCAATGGGCGTACTAGGGCGGTTTTCCAGGATGTAGGGAAGGTAGCATTTTGAAGAGAATAATTGTATATATGATAAAGGATCGGAAGAATGGATGGCAATGCGGCTTTAATCAGTCTGATGGGATGTTGTCGGGACCGTAATCATTGGTATGGGACTTCTGAATGGATTTAAGGAGATTATCTGGTGTAATATGGGAAAGAAAGAAGTGATCAGGATTAAAGGAAGAGAACATGGGAGCCAGACTGGACGTGGGAGATGTGGTTGCAAGAGGACAGGAGACAAAGTGAGCGTTGAGGTTATCAGCAGAAACGGAATTGGACTGAGACTGGGGTGCATTACTAACGGTCTATTTTTCTAAGAATAGTCCACGTAGCCTTGGTATTGGGAGAGTTGGATAGGGAATGATGGTAGTAACGGGATTTAGCACGGCGTACTGCTGATTGAGTGCTATTTCGAAGCTGTTTGTAGGAGAGAAAATCATCAGGAAGTCGAGTTCGTTTAAACCGTCGCCTTGCAGCATCTCTTTCTCTCATACACTCCCTCAAAGCAGGAGTAAGCCAAGGAGCTGGAGGATATCGGATGGTTTTTGTGATAAGAGGAGCATGTCGGTCGAGGATAGAGTGAAGTTGAGTGGTAAGGATTTCTACCATGGTGTCTATGGATTTTGAGGAGTAGATTGGATCCCACTGGATATCGTCAAGATCTTCTGACAATGTTTCGTGAGTGAGATAATATTGGTTTCGGAAGGATATTGTTCGGGGAGAAAATGATGGGACAGGGACATTGTAAGAGATCTGGACAAGATCGTGGGAAGATAGAAACGGGACCTGGTGCTGAGATGCGAAGGAGTTTGTCTGAGGAATCCAGGATAATTAGATCGAGCCAGGACTCTGAATACTGAGTATGATGGGTTGGATTGTAGGGTACTATGTAAAGGCTGAGAGAATTAAAGAGGTTTGTTAGGTAGGAATAATCAGAGGATGGTGCCAGTAAATTGGTGTTAAAGTCACCGGAGAGGATGATGTTTGAGTAGGAAGGGATTAAGTTGTACAATAAAGTCTCAAGTGATTCATCGAAAGGAATTCTAAGAGGGCGATATATGACAGCAAACAGAATGGCAGATGAGGTTGTGAGGATTTCGGCGAAAAGGTATTCAACGTGCGGAGAATCGGTTATGGAAGAGCAGTGAAGGATTTTGGATTTGAGACTTTCATGGACAAAGAGACCTACTCCACCACCCGTGCGATCTACTCTGTCATGATATATAGTTAGGTAGAAGGATCTGGGAGGACGGGATTGTGGGTTTCAATCAGGTTTCGGATACGGGAATTAAATGGTGGAAGTTATGGAGAAAAAAGTCGTAAAATTCATCAAAATGGGCTAAGAGTGACTGAGCGTTGACGTGGCAGGTTAGAAGGATGTTAGTCATGGAAGAAGGAAGGGTGGCTTGGTAAACGGACAGAAGGAGTTAAGGATAGGAATATTTCTACAGCAGCTAGAGCCAATATGAGCCCAGAGACCATAACTATTGATATTATCTCTATTGAGAGGAACAATAAGTGTGCAAGATTTCCTAGATATTGATAAGGATGGTAAACAAAAAATATAAAATTTAGTTAATGAAAAGCATATTCCTATTGTGCAAAAGAAAAAAAATACACAAATTAGAATTTCTGAACAGATCAGACCTAGAATATTCTCATAAACAAAAATGAAATTATTATCATAGTCTATTATTAAAACAAACGCAACAAAAACATAAACCTGGGGATATAAAAAAGTAAAAACAAGATTGTTCAAAGTGATGTAACATGTATATGCATGTCAAGCAAACGTTTCTAAATCTGATGGTGAGTTGATGACGACGACCTGCTGTCCATCGTCTCGTCGACATTTCACCTTGCCTGCGCTAAACCAACCGTACCTGATTTTTCCTGCAGACCTCTTTTGCCGGGCCAGCCAGTACAGGTGTCTGTTTGTTACAGACATAGCTTCGCTCAGGTAGATCTTGTGGGCGTCATTTTCTTGCCATCCGAGGTGACGTGTTGAAAAATCCCTAATGACTTTTCGCCTCTGGATCCACTCATCCCTAAGCGACTGCCGGACGACCTTACCACAAGCAGCCCCCGTGTATCGTCTTGCCTGGTTCTTATCCGTTCTGCATAGTCTATGTCCTCCACCTTTAGACTAAGGCCCAGGCCCGCCCCCACGCTCATCACCAGGCCCATCGGGGTCACTCCAGATCTCACTGGGACTCCTCTTATTTCTATTGACCTGGAAAGGTGCAATTGCTCACTTTTATTGAGCCTGATTTCGAGCTCCGAGACCCGAGACTTGAGAGTCGTGTTTTCCAGGACCAGTCCGTCAATCTTGGAATTTTGAGCCTCCAGTAGTGACTCTATAGTGTCCAATTTCGCCGCATTCTCAAAAGTTATAGAGGCTTGCTTTTCGAGAGATATTTTTAATTCTTTCACCTCGTTAGCATTGGCATCGAGGGAGAATTTTAATCCCTTGACCTCTTCTGTTAGATTTTTAATGGCAGCAAGTAACAGTTGTGACGTGCTGTCGACAGTTTGTTGTTGTGGCGCCGATCTTGGCGGGCTAAGGCACTTATCTGTCGGTTGGATATTTTTCCGAGCCTTTTCACATTTCGGACATACCCAATTTTTTCGTAATGCCCTCAGTACTTCGAACTCACTCTCGTCTGCGTTTAGACATTT
The DNA here is from genome assembly GCA_928085145.1 of Nezara viridula. Classification (NCBI taxonomy): domain Eukaryota; kingdom Metazoa; phylum Arthropoda; class Insecta; order Hemiptera; family Pentatomidae; genus Nezara; species Nezara viridula. The sequence goes on from OV725081.1 coordinate 1,223,299, forward strand.
TCCATGAAAAATGGCTTGACATGTTGTGATAGTGCATGCTATTGTTTTTTTTTCTTCTCTTGCTATGGTCTGTTTACAAATTGGGCATAGAACCATCTTGATAAGTGAGAAAAAAGAAAGAAAGAGAAAAAAAAATTACGTAAGTAACGTGGTAAAAAAATTGACGTTACCCTAACCTCGTCACTGGAGACACTGAGATATCTAGTACCTAGTCCTATCTATGCGCATGCGCTCCCCACCTATATTCTTATCTAGAATGCCTGCAATAAATACCTTAAGCCGACTAAAACTGTGACTTTTTCTTTCTTCTTCTGACGTGAAACGCCGGTGTATTGAAGAATCTTTCCTGTCTGTGGATATAACACGATTAATAGTTGTTCTAACCAAAAATTATGACAGAAATCCTTCTAAAACCGGTGAAAATCACTAACTATAAACTGACTGAACTTTTATCATACGCTCTGAACTGAGGTCTAGACCACAGTTATTGTGAGTGTTAGAAGAACAGCGGTTTCCTGCCACTGGATACGTTGACGATTTGGCAGTAGTGGTGGCCTCCAATAGCATTGCCGGCTTAAGACAAGAAGCGGAACGATGCGCCAACTTGATCGGAGAATGGTGCGAGAGGAAAAAGTTATCAATGGCCGCTTCAAAGACTCATACAATTGTCATGAAAGGGAAAACTGATAGGGCAAACCCTATTAACATAACGATGCAAGGACCGAGAATACGTCCAAGTGAGGTGGTCACTTATCTAGGAGTAAGATTTGGAAAAAAAATTCAACGTTACCCTTCACTTGGACTATCTTAGAAACAGGGTGGCCCTATCTTTGAACGGTCTCCGTCGGGTTGGGGGCGCTTTCTGGGGCCTCAGATACCCAGCAACCTTAACAATTTATAAGGGAGTGATTCTGGGTATCATGAGGTATGCGTCTCCCGCCTGGAACCAGAACCTCTCGCACCGACAGAAGAGTAAGTTGGCGACAATACAGTGAACGGCATTGCTGCGGGTCACCAGGGCGTATAGAAGCGTATCCCATGAGGCGATGCAGGTATTAGCATGAGGGGTGCCTCTCGACCTTCTCCTGCGTGAAGACATGATAAAACACATGTTAAAGAAAAACGGCTCAGCAGGTCTACCGGAAAATCGTAAGGTGAGAATTGACGAGAATCCTTGCAGATGGAAATACATTATATGGGACGGCACATTGGAGGAATGGAACCGGCGGTGGGTGATAACCCCCAAAGGATCTACCTTGAGGAGGTAATTTCCCACCGTCCGGTCACGTTTAGAAGCAAGCTGGATCGTCCCGGACTATTGGCTCTCGCAATTTCTCACAGGCCATGGGGGCTTTCGAGCAAAGCTTCATTGCCATGGGATGGACATCGACGCCCTATGCCCTAGCTGCGGTGTTCTGGAGACATCTGAGCACATCATAGTGGACTGCACCGCCTTTGAAGAACTAAGGGCTAAGTTACTGAGGAAAACCGGTCTCTATATTCTCACAGAGAACGATTTTCCTCAGTTAGTCACTGCGGAAAACTACCCGTACTACAAAGATTTTGTGTACGGGTGGGAAGTCGCGGTGGGCCAGCCAATTTTAATTTAAGAATAGGAGGAAGAGGTACTATACCATTGGCGTGAAACGGATGAGAAAAGCAATCATGAAGAAAGAGAGAAAAAAACGAAGAAAGAGCAGAAGAACAAGATTCATTTGCAGCAGTGGGATGTTAAGCTGGCCTGCCTAACATCTTACTATTGCAGACACCCGTATTGCCTACTAGGCACGGCAGGGTTGATAAATAAATAATAAATCACTTAAAGTATTATTGTTCGTGTAATTACATTTAATAGGACTTCAGGAATGTTTTAAACACCATTTCATATAGGTAGTTAGTTTCTTTCTTGTTTTTTTCAAATTAATTATCGTTATATATATATGAAAGAAAAATCTTTCGTTCTTTCGTGCTGAAGCCCCCCTAAAATTAAATCGTGGATCCGCTAGTGCCCCTCTCTAAAGAATAATAATTATTTTACTGCACCTGAGCAACACTATGATGAGGGAAGCCATATAAAAATAATATTTAATATCTATAGATATCATTTTTAAAACTATAATTTAAAAAATAATGATTCTATTAGGAAAAAGCTATTTGGCCCATACTAATGACGCATTTCCCGGAAAATGATTTCCTAACCTTTTATGAACTCTTCGTTTCCGGGGCTGTTATCAGATGTGATGGAACCGAAACTGAGAATGACTCAATTTTAATACATGAATTCAAACCATAAATTTGTCGTTTTCTAAAAAAACTATGGTTTTAATACAGCATGAACAATTTGTCTGCCTAGGTGTTAACAAATCCATATTTATTTTAGTTATCTTAATTTGTTCTGCTTATCATTCTGGTACTTTCATTAAGGTAAGTATTTTAATGATTGATTTAAAACATATTGATTTCTGATGGCATTTTGGTTGTCAAAGAATCATTTTCAATTAACAATTGTAAGATTGATATTCCTTAGGCACAATCTTATGACTATTCTCGAAAAGCTTCTTCATTCAAAACCAATTTCATGGAATCATCAAAGTATTGTTCAAATATTTATAATATATCATTAGGTAAGTTAAAATCTTGTTTAGTATGTAACCCCCATTTGATTATTTAATTATTTATTTGATTAAAGTTTCATTCTTTATTCATGATAAATTGATCAGTTGATATACTGCCTTTGTTTGCGAGAAGTGATATTGGCAGCATGCAAGCTAAGTGTTTTCTACTTTGCCTCTTGCAGAGATATCAGATGGTAAGGACCCTCTATTGTATGATTTATAATGATATTAAAATTTCTATTTCTATTTTTAATTATATACTTAATTCATTTTTTTTGTTTTAAAGATAGATAAAGGTGGTGCTTTTCATAAAGATAGAGTGGACAGATTTCTGAATTCAATGCCTGATTCTAAGTTCAAATCTTCTTTGAAATCATTTAAAGATAAGTGCCTTAAAGAAGGTATGTCTTTTCAATCTGAGATTTAAAAAAAAAAAAATTGAAATTGAGTAAAATAAATGTTTAAAAGTACTTCAGCTTTTCAAAGCAAGATTTATTTATTAATGCTAAATAAAGACCACTTATAAGTCGCTAATAATAATCATTATAGTTTTTTTTTTTTTATTTCATAAGAGATATTGCAGTGGTATATTAAAATGCAATCTGGATTACAGATTCTCAAAACCAATGCCAAAAAGCTTACAAATTCTCAGCCTGCTTTTACAACAACAGTGTTGATAAGGTAAGCTTATGATAATACCATGATATCATTATATTTAAGTACTAATTTTCGAGATATTATAATGTGTTATCTTCACCTGTGAGATATGATTGGGATTAAAACCAAAGGTAAAAACATACAGTAAAAAAGTAGTATAAAACTATTTAACGAATGATTTTCATTCATTCACTTTGACCATGACCAATTCTGAATTATCAATAACTCCATTCATAATAAAAAGATTTTAGTGTTTCATGTTTTTTAAAATTTGTATATACAGTGTGTGGCTAAAACTCCAATCATCATCTACTAGATATAATCAACAATGTCTACATTTTAATCATGAGTAAAAAAAAAAAAATTGCAAAGATTTTATTAGGACTTTAGATTATCAGATATTTGGTCAAACTAACTTTGAAAGCAGAATAATATAATTAAATTATTGATAGAAACCAATATTTCGACTTAAACAAGGGTCATCACTAAGGAAGTAAAGATTATGATCATACCATTCGCCATAATAAATGCAAGAAATAAAGATTTTAGCAATGTCTTACTTTAAGATTTTACTTTGATCTTATAATAAATACATTATAATAAACATTCTAATATTGTTTTGAATATTATATTTTGATTCTTGTTGCAGAAACAAGGACATTAAGATATGTGTCAATGGATTGGAAAAAGTAATGATTATTATACATGAAGCGATAGCGACAAAATGTTTCTTGACCTAACCTTAAAAAATAAAAATGAATTTCCATTTTGAAAAATAGTTTTATTACCTGTTAATGTTTTTTTAAATTAAATAATGATGTAAAAACAAACAAGTAATATGATAATTTACCACATTTGAAAAGTTTCAAATGTTTTGGGTTTATGGTTATAGGTACAAAAACATTCAAAATTGTATGAAATAACAAATAAACAAAAGGGAATATAAAATAATAGGAAGAACATTAACTGCAAGTACGGACAAGAATAGACAGCTTCTTCCCTTCTATCATGGGACAAATTAAAAAATGTAGCCTTAAAAATAAACAAGGAACATAAAAAAAAATGATAAACAGAGATTGCAATCTCATCGTAGGTGGTAATTATTGTAACACCCCGAAAGACATAAATTACAAAATAAAAATGATAGGACTACGTAGTTTAAGGGGGAGGGAATTAATATTTATTCTATAATTAGTCTCTGTCCGAATGTTAAAATACTAATTAATAATCAACCTTCTGCTGTAAATAATTTTTTATCAGTTTTTCATATTTACTGAGAATTTATATGAACTATTTTCCATGTTGAGGGGGGTAGCTGCTCCACCTGATCCTCCTCTGTATATGTTCATGGAAATAAAAACTGATTCTCCAACTCTTAAATTAATTGCTTCTTTTTAACAATTATCTCCTTTCTGGTTACATCCTTGGCTACGAATCAAAATAACTAGCCTGAAAGGAAGAAGCTGTGAATGGCTCAAGGAAAGAATCAGACAATCTCATGATTGGAAAGACATAGGTCCTGTAGCATGTTTTAGATTTATAGCAATTATTCTATAATTCTGAAACATTGAAGCAAACAAAATACGTTTTATTACTAATAGTATCAGATGTATATTCTCGCACAATAATACTCCTAAACAATATCTTGATGTTATTGGAAGGAAAATATTTTTTTATGTTATAATTCTGGAGGCGTACTTCTAGATATTGTTTTTAGGGGACGCTAAAATCTTTTTAATATTTGATTCAACTTCTCAATGTAACTCAACAGAAGCCAATGAAGAAAGGAATCCCACTGTTTCAGGAGAAATGCAAACCATGATCAACGAACAGTCCTTTTAACTGTTTTTGCAGATCATATGGTTATTCTTTCGTCTTTTCATAATGAGATAAAGGGTTTTAAAAAATAAAATAACTAATTTTTATGATTACATAAGAAATATTATTTTATTTGAGATAAAAACGTGGAGCATGTAATATAAAATTATTCCAAAAATTAAAATTTATATTTCTTTAGTGAGGAGCACCCCTCCCCATGGACCGCCAAGGTCTAATTATGTAAACTGTGTCATAAATGAATTCGGAAAACTTCCAAGTTGTTGAAAAATAATGTTTTAAATGTACTTGAAAGATTGGTTGTTGGTTCAAATAAAATATATTCAAATTATTTTCCGCAACACTGGTTGAGTTGCTGTACTGTCATTGTTTACTAACCTTTAATGGAGTAGATAGTGTGGTTACACCTGGTCGTTAAGGCAGTCTTGGGTTGATGAGAGACATTTAAGCAGATCTGTCTATTATTTTAACAGTTAGCAATTGATATTTATTCATAGTGGATAATGTTATTAGATTGACATTTTTATAATTTTATCATGGCGAATGGTAGTAAAACAAGGACACTAAGTAAAGAATCCTTAGCTTCTTCCTTCATTCTTCCTACTCCAGTAACCTACAGGTAACTGCTTTTTTTCTTCTTTAAAATAATTAGTTTTTATTAACACATTAATAAATTATTTATTAATTTGTTAGGCACAATTGTATGTCTGCTGCAGTGAAGAGGTACAGATACCTTCGGAGGTTCTTAAAATTTGACCAGATGGATTTTGAATTTGCTTTTTGGCAAATGATGTACCTTTTCATATCTCCCCAAAAGGTTTACAGAAATTTTCAATATCGAAAACGTAATTACATTTGGTTTATTTTTTTGATAATCATTATGTATATAAATTTTTAATATTGATGTATAATGATGTACAGAAATGAAATCTCAGTTTGCAAGAGACGACCCTGCATTTTTCGTTCTCCTCATAGTTTGGCTATTCAGTAAGTATTAAAAATTGTATTTGTTCGTTTGATCTTATCCGGTTAATTAGAAAATTGTCAATTTTATTTTTTGTTTGATTTCAACACTGTTACACTTATGAACTAGTAATGTTTAAACCTCTTAATTTCCGACTTTAATTTATCTACATTATTAAATGTTTCTTATTGCATGTTAACCCTTTGATGATGGCAGGAAGGTCCGAGTGAGATGGGCTTGAGTGAACTATGGCCTTGTGAAAGGAGGTAGTATCCACAGGCTCTTCAGAATATCCCTTGGTACTACTGTACAGGTGTTGCTCCACTTTGACGAGAGGGCCAAGATCTCATAATAACGCTATAATTGAGATTTCGAGAATGTCCAAGTGTTGATAACGTGTTTATGGTATGACCTCTTATTATTTAAATCGTGATTTGCGATTAACTGGTACTTACCAATTAATAAGTGGGCCTTAATTATCCTTAAGTATATCGCTGATGTCGACTTCCGCTCACTCAAAACGATTAAACAAACCCCAACAGGTCCTTTTGAGTTGAGGTTGGGGCTTACCAGACATTTTGGTCACCTCTGCTACTTTCGGACACAGTAAGCCATATTTGAGATTTCATTTTTAGTGTGATAATGAGATCTTATATCGCCCATCAAAGTGGAGCAACACTTGTACAGTACCGGTCCCCTTTTAGTCTTTTTCTTTAATGGACGCTACACTCCTTGTAGGACCTGGGCCTCTGCCACCACTCCTCACCGTCCACAGCTAGATTCCTCCAATTTCTGATCCCCAGCCTCCTCAAGTCATCCTCCAGATCATCCAACCATCGTTGCTGGGTCTACCTCTTTGTCTGTTTCCTCCTGGAGTACTATTCAGCATCATTTTTGGAAGTCTACTGAGATCCATTCCTTCAACATGACCCAGCCATCTGAGTCTGCCCTTCTTAATAACACTAAGGATGTCTGGCTCACCATATAATTCCATTAACTCTTAGGTTACTTTTACTCCATCTATGCTGCTTTCTGATAGTTCCAAAGATCTTCCTTGGTACTCTTCTCTCCCATACCAGCAAGGCTCTCCTGTTTTCCTTGGTCATAGTCCATGTCTCACTGCCATACAAAACGAACAAATATATATTACTAGTTTTGCTTTCCTGGACAGACTTTTGTATCAGAGCGCCTTTTATAGGGCATAGAAACATCTAGTTCCTGCAACTATTCTTCCTTTTATTTTTGCTTCCAAATTATTGTTTTCTGTCACTACTCTATCCAAGTACTTAAATTTATCATAGTTGCGAAACATTTCTTTTCCCAATTCAACTGTATCTCCTCTCTCTCTGGTATGTCGGGATGTTTTCATATACCTCGTATTTTCCGCACTTATAATGAGTCCTAACTCTTGAGATGCATGCTTGAATTCTTCTATGCTACCTAGTTTTTCTATGCCCGGCTAGTGCTGCTTTAGTTTTCCCTAATATAACAACATCATCAGCATATGCCATTTGTTGCGTGAGCCTATAGATGGTAATTATAGATGGTACCACCAGGGTTCGTCTTGATTTTCCGAATTGCAACCTCTAAAGCGAGATTGAATAGTACAGGAGATAATGGGTTTCTCTGTCTGTTAACCTCGAAACTATCTGACATACCCACTCTGGTTTTGATCATACAGCTTGTCCTTTCTATAGTCATTCTGGTCGATCTTATTAGTTTACTATGAATACCCAGTGACTGTAAGGTTTCCAATAGCTTACTCCTATTCACACTGTCATACGCCTGCCGGAAGTAAATGAATAGTAATTTTAATGATGTAGAGATGGTTGACTGTGATATAATATGAGGAGTTGGTCGGGGGAGTGGGGGGAGGGGTGCGGTCAAATAAATACTGAATTTTTAAAAAATATTGCTGTTTCAACTGCCAGTCTATCAACTGCTTCCTGCAGTGCCACATGCCACTCCCTGATGAACACCTGCAAGGTGGGTCGAAACGTCGGCGTAACAATTAAAAATACTATTTTTTAAAAATTTAGTATTTATTTGACCGCACCTCCCAATAAATTTATATCACTTTAGAAAGTTATTTATTTATTTTTTTTTTTTTTAGATTTTTAAGCACAATAATTGCAAATAACAATAATTACAAACTTAGGAATTAAATTAAATTTAGATTGAATTAATCGGGGAAACAAATGGAAAGCCATTTAACATATAAATGTATTGAGTTTTTATTCTAGTTTAAGCTCGCAACAGTTTACTAATTAATTAATTTAATCAAGATTATGATAGAGCTATGTTCCTGGCTCCCTGTTGTATACTAGCATTCTTCAAAATATCTCCATCTTTATTTATTCATTAACGAGAATTTTTTAAGGCACTGTATCAAATAGCTATACTTTCTATATCGATAATGTCACAGTGGGCTTATAGCCAGCTATGATCATTCATTCTTCGTCATGTTTATCAGCTTGCCGTATTAAGATATTTTTAACAGTGGATTGATGGTTGACTGTAATTGAAGAGAAGTTGTTTGAGGCGTTCAGTAAAAAATATCATTTATTTATTTTTGATTTGTATTTTAGACTGCAGCCCAACCAATTTTTCTTCAATAAGATATTTTTAAAAAATTCAGATTTTGTAGATAATGTTAAAGACGATTGGTAAAAAGTGGTATCCCTGGAGTACTTCTATATTCCATAACATGATGATATTTCTAATCAGTTAGGCACTATCATCGTATTCCAGTTAAGCTATATGAGAGAGAGATTAAGGAAATATGTTTTCTGAAATCGGTTAATTTTAAATATTACTTTTTTTTTATTAATAATTTCTTTTCATGATTAAAAAATGCTGCTTTATCTATTAAGTGTTATGTTGAGTACTAAATGGTTGACCGTTGAATAATATTCAGGAAAGAGGTGGTCCGGGGTGGGGATCATTAAAAAACTAATAATAGTGAAAAACTTAACTAAAATAATTATACAACTAGTTAGTCCCGTGCAAATATTTCACAGAAAATTTTGTTTAGGAAAGGAATATCAAAACAATATGGAAATAAGTAGACCCTATGTATTATCTGAAGAAGAAATTAATTGCTTTTCCTTGATCGAGTTTTCAAAAGTTTTCAATTACAATATTCCATTTAACTTAATAGACCTAAATATTTGTACAAATAGCGTTGCTAGGGCTTATTTTTAAATGCTGACTGGAAAGGTAATATTCAAAATAAAGCCTCAATCATGGGATTTTCTTTACTATTAAAAGATATAAAATAATGTAAAACTTCAAGAAATAATAATGTATATATCAGCCACGAAAAAAATTGTAGTAGAATAGTAAATTCAGTATCTTTAAAGATGAAGAAATTATTGAGTATGCTAAAACTAATGGACTGCATCTTTGTTAATAATTGTCCGATTTTTACAATTTTTTTTTTTTGTTTTGTAGGTAATTTAGTAATCTTTCTAATAATCATGGATATAAAAAAAAAAAAAAAAAAAAACATGTACCACTACAACCCATAAAGGTTCTGGGGTTCAGTACTATTTAGGGAAAACACTGTTTCTAGGTCAACGGTTGTGCAAGGAGGTGATATGACCGAGATCACGCTCAACCGCCAGATTTTCCCCCTTAATTAATTATTTAATTAAGGGTACCCACTTTATAGAGGCTGGGTGTGCCCCAGGAGGGACTCCTGACCCAAGGTCACTCCACGGCCAATGAAACAGATAAATTAATTTTCTGCCATGAGCCGGGGTTCGAACTCGGGACCTTTGCATTGGAAGCTCAGTGCCCTACAACTGAGCTACCCCGCTCCCCAATAATCATGGATATAATAAAAAAAAAATTAATAAAATTCATAACTTCCGAGTTATTCGCAAATAAAGTTTCTTTTCCTTCATAACTATTTTTCCTTAAATTTCGGGAGGATGTGATTATTTTTTTCATCTGAAGATGAAGAATATCTTTAAAATGAGGGCTCAATTATTGGATTTGATGAAGTTATGACTTTGCAACAAAAAAACACCTTTTAGAAATAATATATAAGATAAAATAGTTTTTCACAATTTTTAGTTGTTTTTTTTATGACCGCCTCCCTGGACCATCTCATTCCTAAATATTAGTATAATACTCAGGAATTGACAGGTGAATGTTTTTATGTTGGATTACTTAAATGAATTATTTTCTCAAATCCTTTTATTTTGTTGTTAAATATAACTATTATTGATATACTATGCATAGTATTAAAAGATTTCCTGCTATTTTTTTTTTTATATATTTTCTAAATGAATGTGTTTTTTTACAGTTGCGTCTGTTGGTTTTACACTAGTCCTTGGTTTAAGCGTAATGGCATTTGTAAGATTTCTCTTGTATATACTTTTTGTAGATTGTATTACCGTTGGACTTTGTGTTGCAACATTTCTGTGGTAAGATGAAATTTATTCTACAAAAGTGACTCATTGACTGAAATTGTATTAATAACAGTTTACTTTGTTTTTTAGGTTTATAAGCAATCGCTACATGCTTAAGCATTCGATAGGCCAGGACGTAGAATGGGGTTATGCTTTTGATGTTCATCTCAATGCCTTTTTTCCTCCATTGCTTATTTTACATGTGATACAGCTGTTTTTTTATGATGGTATGATTTATTTATTTTATTTTTTATTACTATTTTAAATTTTTCTTTTCCCCTCTACCTCGCCTTTACAAGGTTTTCCCCGGGCCAGGGAAGGATGTAGGGGATTAATGGCACCAGGATTCGAACTTGTGATCTTCAGGTTATTAGGTTACCAGGCAATAAGTATCTTGCAAAGGCGTTAGGCCAACCCCTCCTCGAGACTAATTTGTCTTGGTTTCCTTGCTTATTGTACTTTCCCTAAATAGTACTGAAGCCAAAACCATTCATTGGTGTTAGTGGTACAGATTTTTTTTTTTTTCCTTGCTTATTAAAAACAAAGATCTGTATTTAAGACTTTTCCTGGAGAATTATTTAGAACTTTCTAATATTGTATCATTTTAAAATATAAAATTAATAATTTGTAAGTTTCATTCCTTTCAACTTCTGTGAACATCTGGTGGGAAGTCTTGACATTTCCCAGTATCCATTGGGTGAAGTCCAACTCTCTTATTTATGATAGCACACTGTTGTACTTCTACAAAACCTATCTGTTAATCCTATATAAATAATATTAGTGGAATGCTGGCGATATTGATTGGTGCTTATATTTATATATATAAACATATATATTAGTATAATTGACCAAAATATAGATATATATCTATATATCTTAGTGAAATTGACTTCCATACAAAAAAAAAAAAAACTGGTAGTTTTGGGGGTCTAGAATAAACTATTATAATAAAAGGTTACTATTTAGTAAACAGTATAAATGTTATCTGAAACAATTTCATAAAAAAAAAATAAAATAAAGTAATCAGAAATACCACAATTAACTAGTATAAATAAAACAATGGTTATAAACAATAAATACAACAGAATCCTTTTCCATTTCTCAAGAGCAATGGCTTTTGTTTTATAATCTGGCTCTCCAATTGGCTGGTAACTTGGAACCACAGAATAAAATTTGTTTATATTTTGAAAATACCAGTACCTTGTATTCAACAATAAATATAAAAACAATATTGTTCTATTATAAGATTATTATATATATATATTTTTTTTCCTTGACAGTTTTCATCAGTCGAGACTGGTTTATATCGAGGTTTTTTGGAAATTCTTTATGGCTCATCTCATTTGCTTATTACACATATATCACCTTCCTTGGATACAGCAGTAAGGATAATATACTTTTATTTCCAATTAGACCTACTTGTATAATACTAAGACATTTATATCTGCCACTAAAACATTTTATACTGTATTTTTTAATTGATTGATGTTTACATTCTGATATTTTTTACAAAATAGATTATTTATTATAGTATATAGGATAATGTATTATTGCATTTATTTATGGTCTACAAGATAATTAAAAAAAAAAATTAATGTGAATTTTTTCTGAGAGCATAACTGCTCAATTCAGTATAAGTAATGAAAAGAATAATCCGTAAAGTTGACATACACTATCTGAACAATAATGATAAATGAAATTGTTAACATTTATATGTTTATTTTTGTGCTTGTCGTGTTAGTTTTTAATACATATTTGTTTTTTTGTTAAGGTCTCCAAATACTAGAAAGGACTCAGATTCTGCTTGCTCCAGTTATTCCTATTTGCCTGATGTTTCTCTTGTCATTGGCTTTCAGTTGGAATATAAACGAATCCATAATGAACTTTTACATGTATCGAGTACTCTAAGATTGAAACACCATAGAAAAGTTTTCACATATCATTCTACCTATCTTTTTGTTGGTAACTCGGGAATGTATTTTAGTTCAAACATGGATGAAACATTGGATTTGGATTTTACATTACTAAATTTACATGGACTGTATTGTGCAATTATTAAATGAAAACATTTAAATTTTATCCAAACGCTAAAGTATTAGTAATTTCATCATTAACATTTACAGTCTTCAGTGTTTTCGATTTAAAATACTTTGATCCAAAATTTGTTATCACTTATTCTGAACACAATATTATATTTTAAAATAATCAATCGTTACGAGAAAAGGATTAATATTGATCTATATGAGGTTAATCAAAATAAATATTGATTACAATATTACACAAATCAAAGCTGTAATTTGAATTTGGAGCTATATAAAAAACTATTTTATATTATCTGATTAATTGATTGTTGAGTGACTATTATCCTAATTGGAGTGAGTTCATACTTTGCATAAAGATGCAATAGGTTTTTGCATTCAATTGGTGAATATTTATTGGTTGCAATGACTAACAAAGGTATCTATTGTACAGAAAAATATTATGATCCTCAACTGAATGAACTGATGTAAATATTGCATTGTATAGTAACTGTTATAAATAATGTATATAATTTTATTTTTAAAAAGAATTGTTTATGGAAAGATATTATATGTTTCTAATTTATAAATATATTGTATCTAGAATTACTCATCGTAACTGAATAAATATGCTTGTAATTGTATTTAAATTCTATTATTTATTCTTAATAAAAAGTACTACAATTATTAAACATTGTTTCAATAGTTTGGTTTTCTACTAATTCTATATTATCTTAGACAATAATATTGATTGATGTATCAAATTATCCTTAAAAATTAGAAGATGACGGTGTACTTGCAGCAATTTTCAATGTTTATTCGTTGATGAATATTAGAATGTTACAATAAAACGTGAAAGTCCCAAATTTTTAGGATGCATATTTACAAATATGGTGAGAACAGCAATGTCATGAGAGTGGAGACAAAGCTACGTGATACACTATTGGTGGAGGGATCTAGTCAAACGATTGGTCTTTTTTGCCAATTTCCGACGGCTGCTTAAAGTTATTGTTTCCCTCACTTCCCCTGTACTAACCAGTGGGAGCGTCGACATCAATATCTCGGGATCACCAAAAAATAAATATTAATCGACCTGGTTGGGAATCTTACCCACAACGTTACGAACCAGGTACTCTTTTAACTATTAGTCCAAAAAAAGTCCACATTTTAAAAGGAATGTTTGAAATAATATATTTCGAAATTCATTTGTACCATCATCTCATAATATTAACTCATTATATTGCTCTTAGTTCTATATTGAAGCAGAAACAAATTTCTTTCACTTAATCTAATGAAAAAAAATTGACATTGAAATTGTCATCCCACCTATAGGTGCAATTATATACATAGATGGCACTAAATCTTGTCACCCAGACTGCATCTCCAAAAGCTCTCACCAGTCAATATGATCAGCTGCAGCAGCTCTCCTGTTTCAGACTCCCAGTAGAGCCCCTGCTTCTGATGTCACTGAGTCCTCCCATCTTACATTAGGCCTCCTAACATTAAATTTTTCCATGCATCTTTCCGAACAGGATCTTCCTGTGTATCAATGAATCATCCATACCTGTGACGTGCCAGGCCCATCAAAGACGTCCTATCTTGATAAACGACCAAGTCTATATCCTTATAAAGGCCAGCAAGTTCGGCATTTCTTCTCCAAATTCCACCCTCTCTAACAGGACCAAAAATCGATATATCAAGATCGATCTTTCAAAGATCAGAAGTTTATTTTCATCTTACTTCTTAATGGCCCATGCTTCTGATCCATAAGTTAAAACAGGAGTTGCATGGAGTTCGATTGCGGACATACGCACTGTTTTCTCTGCAGCGAAGTTAAAAAGAAAACAGGTTAGAGCATCCCCACTCTCTTATACCGCAGATTGTATGAAAATCTTCCGAGAAGTCACTTCCTACTCGTATTGGACACTTTGAGGCTGACATCGTCATTTTCACGAGCCGTATCAGTTTAATTGGGACGTTCATTCCCAACAGGGCCTGATAGAGCTCCGGCCGAGTTACACTATCGTAGGCGGCTTTAAAATCAACTAGGGGGCGATGGGTAACTGTTCTATACTTGCATTTCTCCAGTGAGCACAGTTGGTCCAATGCGGACCTCCCTCGCCTAAATACCGCTTGATATTTGCCTATCTCTCTCTCAGCATGAGGAACTAGTCTCTCAAATAGGATGTTAGAGAGAACTTTATAAGCACATGAGAGAAGCTCTACGCCACGGTAATTGTCGCAATCTGATTGGTCCCCTTTCTTGTGCAGTTGGTAGATAATTCCCCTTTTTCACTCCTCAGGCATATTCTCTTCCTCCCATATCTTAAAAATGAGGTTACGGAGCTCCTTTCTCAGTTGAATTCCTCCATAGCGTATCAGCTCCGCTTGAATTCCATCCAGTCCCGCAGCCTTGTTCTTTTTCAGCTTCATTGTGGCCGATTCTATGTCTTCATCATCCGGTGGCTTGGCATCGTTAGAGAAGTCATCCTCTTCTCTGGTTATTCCTCCGTCAAAGTTATCTCTTTGAAGCGCACAGCTGAAGTACCTTGCCCATATGCCATGTGCCTTTTCAGATTTGTTCCTATCTCCGCCAACAGGTTACCGTCCTAATTGTTGTCCTAATAGTTACTTTTGGTTTGGAAGTTATGCGGCCCCATTCATTTTCTGAAAGAAGAGAAAAGTGTCATGGGATGTCCTGCAGTTTTCTACGTCCTTCATCTTGCAGTTCTCCCATGCTCTTTTCTTTCTCCTGTGCAATCTCTTTTCCTCTCTTCTTTTATTTCGGTATGGATCCTGTGTCAGACTTGTATGGCGCTGGATAACCTTTTTATACGCTTCATTTTTCTTGTTTGTTGCCTCAATGCATTCACCGTCAAACCAAGAGGACCTCCTGCTTCTTGCTTGCAATCCAAGGATTTGCTCTGCCGTAATTATCAGCGTTCTTGAAAACTGGTCATCCACCGTGTCATTCCCATCCCTTAGTTCTTCCGCCAGCTTAATTTCAAGATGTTGCAGATAGATTTCATACTCTTCAGGATCCTTCAGTTTATGAACATTGAATTTCTTCACAGCTTCTCCAATATCCGTGTTTTGTTTCGTAGTAATCCGGGCACGTATACGGGCAATACTGAGGTAGTGATCCGAATCCATGTTTGCTCCTCTATATGTTCTTACTCCAATTAAATTGAACCTGTGATGACAGCTGATTAAGATGTGGTCGATCTGGCTGGTAAACGCTCCATTAGGTAATCTCTAGGTAGTTTTGTGTGTATTTTTGCCTGGGAACATGGTACTTCCGACCACCAGGCCGTGAGTGTTCGCAAAGTCAATCACTCTTTATCCATTGGCATTTGTGTTCTGATGAAGACTGAAGGTTCCAATTGTTGGTAGATGTATTCTTTTCGTAATTATCTGAGCGTTAAAGTCTCCTAGAACTATTTTAGCATCATAACCTGGACAACTCTTGAGGGCTTTAAGAGCTATTCGTAAAACGTGTCCTTCTCTTCTTCATTAGGTGCATGAGAGTTAATTACTGAGATGTTAAAGAATTTTCCCTTAAGACGTAGATAGCATAATCTAGGGAAGATGGGAATAAACTTCGTTTCTAATTGTCGAGCTCTTCCTCTGACGATGAATCCGTTTGTATACATATGGTTGGTTTCTAGCAGCTGTAGTATAAATATGGTACCTCTTTTCAAGGGTGCCACCTCCAAACCAGCCGATTTCCTGGATCGCTGCGGTGATAATGCGATAGTTGTCAATTCGCTCGAGGTCTGCCCGCAGGGCTCCGAGTCTATATAAACATAAAATGTTCCAGTAGGCGATTCTTAAGTCCTTCAAAGCTTTCCTAGTTTTATTCCGTAATAACAATCCGGTTATTTCTATTTGTAGAGGTTTCATAATGATGAGTATTTAATGGAAGTGTGTTATTAGCCCACTACCCCTGAGTCAAGTGAAGGGGCTGCTTCCTCGGTGCCTCCTGACCAGCTTGTAGAGTTATCAGGCTCTAGCCTATCTCATCGGTCTACCCGCCCTACCGAAGAGGCGTTTCCGGCCTGCGGCACGAGGAGCCACCTAACAATTCTTGCCTACGTCTTTGCTTCTTTACCCTATGGGTGTGGCCATCATCGGGTAGGGATGGGTTGATACTAACATTTTTGTATCTAGATACAACTGATACGGGTACTTTTTTGTATCTGATACTTTTATCTGATACTTTTGTATCTGATACTTTTGTATCTGATACAAATGGGTCAGTAGTTGCTCATGACCTTCCTACTACTTTTTATCTGATACTAGTATCAGATATTTTTATCTGATACTGGCATCAGATACTTTTATCTGATATTTGTATCAGATATTTTTATCTGATATTTGTATCGGATATTTTTATCTGATATTTGTATCAGATATTTTTATCTGATACCCGCATCGGATACTTTTATCTGATATTTTTATCTGATACCTGGACTAGATACCCAGCGGTATGCATACTGGCGCTTGGGCTTATTAGTTAATATATAATAGTTCTTATGACTTTATAGTTATGTCAGGTACTATGAAGATATTCACACAGTTTTTTAAACAAAATGTGCTTCATATTTGACAAAAGAACGGAATATATTAAATAAAAATATAACAAATTCATGCAGAGAAAATATTTTTCTAATACAACGTTCTTAAGAATTTTGTAACAATTGAAAAAATTCTTAATAGCTAAGTTTAACATACTCACACACACATATATATCTTTTATTTTCACCGATCAATCTACATCTTGGGATTTAGATTATATAGTACTTGTATAATGTTTACAATACTATTATTGTATTCTTTGAACATATTAAATTACATATGTAAACCATTTAAAGTAAATATTTATCCACTCTTTTATTATTTTTTTTTTTCATTAATTCAATGGTATGACAGCAAAAGTAATTTATCGCTCATTTCAAATTTCAGTTAAAATTCCATAGTTTATTGTTTTTAGTAACTATCTCGCTGTATTGGGATCTTATTGCTCATATTATGTCTTTAATATATCAGTATAGTTATGTAAATACTTCTGTTATTACTTATTTTTTATTATTTTTTTTTTTATTGTAATATGCATTTTGGCCAGATGTTATGTTAATTTTTATGTACAATATTGTTATTCTCAAGGGACTTTGTCCCAGAATAAAGTTGATTCTTTGATTCTTCTATTCTATATATATATTTATTTTTTCTGTTTGTATTACAGACCATGTAGATCTTTTGCCACCTTAACAAGTATGGTAAATCTCTGCCTGTCTTGGGCTACTTTTTTCCATTTATCTGCACGCAGCTCTATTGTGTCTTTGTTGATTCTATCTATCCATCTGCTTTTTGGCCTTCGACATGGTCTTTTGCCTACTATTGAGGCTTTCATTGTTAAGGTAGGAGCTACATGGCCCGTCCATCTTTATCTCTGTGCCTTCATATCATGGGAGATTGATTGACCATATTTCTGGAAGCAGTTCTTTATTGGTCTTTCTTCTCCATGTGTCAGTACTCTGATCCCAGATATATATAAAACAAAAATAGCTTAGAAAAATTTGAACTTTTAACTTAATTAGTTTGAAATGAAATGAAATTAAGGAGAATGTTATCGACATATTAGAATAATTAATTTCACTGCCGATAAAGACTTTTGACTTTATAAAAACAAACATTTATTAACTTTGTGGTAAACATATTTACATCAAAACAAATTATTTAACAACTTCAATAAAATCTTAATTAAAATAAGTAGCTGACAGGTAAATATTAATGTAAATATTAATATTTTTTATACATATCTCATTAAATTAAGCATTGGATTGATACTAGTTACTGGACAATAAAATATATATTAAATATGTGCCGATATATATTTTATTCCTTTAGTGCCATATTTGTCCCTGTAATAAATACTTTACAATCAATAAACTTATGAATTATATTTCAAAAAAACTAGCTTTTTTACTTTTTCTGAGGACAGCTGAGCCCTCCTTTCGTTTAAAATATTGCCGGTTTTACAAAAATCCCTTTCACATAGCACTGATGTTGCCACTGTGCAAAATTTTTGTCTAACAATTTTTGACAGAAATGGAAAATTGTAGGAATGTTGCAGGGAAGCAAAACCCTTGTTACAGCTACGTTCCTCGACCCCAGATTCAAAAATATAGCTTTCCCTTCAGAAAAACTTATGAATTATATTTAAAAAAAACAAGCTTTTTTACTTTTTTTTTGCTGTTTCGGCTGTTTTTTCTGAAGGGAAAGCTATATTTTTGAATCTATGCCTCAATAATAGGCAAAAGACCACGTCGAAGGCCAAAAAGCAGATGGATAGATAGAATCAACACAGACACAATAGAGCTGCATGCAGATAAATGGAAAAAAATAGCCCAAGACAGGCAGAGATTGACCATACTTGTTAAGGTGGCAAAAGATCTACATGGTCTGTAATACAAACAGAAAAAATAAATATATATATAGAATAGAAGAATCAACTTTATTCTGGGACAAAGTCCCTTGAGAATAACAATATTGTACATAAAAATTAACATAACATCTGGCCAAAATGCATATTACAATAAAAAAAAATACACAAAAAAACTAAAAAATAAGTAATAACAGAAGGATTTACATAACTATACTGATATATTAAAGACATAACATGAGCAATAAGGTCCCAATACAGCAAGATAGTTACTAAAAACAATAAACTATGGAATTTTAAATGAAATTTGAAATGAACGACAAATTACTTTTGTTGTCATGCCATTGTATTAATGAAAAAAATAATAATAAAAGAGTAGATAAATATTTACTTTAAATGATTTACATATGTAATTTAATATGTTCAAAGAATACAATAATAGTATTGTAAACATTATACAAGTCCTATATAATCTAAATCCCAAGATGTAGATTGATCGGTGAAAATAAAAGATATATATGTGTGTGTGAGTATGTTAAACTTAGCTATTAAGAATTTTTTCAATTGTTACAAAATTCTTAAGAACGTTGTATTAGAAAAATATTTTCTCTGCATGAATTTGTTATATTTTTATTTAATATATTCCATTCTTTTGTCAAATATGAAGCACATTTTGTTTAAAAAACTGTGTGAATATCTTCATAGTACCTGACATAACTATAAAGTCATAAGAACTATAATATATTAACTAATAAGCCCAAGCGCCAGTATGCATACTGGTATCTAGTCCAGGTATCAGATAAAAATATCAGATAAAAGTATCCGATGCGGGTATCAGATAAAAATATCTGATACAAATATCAGATAAAAATATCCGATACAAATATCAGATACAAATATCCGATACAAATATCAGATAAAAATATCTGATACAAATATCAGATAAAAGTATCTGATACTAGTATCAGATAAAAATATCCGATAGCAGTATCAGATAAAAATTTCCGAAATTAACATTACATAGAAAAAATAAAATAAGCGTGAATATATTTATCTACAAATAAATATTTAATTAAATTAAACTAAATGAATAGATAGTTCTAAAGAAATTGTGCACAACTAAAATTATAACTAAACATTTCTCTTATATCAATGTGGCATGTCTGGACAACCATTTTGTATCCATGTGATACTTTTGTATCAGATACTTTTTGGTTGTATCTACTGGTTGTATCAGATACTTTTTTAGTATCAGATAAAAGTATCTGATACATACAATCCGACCCATCCCTACCATCGGGTAATCCCACTACTTGCCAGAGGAGGGGTCTTTGGTTAGTGTTGGCTACAGTGGCTTAATAATAAAGTGCGGCCATATGGTTTCACTTTTTGATTGGTTGCCCATCTTGGATCGTCCCTTGTTACCTGCTTGCTCTATAGCTACCTCAAAACTGTTAAATTTTATTAGCAATATTTTAGTTTATAAGTTTAATTTTTTTGTTTTAGGGATAGATTTAGTTTATTAATAAGTAGTTTTAATTGAATATTTTTATTTAAATTTGTAATAATAGTGGATTTATAATAGTTAGTGTTGTCAAAAATCGGTCTTGGTCATGCACTTTGCAAGACCAAGACTAAGGCCGCCTAACTGATAAATAATAAATGGCAAGACCAAGACCAAGAATGGTATAAAAAAATCCTTTTTATGAATAATAATTAACGTAAAATAGTCACTACAACTTGACAATTTTAGTTATCACATGTAAAGAATTGCCGCCACATCGGCCGCACTGTAATATTAAGCCACTGTAGTGCCGGCCGCCAGCAGGTGGCAATTACTTAATTTTGGCTTTGAATTTAGGTGATTTGTGTATTTAATGTACATAAATCTCATTTTATCTAACTTATTGAATATCATCAATGTATGAAGATTTTAAAGATAACAGCTTAGAGGTACCTCCACCCAAGCCTACCAACCTTACTATTCAGTCGTCCATGGAAAATACTTAATTGTTTTCATTTAATAACTCTTAGCAAAGTTAAATGTTGTAACCAAATAGTTTATTTTGAATATTTCTGAGATACCTTTATTCATATTGAAAATATATAATTAGAATCTAATCTTCTTGTAATTTTAGAAATTAATATTTAGTTTTTTAGCGAGTTCATTTGGGCTGAATGCCTCGATTTAAAAAAAATTAATATTTAGTTTTTTAGCGAGTTCATTTGGGCTGAATGCCTCGATTTAAAAAATAATCAAGTCAGAAAGTAAAATTATTCTAGTTAACTGCTCAGGTTCATTTTTTTTCATTACGTGACTGATCTAATAAAACTGAATAAAATTGTACACCCTTACTGTTGCCTATCCTATATAAAACGATGTTTTAGGTGACTCAGGTATTTTAAGTGAAAACAGTAATCAGTTCATAGTTGATCTGTGATTAATCCCAGAACAATGCACGTTATCTTGGGTGTTCAAAGCCACTCCCTATTTTATAAGTAGATACAGGGATAGCTTATAATATTTTACCTTAACAAAGATGCGTTTGGAATCGTCTAACATTTGGGCATGTAATAAGAACCGATTTTTGTCTTTGCAATTTTTTAATAAACTATTTAGCAAATAAATTGTTATCCGAATGAAGAGGCCGAGAGGTTGCATAACTGTTTACGAATCGAGTTGTTGATAAGGGTTTGAGAGCTTGAGGTAAGTGCTTTTAGTTTAGAGGTGACTAATTGTGACCGATTACCGATCTTAAATGTGGCTTTTGAATATCGTTTGTTTATTAATTTTATCCTCGCCTCAGTGTTTATAGATGATAACAAGTCATCGTCAAAATGTGGAAAGCTTCAGGAGGAGCCAAATTAGAAGTTATCGCCAATCCTGATGATGATTGGGAAACAGATCCAGATTTTATTAATGATGTTTCCGAAGAAGAACAAAGATGGGGTTCAAAAACCATCAGTGGTTCTGGAAGAACTGTCAGTTCTATTGAGTAAGTTCTTTATGGTCTGCTCTTGTCCCTCATGCTATTATAGATTGTTATTTCTGAGTTTCTAGGTGCTTATTAAAGTACAATATAATTTTGACAGTTGAAATGTTAGTTCTTGATTATCTGAGAAGAAATATTTTTTCTTTTCCTGTATTGTTCAAACAGCATTGAGATTGATTAATAATTATATTACAGAAATATGTGTACTATTGTCTATGATGTAGTAGTGTGGACAGTTCCTAAACTCAGTTGTTTCCTGATAGATTACATTGGATCTTTCTCTAAGCTGGGCAATAGGCTGCCATGACCTAAGCTATGGTATGACCTCAACGCTTTGAGTTTAGGAACTTGTTCTATTGTTGTTGAACCGTTGAGTTTTCTACATGTTTCTTAATATTTCATATTAGGCTCATATGATTACGTATTCCTTTGCTTGGGATAAATCATAGCTTACTGTTTATATAAACATTCTCAGTTCAAAATATATTCTATATTTCAATATCTAAATATGTTTGTAATATTACTTACGAATATAGGGGATGGTCTTTCTATTTATTTATTTTTCATGATATATTAGGGTGTCCCATAAGTTCTTCCCTTTTTCTTTATTTGTCGTTAAAGGTTGATTTTCTGAGTTATATATGAACCGTTCTTGCTCTATTGCCTTCTTCCATGTCTCAAAAACCCTCTTATACCCTTTTTCTAAAATTGTTGAGACCTACTTGCAAAATATTCATCGAGATGGGTTTTTATTTCACTTTCAGATGTGTGACATTTACTATGGAGAGAATGTTTTAATCTATGAAATAAATAAATACCAGATGGGGCAAGGTGTGGGGAGTATAGGAGATGAAGTAGAAAGTCCCAGTAAAACTGTAACATACTCTGCCTTATGGCTATTGCCACATTTTTCGTGGTTCTTGAGGCAGAACGTATTACAGTTTAATTGGGGCTTTCTATTTCATCCTCTGTACTCACCAGATCACGCCACATCCCTTTATTACTTGTTTATTTTGTTAAAAAAATTCTCCATAATAAATGTCACAAATCTGAAAGCAAAATAAAAATGCATCAGTCTCAACAATTTTGGAAAAAATTTATAAGAAGCTTCCTGAAAGAAGGTAATAGAACATATCAGTTCATAAACAACTCAGTAAAACATCCTCAAACAACCAATAAAGAAAAAGGAAAGAACTTATGGAACACCCTACTAATATTACAAACTATACTAAATAGACAAGAATTGTGTTTGAGTAGTGTATGAGTTGTCATAAGAATTTTTTTTGAAACAATTTCAGTAAGTTAGTTTTGGTAACACTTCTTTATTTCTCTAGGCATCACTTAAATATAGTTTGTTTGTTTATTAATTCCAATATAGTGGTGTGTTGTTTTTACTTTATAGAACTAAAATTACTTTTATTATTTCTGTAATTTCATTGTGATATCCATTATTAACAGCTTGAAACTTTATAATGTGATACTTCCTAAGGTATCTCAAATCATGTTTTCTTTTAATTATAAGTCAATTTTCAAATTATATAACACTCATGACTAATTTACCACCATAATATTTCATAGATAGTGATAGGAATAATAAATTAATTTTACAGCTTTTGCATACAAGTGAATAAAATGTTCAATGGCATGGAAATCCAAGCTCTAATTATTACCATACTCCTGAAGTTGTCCTTGTGACTCTTGTATTATTCCCTGATAGTTTTTTAAGCAGCTTAATTTTTTAGAAAACAATATGCTAAAGGACATAAATCCTACACTACTCATTTTTATAGTTGCTACTTGCTTAATTTATTCTTAAGTTGTCAGGTATTGTTGATGTTATGTAGTTATGTTTATTTTTGTGTTGTAGTATTGCGTTGGCAAATAAGTCCTTTCGGTTTTTCTGTTTATTTTTATAACTATGATACACTTCTTATCTGATGAATTAATCCCTAAGGTGGAATGTTTATCCTGTTTGTAATATATCAATAACTATATCTGTTAGCTCTTGTTGCAACTAGCTTAGTATTGTGTTTTTGCTATTACACTGTGAATATGGAAGAAAATATCATTCATTATCGTTATATTTTGTTGTATTATCTTAAAAAAGGTAAGCGTGCTGCAGAAGCTCTTAGAAAACTTTTCAGTGTTTATGGGAATGATGTCTTAACCAAACACACCTGCCAAAATTGGTTTGCCAAATTCCATTCAGAAAATTTTGACATCAAACATGCTAAACGGTCTGGTCATCCGCATGAAATTGAAACAAGCAATGTTAAGGCCATTGTTCATCAAAATTCCACCCAATCAGTACAAGAGATTGCTATGGCCCTAAATGTGTCTGACACAAGTGTTGAAAACCATTTGCACAAGCTCGGCTATGTTAATAGGCTTAATGTTTGGATCCCTCCCATGATTTTTTTTCGAAAATCGTAAAAATTGTTATAACTTCAATACCACTTTAGCTATCTACAAGAAATTTAGCAGGAATTTAGGGCCACATAAACTACACAAAATTACATCAACAGGACTTTCGACAAAATAAAAACCTATAAGGAGTTTCTGCTTATTTATTATTTATGTCAGCATTAATTAAAAAAACATTCATACGGTTCTGAAGAGCAATAATTAAGCTTTCCAACGGATATAGTAACATCGAATTTGGAGAATATCCTGAAGAGTTATGAATGATCGGAAGGGTGTTGTGTTCCACCAAGACAACGCTACGCCCCACACCTCATTGTTCACTCACAATAAATTATTGAGCCTTGGACCTTTTGCCCCACCCTCCTTGTTCACCAGACCTAGCTCCAAGTGGCTACTACTTATTCCGTTCTCTGCAGAAGTCAATGAATGGAAAGAAATTCCAAAAGGAAGAGGACATCAAAAACCACTTGGGTCAGTTTTCTAACAATAAACTCCAGACATTCTATGGAATGTTATTATGCAATTAGTGAAAAGATGGGAAAAAAGTCGTATTAAATAATGGTCAATATATTGTAGATTAAAATACATCTGATGTTTATAATACATTAAGTTTTATTTCACCATGAAAAACTGAAGGACTTATTTGCCAACCCAATACAAAACAAAAACAAATTTAAAATGAAAGAAATTCTTTACATTATCTATACAATAGAGGAGGGCATACATAGTTATTCTTGACAAGTGAAAATTTAGTTGTTACAGTTTCTATTTTGATTATATTTGGAGATTTAAATACTTCTAAATGTACGCAAATTGCTGGTAGTGATGCCACCTATTCAACTGTTCTTACAGAAACAGTTTTTAGTTATATTTTGGTTTAATATTAACTAATTTAAGAAAATATATGATTTGTACAGTATGAATAAATTGAGGGAAGAGGTTACTGCCGCTGATGCAATTCAGAAGAAGAAACAACTTGAAGAAGGAAGAGCTGCTTTTGGATATGGAGGCAAATTTGGCATTGAAAAAGACCGGTAAGATTATTTTCTTCCTTTATTTTTGATAATATAATTTTCAGTTCCGTAGTTATTAATCGTCTGTTATTTGTTTTGATCAATTAATTTTTTTTAAATTACATTTTGTTAAAAATATAATGAAGTTAAAAATCTTGTTAAGTTATCTAAAATAAAAAAGAAATAGAGAATAAATTAATCAAACATAATTTATTAATTGATTTAAAGTCACCTTGAGATAGTGTTGAGAGGGATGGTATTTCTCCAGAAGTTGCCTAACTAAATTGATGATGAATGACAGTGCCTGATCCATCCTGATTGGCTTCGACATGGTGAAGGAGTTTGTTTCTCCCCTGTAGGAGTATCAGTCTGATACTTTAGCTTGCCTACTGTATAGCCTTGTTGCGGAGGGAGCTATAATCATGTTTGTGGTTTTCTGATCATATCCAGTTTTCTGATATCATGACCAGTTTCTTCCGATAATTGTGTGAGAGCAATCTAAAAGAAAGCCAAGCCTTCCATATTTCTTCTTCACCAGTAATTTTTTGTAAATTTATTAAAAAATGTCTCTAGTGTACCTGCTGAATGAATGCTAATGGTGAAATACTGATATTCCTTTCTTTAGGTAATTAAATTAAGATAGAAACCAAATTTTATATTTAAAATGAATTTGCTTTTATTTTTATTTTCATTAATCCTTTTTAAGATTAAGATTAAAATAAGAATAGTGAATATGTTATTTAATAGTATATAGTATATTCAAAATTAGAAAAAAAATCAATTCCTTGTTGCAAAAGAAAATAAAGAATATGTTTGTAAGTGGTCCATTTCAATTTGTGAGTTGTTGAGTATGGTTTTATATTCTGACCTCAAATTACCAATCTTTAAAAAAGGCTCGCTTCATTTATCTTTTCTATTGTGACTTGTTATTATATCCTTGAAGAGCATCTGCTTTGAAAAATTATTACCAGTTGTAGTAGACCTTCTTCCAGCCTATAAAATAAAATTAAAATAGAAATAAGAATAAGTTTTTATTTTTCTTTATATACTGTCAATTTGATAATATTTTATAAAACCATACCAGTCCTTTTTATAGATGAGTATAGAAATATCTTAACTAGTGAACCTACAATGTCCAAGAAGGGGGAAGATGGCATTTATTCAAACATTTAGATCAAGGAAGGTTTTATTCAAGAAAGATTTCTGCATTTTGATTTGTATGTGTCTCCTGAAGAGGAAGGAGGGGCAGGAGTCAACCTTGTTTTTGGCTTTATAAGATAAGTAATCTCTTCAGCTGTTATTCTTGTTGAGTTGAAAGTTAGGAAATTTCAGATCCGTCAAAATGTTGGCTTAGTGGTCAATTGCGTTTTCCACAAAGATGCTGTGATAAGAAATCACCTCTTGAAAACCCATGCCAAACGCTAGCTCAACTTGAAAAATAATCGATCATAGATGGCACAACTGTTTCGAAAGGTTTGAAAGCATTAAGTAAGAATGATTTCGAAGCAAGGATTTGAATAAACATTTTTCAAGTTGTCTATTGCTTTACTGGCAGAAAAAGAAATGTTTTCTACTTTCTATCGTAACTAGTGATGAGGAATAGATACAGAATGATAATCCTAAGATTAATTGTGGATTTAGCCTGTCCTCTTCTCAGGTTTCCCCTCTGCATTTAGTAGGATTACCATGGTGTAATTTATTATGAGCTGTTCAAACCGAACAAAACTATAACAGGTCATTGTCGACTACAATTGATACTTTTCAGCTGATTCATTTAGGAAAAATGGCTGCAATATGACAAGGAGATTTTATTTCTTGACAACGCCCAGTCAGAAGTTGCGAAACTGGTAAAAACCTACATGGAAACACCTAGACAGGAAGCCTGCCCCACCCCTCATATTCACGTGATGTAGCCTATTCCAATTATCAATTATTTCATTCTATGGTATATGGCTTGGCTGAACAGCACTTTCTTTTTTATGAAAAAATTGGGTGGATTCTTAGATAGCCTTAAAAGACGAGTTGTTTTTCTGATGTGGAATTCATATGGTATCAGAAAGATAAGAGAAAGTAGTGGCTAGTAATTGGCAATACTTTGAGCGACATGTTTTTTACCGCTTACTTTAAATAAAGTATTTATTTTCTCGAAAAATCAGAGAACTTATTCAAGGTACTAATACTAACATGCAATTAAGGAAGTAAAAAATCATCTATTCTAGTTTTGGTAGATTAAATCATTTCTCATTTTAAAAATTTTATTGTTTCAGTATGGACTCTTCTGCTGTTGGTCATGATTATGTTGCCAAAGTGGAAAAACATGCATCACAGAAAGATTATAGCGCAGGCTTTGGAGGGAAGTATGGCGTTCAAACTGATAGGATAGATAAGGTCAGTACAATATGGTGTTCAAACTGATTAGATTGACAAGGTTAATACAATATGGTGTTCAAACTGATTGGATTGATAAGGTTAATACAATATGGTGTTCAAACTGATTAGATAGATAAGGTCAGTATAACATAGCATTCAAACTTTTAGGATTGAAAAGGTCAGTATGATTATATTATTATTAAATAGCGCTACATCTCAATCAATCGAGACTTCGCCTGCTCCAACATGGATCTCCAGTTCTCTCGGTTAGTTGCTGCAGCCTTCCAATTTCTGACACCAAGTAGTCTACATGCATCAGCAGCCACACAGTCTTGCCAGCGCAAACATGGTCTTCCCACTCGTCTGTTTCCATATACAGGCTCGCTCATAGCTCTCTGTGGGCTGTGCATTGATATCCATATGCACGGCATGTCCTGTCCAGCGTTGTCTTGCCAGTAAGGTGAATTGGCTCACATCCAGGTCATTAAATAATGTCTTGATTTCTATATTCGTTCTTCTCCAATTATGTGGTGTTTCCTGGACTCCTCCGAATATGCGTCGTATAATCCTCCTTTCAAGTCTGAGCAGGGATTTCTCAAGTGTTTTAGTTAAGGTCCAACTCTCACAGCCATGTGTGAGTACTGGTCTAATGAGTGTTTTATATATTCTTATTTTGGCCTGTCTCGACAACATTCTACTGCGAAGATGCCTCTGGAATGAGAAATAGCACCGATTAGCCACTGCAATCCTCCTGTCTATCTTGTAATCAATGTTATTTCGTGAATTTATCAGTGACCCCAGATATACAAATTCATCAACATTCTCGGTTCCACGCTGTTCCAGCCATGCTTGGTTTTCCCTTGTTAGACGTGAAGATAAGGTGGACATATATTTTGTTTTGGATGCATTCATAATAAGAACGATTTTGGCTGCCGTCTCTTCCAGGCTTGTAAAAGCTTCTTGTACTGCTGCAAACAATCTTACCATTATATCAATATCATCCGCATATCCAAGTATTTGGGTCATTCGATTTAGAAGGGTTCCTGTAGTCTGGATACCAGAATCCCTTATGACTTTTTCAAGAGTAAAGTTGAATACCAGACATGCCAGAGCGTCTCCCTGCCTTACACCTGTCGATGTTCTAAACCCCTTTGATAAATCACCTTGTGCTCGTACGAAACACTCATTATCCTCCTTTGTCATTCTTACAAGCCTTACAAGTTTTGTAGGTACATTAATTTCTATCATTGCTTTGTATGCTTAGTCACGGTTTATGGAATCATATGCTTGCTTGAAATCAATGAAGATGTGATGTGTACCAATTTGCTATTCTTTGATTTTCTCCAGAAGAATTCGCAAGGTGAATATTTGATCTATTGTTGATTTACCCTTAATGAATCCGGCCTGGTATTTTCCAATTTCAACCTCGGCATAAGTTATTATTCTATAATAATAACTTCTATAAAGAATCTTTGAAAAAATTTTATAGACGGTGGGTAGAAGGCATATACCCCTGTAATTATTACATTGATAGACATCCCCTTTTTTGTACACTGGGCATATAATGGATTTTTTCCAATCCCTTGGAAGCTCTTTATCAACCCAAACAGCATGACACATTTCCTGGAGGAGTTGTATGAGTTCTTGATTACCATGCTTATAGAACTCTGCAGGGATGTTATCAATGCCTGGAGCTCTATTGCTTTTTAATTCTTCTATGACTTCATTGATTTGATCCTCGTCTGGGGTTTCTACGTCTTCACCACCTGCAATTGGATCATTCGTCTCTGAAGCATTTGTGCCATTCCTGTTAAGAAGGGTTGAAAAATATTCAGCCCATCGTTCTGAAATGCCTTGTTTATCAATTACCAAAGAACCATTGTTTGCTCTGCATCCTGTAGTACGGGCGATGAAGGGGCCTTCTTCCTTTATTAACAACCTGGAAGAATTCTTTAGTATTTTTGGAAATGAAAGCCTCTTATATCTCCTGTAGTCTCTTACTCTCCCATCGTCTTTTCTTCCTCCTATGGACATGCCTCTCACGCCTTCTCGTTGCTTTGTATTCCTCGACAGAGCTCTGTGTGTGGTTTTTTTGCATCATTTTATTGTATGCGATGTTTTTTCTCTTGTTCACAGCAGCACATTCGTTATCGAACCACGGGTTATATCTCTGCTTGGTCTTATCACCAACAACCTCTAAACCTACAACAAAAGTGCGACAAGAGTTCCATTGTGTCTCGAGGTTTGATTCTGGAACAGAGCTCCTTAATCTGATGTCCAATTGCTGTGAGAATCTACGGCTTGTGTCACCGTCCTTTAACATTTCAATATTGTACTTTGCCAGAGAATGACGAGGCTGGTACTTCACTCTTGATATCCGACACCTTAATTTCGCAATTATAAGGTAGTGGTCTTAGTCAATGTTAGCCCCTCGTTTTGTGCGAACATCAAGTAATGATGATTTATTGCTGGCTCTGACGAGTACATGATCGATCTGAGAGCTTGTAATGGATTCATTCTATCCGAATTTCCTCCATGTTTCTAGATGCACTAACTTGTGCAGGAAACAGTTACTTCCCACAACCAGTATAAATTTATTTATTGTTTTACTAGAGTGCATAAAAACTCAATATTTCTTTATGCTTTATTAGAATAATTTCATATTTTATTTTCATCTGCTATTTTCCATAATAGCAGACTACTTATATCAGTTGCAGACTACAAAATATCACCTTTAATACACATAGAATTAAAGTTGAAAATTATTTCATACGAACTTATGCTCTAATAATATTATATACATTACCGAATCAAGATTTAATTTTGGAGGAGGCTTCAGCACGAAAGATTTGAAAAAAACCACTGCAAATTATTTCTCTTTGCTATATTATTTCCAAACAATTATACATATAAAGTAACATTAAATTCCTAGTTATAAAGAAAAATAAATAAAAGGTAATTCTAATTATTGCACTAAAAATTTTTTTAATCATTAGTAATATGCTAAAAAAAATAGCATTACTTCAGTAACACATTAGGAAATAAAAAAAAAAAGATAAACCTTTTGCAATAGCACATCTAAAAAAAACTAGAGACCATATCTTTGCTCCTAATTGTCCGATTTTGACGAATTTTTTTTTTTTTTTAGGAAATTCCGTAAACTTCTAAAAAAACATATACAATATTGACATAAATGTGTATACTTCTTGAGTTATTCGGAATTTAATTTTACCATCCCTCGTAATTTTTTTTGAGCTTCTTTTCGTTGAAGTATGTAGTATAGATAAATTTAGAGGGCGTGGAGAAAATGACTTTAGCGAAGTTTCATCAAAATCGGTACATTCGTTTAGGCGCTACAGTCTATAGCAACGCAGGTTTTTCGGCCGCCATTTTGAAACTAGAAGGCGAATAGTAATGTCGTTGAAGGAGGATGATCCTCCGGTGACCTCTGATTTTATATCCAAATTGGAAAAAAATCGGTCTAGTAGTTTCAGAAAAAATGCACGGACGGCGGACTAGTAGTGCACATATAAGAGAAAGTGTTGGACACAATTCATTGAAATTGACACTACATTATTTTTTCACCAAAGTCTACCTTTTATCTAACTTTGAGCCAAATCGAACGAGCCCTTTCTGAAATATTGACATATCTAAAAATGTACGTTTGTGCGTGCGTAAGCGGAAGTGCTAGATGGAATTTGATAAAATTGATATGGGACCATCTAGGCACCAATCAGCATAATCTCTGAAAATTTCATGAAGATTGGATGAACGGTACTAGGTGATATGCCCGTCACATCGATTGACTACAGACAGACAGACACCGAACCAAATTTGATCCTTGATGTCTGGAACGTAAAACGCGAGTGAAAATTTTCGATTCTGAGCAAAAAACATTTTTTAATCTCTCGCACGAACACAATGCTTCCCTACCTTCGGTAGTGAGGAAGCAAAAACAACAGAGATATTGGACTATTATTTACAAAGATACAGCCTATTGTATTTTATGTATTATTGCTTCTAATATTGTTTTCAATGAAGTATTATAAAATATTAATTATCATTTTTACACATAAACTACTTTCATAATTTCTGATTTTTATGGATTAAAGGATAACTCTGACAGTTTTTAAGATTAAGTAATTGCCTTTTAAAGCCCTAAAATGTACAGTTTTCCAGTTATTATTTGAGCCCAACTTTATACCTGCGATTGGAAATCTTGATGCCACTGTTGTCATGGATTCCAATTAATATACAAATTAGAATGTCCAGCCCTCTGTAGTTACAAATCGGGTGCACCTACAGTTTACAACAATAAAAGAGATAAGCCTAGCAAAACTGCGAATCGAACACTTAGGGCTAACAAATGAAAGCATATTGACAAAGGGAGCATCCCCTGAGTTTCTTTCATGCGTTGTTAATATCAGCTAGACTGAGCGTTGTGTCTATAAAGAATATTGTAAAGAAGTGGAATTTGGAAATAATATTGCTGAAATGTGGAAAAACAACAT
Organism: Nezara viridula; assembly: GCA_928085145.1. Taxonomy (NCBI): domain Eukaryota; kingdom Metazoa; phylum Arthropoda; class Insecta; order Hemiptera; family Pentatomidae; genus Nezara; species Nezara viridula. The sequence goes on from OV725081.1 coordinate 1,255,563, forward strand.
GAAGATGGCAACAAATTATTTTTATTTATTAAAAAAACACAACTATGTAACAATTTCTTTTTTTTTTTTAAATATTAATGTTTTCTACCTTCAAGTTTACTGTTATTTTTTATATTATATAATAAAAATATCGTGTTAGAGCTAAAATGACCAGTAAGTGGTATGAAAGTCCCCATTGTTAGAGATAAATACAATATATACTATCTTTTATTTCCTACTGGTGTTTTATTTTGCCATATTTTTGTTAGTTCCGATTATTGGGCCATAATTTTAAAGATTGTCTAAACACAACCCCCAACATCACAGAAAAAAAATGTTGAAAATAAAAACAAACACAAAAAAATATGTATCGAAATTGGAACATTGTGAGCAAAGATATTGACTACAGTAAACTGTAAAAAAGTTTTGATTTATTTTTATGAATTATCTATTTTAATTCGACCAAGAAAAGGAAATGTATGCCTCCACCTGATAATATATTACATTAACATATTTGCATACTATTTTATCATTTGTTCACTAACCAATAATTTATGCGGGCCAGCTAGTTAGTTATAATGTAATAAATAAGAACCATGATTTATTTAAGAATGTTATAAATTGAATTTTTTATTGTTTAGAGCGCGCTAAGTTGGGAACACAAGGAAGCCATCCAAAAGCATGCTTCCCAAACGGATTACAGGACTGGCTTCGGGGGCAAATTTGGTGTTGAAGCTGATCGCCAGGACAAGTCGGCAGTCGGCTGGGACCATGTAGAGAAGTTACACAAGCATGAGTCACAAACTGGTATAGTTTTATACATCAAGTAAAATAAAATTTATTGTTTAAAACTTATTTGTTTTTATTCCTTATAAAGATTAGCTTTTTTCAACCCTAAAGCACTGGTTTAATCCAGTAGTGTTCTATCATACACAATCAAAAATCTTTTTGTTATTAAAGTGTTCCTTAACCATTTTTATAATATTAAACACCATGTCTAGTTTCGTAATATTCATTATATTTGGGAAATGTATTTGTTTTTAATTTTTTTTGTTTTATTAATCATCATACTGTCACATTTAAAAATGTTCACATCAAGTTCTTTTAATCAGTCTACTAGTAAATGAGTTTTGTATTTTGTTGTTGAGAATGCTTATGTTGAATATTGTTGTGTAGTATTTCCCTTTTATAAGTTTATACAGTGATGTGGGCAATGGCTTTAAAAATGTATATTGTTTTGGCTACATTGATGTTTTTGCTTTGTAATGATAGTATGGAATGTTTGATACTCTATTCTAAAAGCATGTGGTAAAATATAATTGAAGTATAGTAGATATTGAAATAGTATATGAGCACGTATGTAGTTATATTTGATTAGATTACAGTCGTGGTTTTGGGGGTAAATTTGGAATTGAAAAGGATCGACAGGACAGCGTGGCTGTAGGCTGGGACCACATCGAAGCACCACAGAAGCACCCCTCCCAGAAAGGTAAAGAATTCGTTTCAGTTATCTATCTAGGCATACTTAAAATTTATCTAATTGTGAACTAAAAGTTCTATAGGCATGTAATTTTATTAATTGTCTCATAAGTGTGATATGTACCTCTAAAAAATTCATTACTTTTTTTTGGTTAATATGTTTTGTTTTTTTATTAAGTACTTTTCCATTATTGTGGTTATCCTTGATCTAAATATCATTCAAGATATTCTTCCAACCTTCTCTATCTAAGGTTTTTTCTTCTCTGATGTCATGCCCCACCAAGCTTTCTTCCACTGCCTCTTTCTATTTTACCTTTGGTCTTTTCCTTCTCCCTTCTATTTGCAGTTCCATAAATAATTTTGGTTATCTTTCAAGCACCATTCTTTTAACATGCCCAATTATTTTTATGTGCTTTTTCTTTTTACTTTATATTGGGTTGGGAATTTTCAGTTTTTCTATTTCTTTCTCTTATTTTTTTTTATGTCTTGATCAGGATTATACACACTCAGTAAAGAAATAAAAACTTGTACACCATATATCAATTAAAAAATCATGATATTCAATGTTATCAGCTCATAGAGGAAAAACTATTTACAAAGAAAATACTAAACAAACATTAATTATTTATTACACTTCGTTATAATGAATACCATGAAAATCAGAAACAGATGGCATCTAACAGCAGCTGGACAAACAAAATTAAATATGACAGGTAGTATGTATATACAGTTTATGTATTTACAAGTCGAAAAAAATCCAACAAATGTTATTTAAACTTATTGATCTCAAAAAAAAAAAAAAAAATTAAATTAAAACTTACAAAATGTTGTTGAGTGAGTTCTTGTAGATATTTTCAAGGACCAGCTTCAAAATAACAATGAATTTGTCCAAACAATGATGAAGTTTCATATCACATTTTTTCCCTTACCCTCTGGTTTTATTTATAAAATAATGTTTTCATACAATAAGTTCATACCTATTTGAAAGTTTGTCTTGTCAACTTTATTTCTTCAGTATGAAGGTGTTGTGACAACAAGTACGCAGTGGTACGCTTTTTCTCTCAGCAATTTATTACGAGTTGATGTCTTATTACGAGTGATTTGTAACAACATCCTTCAGTTGTTACAAATGCATATCGCTCTTATCTGTACAGATTATTATATATTATATTAATCTTTTTCTATTGATTTACTGATCTTATTGCACGTTATTACATATTATATCAATGTTTTTCTATTGTTTTACCGATCTTAATGCGTGTTATTATATATTATATCAATCTTTTTTTTTATTGTTTTACTAATCTTAATGCATCTTACTGTATATTATATCAATCTTTTTTTATGATTTTACTGATCTTAATGCATGTTATTATATATTATATCAATCTTTTTTTATGATTTTACTGATCTTAATGCATGTTATTATATATTATATCAATCTTTTTTAATCGATTTACTGATCTTAATGTACGTTATTATATATTATATCAATCTTTTTTTTTTTATTTAGTGTTTTACTGATATTAATGCATGTGTAGATCTATAAAGTAACATTAAGAAGTCTACCAATTGCTACAACTTTATATAATCTGTATTCTAGTATTAAATTTGAATAGATTTTGAATTTTGTAAGAGATAAAGTTAAAAACCAGTTTTTGCTTGTTTCTGTTGTATTTTATGAATGCTATTATGTGCATGGTATTTAAAATACTTTCTTAAAAATGCCATACAATTCTTCTTACTAAGGTTTTTATATGAGTTGTTTTATAACATTATAATGATTAATACAACATAAGAATGAAATAATTTTAATATTACCAGGAAAAATGGTTTCCTTTTTACCGTTTATTTATTAAATAATTCTTGTTGATTTCTATTGATGAAAAATGGTCAAGATGTGCTGTCAAAAAATTATGTTTATCGAGTTGTCTACGTTTTGACCTGTGTGTCATCATGAAGGCTAAAAATTAAAAAAATATAAAACTACATCAGAAAAAATGATAAATATAAAAATATGTAAATAAGAGTAGAAAAAGGTAGATTGTACAAATTATATAACGGTATTATAAACATATCGACAATAAAAACATTACAATATGCTAATAAAATGTTTTCGTGCTATAAATAAATGAAAAAGATGAGTAAATAAAACAATAAAAAACAATGATAAAAGTAAAAATAAATAAAACAATTCAATAAATAAGAAGTCTGTACATCCTGACCATTTTTCATCCTTACAATTTCAACGGTCAACCCTAAATTATTTATTTTTTATTTGTTTCAATGCTATCTAAATCTATTATTGAAAAAAAATATATTAATTTGTTTCACAGGATGATTATGAAAATTGCATTATATTAATATAATTATTAGGAAACTTTCTAAAACTTTTACAAAAATATGGTCTGCCTTTGTTAATGTAAGTTATTTATATATTGAAGAGTGCAAAATTGTCGTATATTTAAAGTCAATTTATATAGCATAATTAAAGCCTGTTAATTAGTTTATATCTCTGGCTGTTTACATTATATTTAAAGTCAATTTATATAGCATAATTAAAGCCTGATAATTAGTTTATATCTCTGGCTGTTTACATTATATTTCTCCTCCAACTTTGTTCACAGGCTACAATTAAAGACACGACAGTGTTCAAAATATTTTTATTTCTACTTCCAGACATGTTATGTTCTCCCTCTTCAGCAACTGAAATGTAAAAAAACAATAAAATAAAATAGAAAAATATCTCTGTTATGGCTTATCCTGTATTATATATATTTTTAGTTTCATATTGAATCAGCCATTTATTAAAATTAAAATTAAAATTTTAACAAAGAATTTTTACCTACCTGACATAGCTCAATATTTTTAGGTTAGTCAAACTTACAATATCATTTTAACTAAGTTCAGTTGATGACTGAACATATATTTCGAAAAGTTGCAACTACAATTAGAGATAAGGTTAAATAGAGTCTATATTAAGGATAGGGTCTATATTAAAATTTTAAAATAATTTTACTCCAATCAAAGTTTTCCAATAAACTTTAGTTCCACCTTTATACAATATTTAAACTCTTAAATTTTACTTTCCAACCTGTTAGTTGTAGTTTTCTTATATTCTGACTTAATTGAATCTAATTTCATGAGAGTGTACATATATTGTTTAGATTATATGGTTATTTAGAGTTTTGTAATTTACAATTATATGGTTACTTAGAGTTGTATGGTTTTATTTTGTATATCGGAACTCTCTTTTATTATTTGAATATTGTTACTATTTGTTATTAAAAATACTCAGTGAATTTCTATGGATTCAGTTCAATATTTGAACCAACAAAAATATCAGGTAAAAACTTGCTCCCAGCCATCTTTATAAAATTACCTCAACCATGAGAGAGAAAGTTTAGCACAGTCATTTTTTAAAAATCACTATTTGTGATCTAAAATGTAGATAATCTTTGCAGGCTTTTGTTGAGCAATCTATATTGTTCCTCTATTTCAGGAAGTTGAGTAATTAACGTAATTTTATTTCTAATTCTCACTTGGTCCTCATGATTTAAAAAACTATTTTTCACTAAAATAAAACTACACATATTTTTACTCTTGTGTCATAGAAATTATAATTTTTTATAATTTTTCAGACTATGCGGTAGGATTTGGAGGAAAGTTTGGTGTTCAAGCTGATAGACAAGACAAATCGGCCGTAGGCTGGGACCATATCGAGCGTGTAGCTCAGCACCACAGCCAGACTGATCACAGTAAGGTAACGAGCGACTTATTGTATCAATATTTATTTTCTATACTGAAATATATTTTGGAAAATAACGGAAGGAGCACCTCGCGCGGGCTCATTACCGCGTATGGGGAGCGTCCCACGGGTGGCGGATGTGGGGATGGTCGGTGGAAATTTCTTGGAAGTTCCTCCCGGCTAAGTCCGATGGACTCGCTGACCAACAATGAGAGGGGCCCTCCAGACTTGCTGGAGGGAGGGGACCTCCAGACTTGCTGGAGGTAGGGGCCCACCAGACTTGCTGGAGGGTGTGACGTAGGATTGAACGCCCTACTCACATATCTTTAGTTCACCAAACACTACAAAAAGTCATGGATCTCCCTAAGGTAAAACGCTCATTATCCGGAGGTAAACTAGTCCCCCGTTCGGGTCTCCGGGTGGGGACTGCTTTAGGGGATTCATGGCGCAAGTTGAAATATAGGGATTTAAATATTGGTACGTGGAACGTAAGGAGTTTAAACACAGCAGGGGGGCTAAAATCGGTCGCGAATGAGGTAAATGGGTACAATTTGGATGTCGTGGCTCTGCAAGAGGTTCGCTGGCCAGGGGAGGGCTCGATGAGGGAAGGGAAGTACACTATTTGGTACGGAGGAAGCGAGAATCATTGTTTAGGTACCGGGTTTCTAATTAGGCGTAGATTACTATCCGCTTTGAGGGACGTACAATTCTTTAGTGATAGAATTTCGGTAGCTACATTTCAGGGACGTTGGTTTAAAATCGCATTAATAAACATACATTGTCCGACCGAAGACAGTGATGATGAAGTCAAAAGTGAATTTTACGATAAACTCGAATGGGTTTATGATAAACTACCACGAAACTACATGAAAATAATTGTAGGTGACGCGAACGCAAAGGTAGGAAGGGAAGAAGTTTATATTCCGACGATTGGTAAAGAAAGTTTGCACGAATATAGTAATGATAATGGGATCCGTCTGATAAACTTTGCCATCTCGAAAAACCTGATAATTAAAAGTACGACGTTTAAACATAAGGATATTCATAAATATACTTGGACATCACCGGATTCGCAAACACGAAATCAAATCGATCATGTCTTGATACAACACAGCTGGCAAAGCAGTATAATTAATGTACGGTCTTATCGCGGAGCAGAATGTGGGTCGGATCATGAATTAGTAATCGCGAAACTTCGACAAAAACTTAATATAAAAAAGAGAAAAGAAAACCGTTTCGATTTTGGGAATTTTAATTTGGAAAAATTAAAAAATCCATCAATTAGAAACCAATTCGAGCTAGAAGTTAAGAATAGGTTTGAAGCTTTAGAGCTTCCTGACGAGGACCACGAGGATATTGACAAGTTATGGATAGAGATCAGAGATAATATTAAAACGGTCGGTAACTCGTGTCTAGGAAAAAAGGAAAATAAGAATAACAAATCTTGGTTTGATGAAGATTGCTTAAACATGTGTGAAAAAAGAAAAGCCGCTAAATTAAAATCTCTAAATAATCCTAGCGAAGACAATCTGGAATACTTCCGAATCTCAAAGAACGAAACGACAAAATTGCTCAAAAATAAAAAAAGGGAGTATCTTAAAAATAAAATAATTGAAATAGAAACTAATAGAATCGAAAATAACGTAAGAGACATGTACAAAGGTATAAACAGATCACGTAAATATGTAGGGCCCGTAACGTCTGGAATTAGGGATGATAATAACAATATTCTGACCGATTCGGTTGACATATTGAATAAGTTTAAGGACCACTTTGACAATATTTTAAATACGGGAAATTATGATCTGTGTCCTCCTTCTGAGTACCAGAGTGCTGAACCGTTAATAGAAGGACCAAGTAAAGAGGAAGTTGAAGTAGCTATCGGAAAATTAAAATCATATAAAGCAGCGGGAATCGATAATATTCCTACTGAACTAATTAAGGCATGCGGAGAAGCTGGAGTTTCTAAAATACATCGGTTGGTTAAAAAGATCTGGGTGAACGAGAAATTACCTGAAGAATGGAAAGAATCTATTCTTATTCCGATTCACAAAAAGGGTCCGAGGACGGATTGTAATAACTATCGAGGAATTTCACTCCTTCCGGTATGTTATAAAATATTCACTTTAATCTTAACCAGTCGAATCACGGAATATGCCGAGGAAATTATCGGAGACTACCAATGCGGATTTAGACGGAATCGTTCGACTATTGATCAAATATTTTCTTTACGGCAAATATTAGAGAAAAAATTGGAGTATAACGGTATTGTTCACCAGCTGTATATAGATTTTAAAAAGGCTTACGATTCTATTGACCGCCAGAAACTGTATAATATTCTAATCGAGCAGGGGATTCCAAAAAAACTAGTAAATCTAGTCAGGATGTGCTTGACGGAGACACTCAATAAAGTTAGAATCGGTAATAATTTGTCCGAAAAATTTGAGGTTCGTTCGGGCTTAAAACAGGGGGATTCTCTTTCGCCTGTCCTGTTCAATTTGGCATTAGAATATGCCATTAGGGAGGTAATGCGAACCGAGAAAGGGTTAGATCTGGGCGGGACAACATCCGTGCTGGGCTATGCTGATGATCTGGTACTGTTAAGCGAAGACGTTGAAACTATAAAACTAAATACGACAACGTTAATGAAAGCCGGGAAAGAACTAGGACTCGAAATAAACGTGGATAAAACAAAATATATGGTTAGCTGCAAAAATGGCAATACTACTGGTGATATCGATATAGATGGTAATATGTTTGAACAGGTAGATAAATTTAGGTATCTAGGTTCTACGATAACTAGAAAAAACGAAATTGAAGAAGAGATTAAGGTTAGACTGAAGGCGGGGAATGCTTGTTATTTTTCTGTGACAAAACTACTTAGTTCGCGCCTCTTGTCCCGAAACTTAAAAATTAGAATCTATAAAACAATTATCTTACCTACAGTTCTTTATGGATGCGAAACTTGGCCGCTTACATTAAGGGATGAGCAGCGTCTTAAGGTTTTTGAAAATAAAGTATTGCGTAGAATATTCGGACCGAAAAAGGATGAGTTAACCGGAGAGTTCAGACGGTTACACAACGCCGAATTGCGTGAGATGTATCCGGGTAATATAATTGATGTAATTTCATCGCGGCGAATCAAATGGGTTTGTAAAGTTGTTGGGCTTAGTAACGAGAGAATTCCTAAAAGGTTAATATTTGCTGTGCCGAATGGTAAGCGTCCGAGGGGTAGACCGAAGCGAAGATGGGAAGATTGCATTAAAGCCGATCTGAAGGGACTGGGTTTGGACGGCGGACGGTGGAGGGAGGTGTGTAACAAGCGATTGGTGGTGTCGGCATCGAACCTTCGGGTTCGCTAAGCCTTATTATTATTATTATTATTTAACGGAAGGAGCAATATGTCATGATTTCCTATTTGTGTACTTAGTACTATTAAATATTTTGGTTTCATATTTTTGTACTTTATAATATTGAATTATTTTGATAAGGTTGAACTCTATGGGTTTTGTTTTGACCTCAAGGGATTTATAAGATTAATTATGCTACATTATTCAACACTTCTTGTATCTTTTTTTCAAACAAAATTTAGGTAATTTTAAAATAGTGACTTCCTTGACTCAAGAAGGTGAAGCTTAATAGTTTTGGAAAATGAGTAGCTATTGACAATGATAGATTTTTTTGAAGGGCCCTTTACAGGAACGAGACTCTTAGCTAAATAATTCAGATCTTAAATTATATTTTTTAACATATTACCAGTTTCCTCTGTTTTTAGTAGTTGTAAAAGAGATAATAAAATCAGCAAGAAATAAATAAACGATATTCTATAAAATAAATTTAAATAAATAAAATTAAGAATATATACTTATCCCGGTTATCTAGTTACTACTAGTGCTCTTATGTTTACTGGTTGCTTAAAATTTACATTAAAAAAAAGAATCATTTGCCATGATTTAGCCTAGGGACTCTTCTACATTCGGTGGGCAAAATCAATTTGAAATAAAAATCTTTATCATATACTGTATTATGACATAGTATGCTGTAATATGCTATAGTATGCTGTAATATGCTATAGTATGTTGTACTATGCTATGCCCTATTATACTATGTTATAGTATGCTGTACTATGCTATAGTATGTTATAGTATGCTCAACAGTATTATGCTATTGTATGCGTAATATGTTTATGTATGCCTGGGATATTACAAACTTTTTTTCAAAATCACCTTACTGGAAGTGCCTCTTTATATCATTGATTTTATGCATTTTTACAATGTTCTCTAAAATGGCTCTAACGATTTCAATTAAACTCATGAAGTCAATGTATTTTCAATTGATTTTTAATTTAAGGTAGATTTTATTCTCATTGATGCAGCCTGATAGGGCTTAAATGGCAAAGTTTAAAACTTTCTTTATCTAAAGTACCTCTGATTGTGTTTATTTAAAATAATCAACCATTTCATATTACAACTAATAATAAAAAATGGTAAAATACATAGCTATGAAAGAATTTTAAGATTAATTAAAGGACAAAAGTGTTAAGGTGGGACCGAGAACAAATAAAGATACTTGAATGCTGTCGGGCTTGACAAGTAGTTTAGAATGACCCCCAAAGATTCCTAACCATTCCCCCGCTCGAACAGTTCCTCGTTCTGTCCCTAAACACATGCATAATATGCTATATCTTAGATGAAGAATATTGTGACTACGATAATACTATAAACAAAAACGTGAAATTTTCATTAATATATAGTATATAGTATAAATACTTATACTTAAACAATTAAAAATACCCTCAATGAAATATAAAGAAATTTAGTGGCCTCATTTATCACTGACACTCTTTTGGGTCTAAAAACATTGTGACACTGTGATAATTAAATAAATAATAAATGATAATAAAATTATAACCTTAGAAGAAAATGGACAGTGAGGAAACATTAATAAATTTAATGGATTAGATGCATTGAAAAATATATGGTAATTAATTGTTTTAAATTAATACATTTAATAAAATTTTATTTTTTCCTATTTCTACTGAAAGCAGGGTGGTAAGTGATATTGTGTAATGCTGCATGATATTTTTATATATTGGTTTATTGCAAAGAGTCCACTAATTATAGTCAAGTAAGATTCCATTAAGGAGGCAGGGTGGCCGAATGGACTAACGCATGTGCACAGCACCACAAGTTGCCTGGCAACCAGATTAACCGAAGTTCGTGTCCCGGTGCCGGAGGCGATTTTAAATTCTCTGCCCTCGCCCCCTGGCCCGGGAAAACCCTGTATAGCCTAAAACGCAAAGTAGGAAAGAAAAAAAAGATTTCATTAAATTAAATCATTAAGTACTTTGATTAACTTTTCCTCGGTGAAATAAAAACATTGTCCAGTTACTGTAACTAAATATTTTCTTATATATGAGACTTTCAGTTGACAGAATGACTAACTCTAATTTTAAGATTTTTTTTCATTAAGTTAGTATCAATTATATTTCTGTTTCTTCTTTAGAAAATTCTTTAACTTTTTTCAAAAGTATGGTAGAAATATTTACCGTCAATTATCAATTACTAATACTTCTGGCATGATTTTGAAAATGTAAGATATTTTCAACAAAAAATACTACTGGAAAATGTTGAAATAGGAGTTCATCATTCTTTCAATTGAAAGGCTCATATAAAAGGATTTGTGTATTCTGATAGAGTCGTTACGTTTTGGTACTGATAAATAAGGTCTAAATTCACAAAAAAATTATAATTTTTTAAAAATTATATTTAACTCCATCAATGATTTTTTTGAAAAATAAATGGATATATTTTTTTAAAAACAGCCTCCTGTAGAGATAGTAATAACTATAATTAATACATCTCTCCTTGCGAACTAGTGCGCTGGAACCATCTCATCATAATTTCACAACCAGAACATATTCTTGTCATTTATAATATATATACCTATACTTTTTTCTGTTTTTGTCATAGGGTTTCGGAGGAAAGTTTGGTGTAGAATCAGATCGGGTGGATAAATGTGCACATGACTTCAATGAAACAGTTCAACAAGTTGGAACTAATTATGAAAAAGAAAAACCCAATATTGGTATATACTTTTCTATTATAACAAAGTTTTTCGCTTTTAATTTATTTTTAAAGTATTTCATATTCAATTGTTCAAGCAAACTGAATACTACTGGGAAATATTGTTCTTGACCATAGATCAGTCCCATCAAAACTACTCGTGGTGTATCAGCTGTAGTTGGGGCGTTCAATGTCATATTTGCTCATAATTTAAAAAAACCTGGATGTATGGAATTTAAGATGAATATCTGACCTTGACAGAGCAAAATTGTTCTTAAAAATCCAAAAGATGACAGGTTTTGGAAAACAAAGTTATCACAAATGACAAAAAGTGAATATTTTTAAAAACCTGAGCAAACGAAACCAGTAGGTACGGCCAGGTGAAGCTGCAAAACAGAGGTTCGCCAGTTTAGGTAAAAAGTGATGCTTTGTGTTTGGTGGAATTTCGGGTTCTTTGTGTCTAGCGGGCCGGATTGAAACCTCACTTCTTATCTATCTTATCTAACTTCATATCATATAACCTCCCTCTTCTTATCCCGCCAAACTTTTGAGTCATTGCATTGTTTAGTTTTCAGTTATTCCCTTATTACGTTCACTTATTAAATTCTTTACTTTTGGCCGGCCCGTTTGTGTTTATTTTTCATTATTTTTAGTTTTTGGCCCGTTTGTGTTTATTTCACATTTTTTTTTTTAGTTTGTGTCCCCTTTGTGTTTATTTTTCATTTTTTTTCATCATATTATGGATCTTCTTAGAATATGGGATTTGCCGCCTTCAGAAGAACAGCCAATTCAATATTTTCAAAATGTTGGGGTACTTGCCGAAGTGAAATCGTGTGAATGAGATAATCGAATGAAGTTAACCAGGAAGGCCAAATGGAGATGCTTTCATAGGACTTATGAAGAACAGGCAATTCAATATTTTCAAAATGTTGGGGTACTTGCCGAAGTGAAATCGTGTGAATGAGGTAATCGAATGAAGTTAACCAAGAAGGCCAAATGGAGATGCTTTCATAGGACTTATGAAGAACAGGCAATTTAATATTTTCAAAATGTTGGGGTACTTGCCGAAGTGAAATCGTGTGAATGAGGTCATCGAATGAAGTTAACCAGGAAGGCCAAATGGAGATGCTTTCGTAGGACTTATGACACGAAACTTTCAGCTTTAAAATTGATTTATGGGTGGTCCCATAGCTTGATAACGATGAAGTGGGGCAAAGAGCAGCTTAAACTATCCTACGGAGCTATGGTAACGTGGAACAAATGTCTAAGAGGGGTTTGTGCTCATGACATGTTACACAGGTCAAGAAAAAAAATTTGAGGACCTGGCAAAATGGTTGAAGTAGACAAAAGTCTATTTTTCTAAACAAAAAAATCATGTGGGGAGAGTTTTACCTCAGCAGTGGATGTTTGGTGGAGTTTCCCTGAATGTTTTATGTATTTAGATGGATTTTTTATCTTTTTATAAAACAGATTTTATGTTTTATATTTTATCTTTCCGATGTAAATATGTTCTTTTAAATGTGTTTTTTTATTATTTCATTTTGATGTTTTATATGTACATATCTTCTTAAAGTGTTTTTTATTATTTCATTAATACACTTTCAATAATATGGATTTAATACAATAATACGAAGATATGAAGTAGGAGAAGGCTTATCACTGTGTTATGGGAGTTATCAGTGTTCAGGTTAGAAACATTGGCAGATAGCAGTCAGTAGCGGCTCCCTAGACAAAAAGTACCGAATTTCGAAAGTATTTTGTATTTTGAGCTCGTTCCTGATGGTCAGGGACTGGACTCAAACTTTTATTGTGAACAGTTAGATAGAGTTCATTCACTTGTGAGTGCAAAATAATCCGCTTTGGGGTCAACAGGAACCAAGCCATTTTGCAACATGTCAATGCCCCTGCACTTTGTTCTCGTTTGACCAAGAAAAACTTATCGAAACTGCAAGTAGTAAATGTTTTGTCTCATTTTGCGTATAGCCCAGATATTGCACTTAAGATCATGGTTTGTTTATATCAACAGCTCTTTTTTTAAAAGGTCAGATCTTCGATAATTGCGAGGACGTAAAAGTTGGATGCGAAGAGTTCTTTGCCTCAAAACTAAAGGAGTAGTGCCGGCGTGATATCTAATTGCTGGCAGAAAGATGGGTGAACATACATACATACATAGATATATGGCACTACATCCCATCACCGAGACTTGGCCTCCTCCTGGGAAAGATTGGTGAAAGGAGTTGAATGAAAACAATGGAATTTACTTTGAGTAGTATTCAATAATTCAATAATGTTTAAAATGTAAAATATGTAGCATGAAATAGAGGTGCATTCCTGCATAAGAAGTTTTGTAACAAGCTATTGCTAATCCTAAACAAAACACCTTTGTATTTATATACAACTCTTTCACAATCATTTTCTTTGATATTTATTGCAGTACACATCGATTTGACATGACAAATCAGCTTGTGATTAGTACTATATAGTTAGTATTAGTACTATACTGAGTGCTGTAGAAGCAGGACAAACCTTTTATTTTAATTTAATTTGGTAAACAATCAATATCATATGTAAATAATATAATGTGTTCAGATGTTTTTAAGGTTATAAAAAATAATGCTTGTGTTTATAAATAAATTGTGTTGATTAACAAAATATGTAACTTTCTTTAAGATATTTATTAAAGTTAATCAATCTTAACTTAACCCATAATACTAATAAAACGACCAGTAATATTGGTGACCATCCAACATGATTAATAATTAGAATGCTGAACGAAAGCAACTTGAATGTTCCAGAAATGACCAAAAATCAACAATCAAAAGAAAATATCTTGAAGTAACCAAAGTTTCCGTTAAAATACCACCATTCTGGCTTGAATGACCGGATGTATGGTTCAGACAAGTTGAAGCCCAGTTTAAATTAAGCAGAGTCACTACTGAAGGTACGAAATTTGATTATTTAGTATCTCAATTAGATAGGAAATTCGTAGCAGATATAGTTGATATTCTAGATTCAGAAAATGAAGCAAAATATTCACTTGCCAAAACAAGACTTTTGAGCCTTTGCAAGGAGAGTGAAGAATCACAAATAAAACGGTTAGTAGGTGGTCTAGACCTCGGTGATTTAAAACCAAATCAATTATTGCGAAAAATGACTTTCTTGGCAGGTACTTCAATACAAGATGCAAAGTACTTCGGACGTTATGGTTAAATAAACTTCCTGACTCAATTAAAAATATAATTTTAGTTTCTGATGAAAATTTAGAAAAACTTGCGATGATGGCAGATAAAATAGTGGACATGGCTTCACGTTGAGATGTTTTTGCCACGTCTAGTACTAAAGTTTGTCCAGAAACTTGTTCAAATAGTGGCACAGACGAATTAATAAAACAGGTTGTTACCAAAATAGAAGCTATGGATGCCCGTATTTCCTCTAAATAGAATTCTAAAAGTTTAAGTAATTGTCCAGATCACCATAGTAACAGGAAATTTCTCAATAGAAACCGAAGTCGCAGTCGTAGCCGAGGGCGCTTCAATCCGAATGGAAAATATTGTTTTTATCATCACCGCTTTGGAAAAAGGTGTCTACCCGAATAGTGCCACCAACGTTGCCAATGGAATCAGGAGGGAAACGAGAGACTGTAGTAGAAGTAGCGGCTCATTCTACTGCAGACGATCATATCAGAGGCCATAAGTTTCGTTTATTTTTAACAGATAAAAATTCAGGTTTGAAATTTTTAGTAGACAGTGGAGCAGATGTGTCCATTGTTTCTCCTCAGGCACAAAGAAATAACATTTCAGATTTTAAATTGTATGCAGCGAATGGTATGGAGATTCCCACGTTTGGTGTAAATGTTTTAAATATCAACTTGGGACTTTGTCGAGAATTCAGATGGTCTTTTATCGCAGCCAAAGTAAGTAAAGGTATACTAGGTGCCGATTTTTTACACCATTTCAACCTTTTGGTTGATTTAAGAAATAATCAACTAATTGACCGTAACACTAAATTAGGAGTTATTGGTAACGTTTCAGCAGTCGATACAAGCGATTTTATAAGCACTGTTGCCAATTCACATAAATTTTCCGAATTACTAAAATCATACCCAAATCTAACTAAACCAAGTTTACTACCTACAGCAGTAAAACACGATGTTCGACACCATATTGTAACAACGGGTCAACCAATTCATTCCTGTCCTAGGCCACTTAATACGAAGAAATTAGCAATCGCGAAAGAAGAATTTCAATTTATGCTAAATCATGGAATTATACGTCCCTCCAAGTCACAGTGGTCGAGTCCACTGCACTTGGCACCCAAGAAGGATGGCTCAATGCGTCCATGTGGTGATTATAGGAGACTGAATTCACAAACCATTCCAGATAGATACCCAATACCAAGAAATATAGATTTTCAACATATTCTTCATAAAAAACATCAATTTTTCAAAAATTGATTTATTTAAGGCCTATTTTCAAATTCCCGTCGCTGAAGCAAACAAGCCAAAAACAGCTGTGACCACACCCTTTGGTATGTTTGAATATAATGTAATGCCCTTTGGCCTTCGAAATGCCCCAAGTACTTTTCAACGATTTGTCAATGAAGTATTCTATGGCCCGAATTTCGTGTTTCCATTTCTAGATGACTGCCTAATAGCTTCAAGTTCGGAAGAGGAGCATCAATATCATCTCAAACTAGTTTTTGACCGTCTTGAAAAATATGGACTTCACATTAATGTTGCAAAGTCGGAATTCGGTGTGCACAAACTACAGTTCCTAGGCTACCTGATCACACCCGATGGTACTAAACCATTGCCTGATCAAGTACAAGCTATTTTGGATTTCAAACTCCCTGAAACAATTGTTGGACTTTGCCGATTCCTCAGTATGATTAATTTTTATAGGAGCTATCTACCTGAAGCCTCTAAAACTCAAGCTATTCTCCATGAATACACAAAAGGAGCTTGAAACAATGACAATAGAAAAATTTCTTGGATTTCTGAAGCCATTTCTCAAGTTGAGAAATGCAAAACGGACTTAGTGGATGCAACAATACTTTCCTACCCCAGAGCAGACTTACCTTTGGCTCTTGTTGTTGATGCCAGCGACTGTGCAATTGGAGGAGTAGAGCAACAATTAGAAGATGGCAAGTGGGAACCACTTGCTTTCTTTTCTAAGAAATTAAAATATGCAGAAAAAAACTACAGCACCTATGCTATGCACCTACAGCACATATGACCGAGAATTATTTGGCATACACGAATCTGTCAAATACTTTAGACACAACCTTGAAGGAAGACTGTTTGTAATATACACTGATCACCGCCCATTGATTTATGCCTTCAAACAAAAAAATGAAAAGGCTACCCCGTTGCAAATAAGACGCTTACAATACATTTCCGAATTTTCCAGTGACATTAGACACATAAATGGTAAACTGAACATGGTTGCTGATACTCTTTCTAGAATCAAATCTATCAGCACCATCGATATGGATAAAGTAGCAGAAGCCCAAGCCAGTGATCCTGAATTTCTGTCGGTAAAGAACAAAGAAACAAACATCAGTGGACCGCCTAAAGCCGGCTTATCTTTTGGCATCACCAGAAGAACCTGATCTTCGTTCAAAAGACCTGACCAACGTTCTGCACAAACTTCTCCTGAAGAGATTAACGAACCCTGTCCAGGTCCTAGTTCCAGTAAACCGTTGATACAAACCACACGTAGTGGTCGTTCAGTGAAGTTTCCATCTCGGTACTTGGATGCAATTATCTTCTAAAGTTAACATTTTGTATTTCAGCCTTTGAGAAACATCGTCGCGACTGTGTCTCTGGGAGGCAGTGATGTAGGATTAGGACAAACCATATGATTTAATTTAATTTGATAAACAATCGATATCATCTGTAAATAATATAATGTGTTCACATGTTTTTATGGTTATAAAAAATAATGTTTGTGGTTATAAATAAATTGTGTTGATTAGCAAAATCTGTAACTTTCTTTAAGATATTTATTAAAGTTAATCAATCTTAACTTAACCCATAATACTAATAAAACGAACAGTAATAGTACTATACAAGAACAAATTTTAAAGTAATTCATTATTATTGATCATAGATTTCAAGTAACTATTAAGAAAAAATAAAGATTATAGAATATTTTTTATAGTGAGCTAAATTAGTATGTTAAAATTATGGTCCATTAATAAACAATATAAATTTTTGAGTTTAAGTTGTTCAAACTTCTTTTTGATTTTAGTATTGTTATAATTTTTATTTCTAGGAAGAAGTAGAAACTTTTTTTTTTGTTTTAATTTTGAAACAATATAATTATTTTATCACATTGAAGAAAATGTAATTATACAAGATGATACAAACATATGTTTTTCTTTTTTATCAATACTAGCATAGTTGTTACATTTAGTAAATTCTAATCATACATCTTTGAAAATGAGATTTTGTGATATTTAACTTTAAAGAAAAATACCATTTTTAATTTCTAAATTGGAGGCTACATATTGCGATTTTAAGTTAGTGACATTATCAAGAGAAGACATTTTTTTAGGGCTTGAGATAAGTGGAAGCATCAAAAGTGAAAAGTGTGTTATTCCTGTGATTAGTTTCCATTAATAATTGTTTCTATTTTGATGCTGAAATTGTAATGTACAATTGAAGCTTCTGTGTCTATTTACAATATGAAAAGTTTTGTTGATATTCTGAGGTGAGAAAATAAAAAGTATATTTCGGCGGTACAATCAATCAAGTTTTTCTTCTTTTGTACTTATGTTTACCTTTATAATTTGTTTTGTTATTTTGATTTAATACTTTATTTTTATTTTTCTAACTGCCATAAGATTAACAGTTTCTTGGTCAATTTGACACAAAATAATTTTATAGCTACTGATTGTGAAATAAAAACATATCCCAAATGTTATGTTTAATGGAAAGTTGTTTAAAGATGATAAGTAATGGAGTGCAATTTCGGTAATGCTAATTCCCTTCAGGAAACTAATTCCAATATCCTTGACCAATTACAATAAATAAACATGTATGATGTTACTGACTGGATACATAAATGTACAATGTTACTGACTGGATACGTACATGTATAATGTTACTGACTGGATACATACATGTACAATGTTACTGACTGGATACGTACATGTATAATGTTACTGACTGGATACATACATGTACAATGTTGCTGACTGGATACGTACAGGTATAATGTTGCTGACTGGATACGTACATGTATAATGTTATTGACTGGATACATACATGTACAATGTTGCTGACTGGATACGTACATGTACAATGTTACTGACTGGATACGTACATGTATAATGTTACTGACTGGATACATACATGTACAATGTTGCTGACTGGATACGTACATGTATAATGTTACTGACTGGATACGTACATGTATAATGTTACTGACTGGATACATACATGTACAATGTTGCTGACTGGATACGTACAGGTATAATGTTGCTGACTGGATACGTACATGTATAATGTTACTGACTGGATACATACATGTACAATGTTACTGACTGGATACAAACATGTATTTATTTACACAAATTTCATGTCTTTCTGAGTTTTTTTTTATCGAAGCTAATTTTTTTTTAAATAACTCAGTTATTGTTGTTTGTTTTTACTTTTGGACGGACATCCTTCCTCATTGCTTCTTTTGTAAGATGTGGGAGAATGGAGAATGAGAAGAACCCGAGCATGTGGTTCGCTGTTCTCTATTGAATAGATGATTAAAATATAAAATAGGACCACAATGGTTTACTATTGTTCTGCTTTTACAAAAGAAAAAAAAATCTTTCGTCAATAATAACAATAGTTAGACTGCATTTCTTAGCTTATTTACTGCTAAGTAAATCTCCTGTAATGCAACTAGATTAGCGGGTGCCTATATTTAGAATTTTTTTTCTGAACAAAACTTTCCACCTATCAATACTTTTATTTATTTTTGTTGTGAATTTTGATTACTTGAATGATGGTACTACGGCAGTTGATATTACTGAGATTGCAATATAATCGAAAATGAACAAAGATGCATGCATAATGTTCTGCATTGAGTTTACAAAGAAGGCCTGTGGTTGTTCAAATGAAATGAAATTTTCAAAAAATAATTATTAAATAAAAAGATTGTTGTTTGCAATTTTATTTATTTTTTGCAAAATTTGATTTCTTAAAACACTAATTTTTTATTTCAGTTTCTTCTTCTTTTTTTCTTTTTTTTCATACAAACAGTTTGAAGAAAGAAAAACCAGCTTTCTATGATGATGGATCCAAGTAGCTGTGATGGTATTGTTCTTTTCTGAAGATAATTAAAGTAAACAATATCATCATCAGTCATGGCGCTACAACTCCGGTAGAGTCAAGGCCTCTCGTCACTTGACCTGCCAGTCTTCTCTCGGTTGCTGCTGCTCTCTAATAGTGGATTCCCAAGACGGACCTAATATCTGCTGCTACTCCATTGATCCATTGGAGCTTAGATCTTCTCACTCTTGTCCCAGAAATCTTTTCGTCTAGGACCATTCTGGGAATCTGATTCAGGGTCATTTTATTTATATGACCTGCCATCAAAGCCATTTTAGTTTAATTACCCGTATGATATCTGAGCCCTTGTAGAGTCTTGTTAGCTCATTATTCGTCCTTATCCTCCAGATACATTTGGTGCAAACTGGGCCATAAATTCTCATGATTCTCCTCTGGAACCTCAGGAAATTAGATGTGCTTCTTGTGAACTGGGTAATGTCTAGCATTCGTGGAGTCATGATTGAGAACTGGTTTTACCATAAGAGTCTTCCACAATTGCACCTCAGTGTTTCGAGAAATAGCTCTGCTCTTGAAATCAGTATTCCGAAATAGCATTTATTTGCGGACATAATTCTGAGATGGATCTCTGCTTGTATGTCATTATCCGCATTTGTGAACCAAACAAACTCTTTCACCCTTTCAAATGAAAAGTTTCAAGCCGTAAAGTGTGATGGTTCGTGCACATCCAGTTACTTACATGCATGCATTAGATTTTTGATTCATCAATCTCTAAACCCACTCTTTTTGTTGATTTCTGGAGACTGAAAAAAGCGTTTTCTAATTCTGTAGGAGTTCTTTCAACAATATGTTATCGGTGAAGGCTAAAATCATCATAGGTATATTGATTTTATTTGTGTTTCAAGGGCAAAATTGAAGAGCAGGCACGTGAAATAATCACCCTGCCTCAGCCCTTTGTGCTATCAGTCAGGTCATCCTGAACGCATACTGTGCATTGCGCCTTCTTTATTGTAGCCCTAATCAGACATATCAGCTTTGGTGGTATTCCCATTTCTAGGAAGATCTTGGACAGCTCATTTCTCTTTATACTATTATAGGCCATTTCTGGAAGATGCTGGTACAGCTCGTTTCTCTTTATACTATTATAGGCCATTTAAATTTGATGAACAGGTGGTGTGTGTGGACATTATACTCCCTGCATCTCTCGAGAATGCTGCTGATAGAGAATATCTGATCTATGCCAGACTTTCCTCTCATAAAGCCCATCTGGTACTTGCTTAATTCTGCTCGGTAAAAGGAAGCAGTTTTTTTATTAAGTAATCGAGAAAACACATGGTAAAAAGAATATACCTCAATAATTGCGACACTAAGCACTCCTCCCCATAGTGGAAACTATTCTATTCTAAGTTTTTTTGTTATGCCGGCCACCCTCTTCCTCCACCTTGGACCATCTCTTTCCTGAATATACTATGGTCAGCTATTGAGTATTCGGGTATACAGTACAAGTTTCAGTTCTCTGATGGGTGCCACAAGATCTCATGATCACACCATAAATGAAATCTCGAGAATGACTAAGTGTCTCTGAAAGTAGACGGAAGTGACTGAATCCTCTAGTAAGGCCCAGACCTTAACTGAAAAGGATTGTTTACCCCTTTAGAGTGAGCTAAGCAAGTAGGAGACGAAACCAGTTATGTAATTAAAGCTAATTAATTCCCCGATTTCAACTGAAAAGGACCAGTTGGGAGTTTGCCAGAGTCTTAAATCGTGATATTAATAATTGTTGGAAGGTTATATTGTGAACATGTTTATTTAATTTGAAATTTTTGAGGCTCAAGTGGCTATTGATTTCATTCAACTTCTTAAAACTAAGCTTCAACAGAAAATACTTTGTTTTCTTTGGAAAGTATTAATTAGTTGGGTAATATTCAGACCTATCCATTTTCATTAGTAAAAATAAAAATCTCAAATTGCTAGTTATTATTCTTGTAGTGTTATTTAACAATTTAAAAAAATAGTGTACTTTCATTATTTATTTCATTTCATTTTTTAATAGGATCAACAAAACCTTCCAACTTACGAGCTAAGTTTGAAGAATTAGCAAAAGGAAGTGAAGCCGAAGCGAAGAAGAAAGTTGAAGAAGAAAGAGCCCGAAGAAGGAAAAAAGAGGAAGAGGAGAGGAAGCAGAGTGAAGCAGAAAGTGAACAGGTCCGGTTAAATTTTTGTACAGTGCTTTCTATTGGTACAAAGTTTGTAAAGTGCTTTCAATTGTTAAATGTTTGTATGTATTACGGTATATTTAGGAATAGTTAGGGAGTTGAGTCAACAATCATACACATACACTCATATTCATAAGTTAAATAAATTAATATTATACCAACATAGTTTTTGTGTAACTTTTGATGACACTCTCCGATTAAATATTCCTTAAATTATAACTATGGTCAATCATTTCTGGACTTATTACGGTACATATTATTAATCTATAGATCAGTTGCAAATATGATTTATATTGTTACTCTATATCAGAACCATAATTACATATGGTAAATTTCATTATCCTATATGAGTCAGACCATCTTGCCATATTGCTAGAAATTTGGACACCCGAAAGAGACTTCCAAATTCGTGTAATAAGTTTCTTTTAAAACATTAAACATATGTTCTGAAGGTAGAACCAAACCTACATTTGACATTGTGGCCATTCTCAGGACTTTATGTTAATTATTATTTTATTTAAACATTTATATTTACTTTAAAATTTAAATATCTTTAATTTATTATTTTCTAAAATAGTTGTTCGGTGACCGCTACCATATACTCTCCCTTCCTATCCTCTCTCCCAAATCTCTATCTCACTACTCTCAGTTCTTAGCGTTTGACTTGATCTTAACAATTAATTATTGTTAAGCTACTATTTACGTTTATTATTTTTATAATTTCGATTCCATCTGTTGTTGGAAAATTTTATTTCATGAAAACTTTTTGTTATTGCAATGAATTTTCATGACATGTTGCATGAGCAACACAGCATGACTCCATTTTTGGCCCTAGCTTATGAGTTAATAAATAATTTTAATTTTTCATTAGTGAGCTAGTAATCCTCAATTAATAAAAAATATATTCAAACTGTATATTTTAAATGAACATATTTTTATACTACTGTTTTTAGATTGCTGTGAAAAAAGAAGACGAAGAAATGAAACGGGATCTTAAAAGCGTTAAAGTTAGATCTGGAAATCGTTCTGGGGGTGAAGCTAACAAAGCAGTATCGGAAGAATCTGATTTGTCTAAATCTGCTTCTTCGATTCAAAAGGAAGATGAAGAACCAATAGAAACCCTACCTGTGGTAAGTGGACCTTTCTCACCATCTATCTATATTGTCTTTTCTTATATTGCCATCAAATCCTTTACCTTAATGTACTATTGAAGGAAGCTAGTCGACTGCTCTACATATCATGGGAGATAAATATTCAGGATGCAGTAATAATTAAATTTTTATTGTACTTATTGGTGGTTCCAGCACTGGAGATTTTCAAGTACTCAGTTACAGGGTACTTGAAAACCACGTTCTGATGATGACCCACATGTGTGGGTTGAAACGTTGGCACAAATAAAAAAAATTTATAATGACTGCGTCCTGAATATTTATCACACTTAATGTACTTTGTTTTATTGTTGCTAATAGCTCTTATAAATGTTTTATTTTTATTCAATAGCACAGAAGAGCAGGTACTATTCAAAAATTAACAATTGCCCACTTTTGGTTAATGATAATCAACAAGATCTGATTAAGCAAAAGTTATAAATTTTTAAGTTATGAAAATTTTGCTTCTAATTAGCAATATACATTATCAGTGTCACTGTTACCTGTCCCTTGCTTTCAAATTCTAGAATATCTGAATGAAACATGGTACCCTTAAGTTTGAGGCATCCTCTAGAATTTGCAACATAACAAAATATTCCTCCAGTATCTCGTAACTCTGGAATCGCCAAAATAGAATGGGCTCAATTTGTTATACAGATCTCGATATGAAATGAAATTTTAAAACTGTTTCATATTGGACTTTTTTAATATGATGTGACATCCTCTGTTATTTCATTCTCATCCCAAAAATATTTTCTTAAATAATACTTTTATGCCTGTTCTCTTATTTATGATTGTAACCCTGATAATCTATTCACTACGTGCTCAGAAAGTATGCTATTTTATTGATTCTCTATCTTTATTTTACCAGTTTTCTAAGAATAAGCCTTGTTCAGAGATGTTTTGAACTTGGTATGAAAATTGTGTTAGCAATTTTTTTTTATTAGCAATTCTGGGATGCATTGGATCCAAAAATTGCCCTATATGAATTCATATTAAAATTTCATTTCTTATCAGAATAAAAAAAAATCTATACATCAGATTTCATAAGTAATTGCAGAGTTACAAGGCACTGGAGGAATATTCCTGTAGGTTGCTAAGTCAGCAACATGCCAAAACTTACTTCAGGTTATAACTAATTTGGATCCTCCAAATTTCATCTTTATAATTTAAATGAGAAGCAGTTAGTCGAGGGTGCGGTCAAATAAATAAAAAATTAAAGTATATTAATTATTTTAATTTTTTCCTTATTAATATACTTTAATTAATAATTAATATTATTAATATACTTTAATTTTTTATTTATTTGACCGCACCCTCGACTAACTCCTTCTCATATTATATTAACGGTCAACCATCTCTACATCTTTATAATTTAAACATTCTACAATTCAAAAGTAGAGAATAGATTGTCCATAGCACCCTGTATATCATATGCACAGTTAACATTTGCACATTAGATTTTGTTTTATAAATTTTTAGTTTTACAATTTTTTTCTATTTGAAGATTAAATTGAAGAATGATCTATCTGATATTTTCTGTGTAGCAATCGAAAAAAGAAGGCTCATTGCATTCTATTAAATTGAAACCAGAAGGGTCTGATCCGAAGAAAAGGCGTGAGCGTGTACGTAACAGCAATACTAATAGTCTTAGTTTATTTGATAATAAAAGAGTCTTGTCAAGTGCGCTCATAATCATAAATTTTTTTTTTAAACTCTTAAAAATAAGAAAAACTTCTTCTTCTTAATCATTTCCTCTTCTACCGCTGGGTGGTGTGAGGAGCCTTCTTGTAGAGCCGAATCCACAACTCTCGAACCTGAGCCAACTGCCGCCTCCTCCAATCAATATCCCTTCTGTCAAAGGCCTCCTTGACACTGACCTCCCAAGTCTTCCTGGGCCTTCCCTGAGGTCTTCTTCCCTCAACTTTGCTTTCCAACCCTATCCTGGCCATTCGATTTTCTGGCATTCGAGAAACATGACCAAGCCATCTCAAACGATTTTCCTCCATCACCGTTTCGGCTGCTCTTACATTTAAATTTTTCCGTATTATGGAGTTTCTTATGCGATCTCTCTTTGTTTTTCCTTCCACCCTGCACAGGAATCGCATCTTCATGGCCTGAATCTGGCTGATGTGCTTTGTGGTGAGGGTCCATGACTCGCTGGAGTAGGTCATTATTGGGAGGAAAGTACTTTTGTACACGGTCGCTTTGGTCTCTTTACTCACTTCTCTCTTGTTCAAGAATCCTTGCTTGATGGCGTTGAAGCACCTTCCTGCAGACTTCACTCTTTCCTTTATTTCTCCGTCGATCCACCCATGTTCATTGATGTGGGAACCGAGGTATTTGAAAGTTTTCACTTGTTCCAATGGGACTCCACTCAAGTTCCTCTTCCTTGTTTTCTGCCAATCCTCATTGTTTTGGTTTTTCCACATTTATTCGCATATTTATTTTACTTATTTTATTTTAATTTATTTAAGGTTGAATTGTAGGTTTCGTCCATTGCTTCCGAAAACCACCAAATCGTCTGCATAAGCGAACAGAGAGAAATATACAGGCTGAAGATTATGTATCCCATTTGATATGTTCTCATGTTTTGTTTTGCTATTTTTATTGCATTATCTAGCAATAGTGTAAATAGCAGAGGACTTAGACTGCACCCTTGCCTAATACCTTGATTAGTTGTGAACTCTTCCGATATGTTATTGCATGTTCTCACAACATTTCTTTGGGTTTTATAGAGACTTAGAATTGCCTTACGGAGGCCTTTGTCTTCCAAATCATTTGCTATGTCTTGCTTCTTCACTCGGTCAAATGCCTTAGTGAGGTCTACAAAACAGGCATATATTTCTTTGTCCCTTTCTATTAATTTTTCAGAAATTTGTCTAAAGGTACATATGAGATCCTGGGTACTTCTATTTGGCCTAAATCCATACTGTTCTTCACTCAGGGAGGATTCCACTGTTCTTCGTAGGCGTTTCTCTAAAATCTTTGAGTATATTTTACTCGGGACACTAAGAAGAGATATCCCCCGGTGGTTTTTACATTCTCTGTTATCCCCTTTCTTAAATATTGGGACTATAACAGATACTTCCCAATCCTTTGGAATATTCTTTGTTTTCCACACAAGGTTTAGAATGTGCTGAAATACTTCTATCCCCTTTTGGTTCATGTACTTCATCATTTCAGGGACAATCCTATCTATTCCTGCTGATCTTCCTGTTTTCGATATGCCTATAGCATCCACAATTTCATCTTCGCTGATACAATCTTCTTCTTCCATCTCAATCACGTTCGACCGTCCAGCTTCTTGATTTTCGTCCAAAAGTTCCTTGAAGTATTCAGTCCATCTCTGCATGATCCCTTCGTTGCTTGTTAGGATATTTCCTTCTTTATCGTTGATTCGCTTGAGAACAGGTTCTTTCTCTTTGCGCATGTTCCGGAGCATTCTGCAGAAAAACTATAATCAAAATAAATTCAGTGAAAATTTAAATTCATTAATATCAATGAAATGGGTAAAATGAAAATCTCATTATTTAGATGTATTAGATGTACTACCTTCTACAATAACAATATACAATTTTTTCTATATTTCTAAAATATATATATAAATTATAATCTTTCTTCCATTAAGGGACAGGCTCACTTTTTTATTTCCTTTGAGGAGGGCTTTTCATCCTTCTGCTATCTGCAAAGTCTTGAAATAATAAGAAAATAATTTTAATTTAATTTATAATTGTTCCTATAAATTTATAATTTGATTATGACTTAATAAATTACAAGTTACTTTAGATTTTGAAATATTTCTAGTGAGATATTGCCTCAAGCTGCTACACAAACTGGGTTCTTTGTTGTATTAATTGTTAACTCATACTGTTGCCATAGCATGTGATTTCGATGTCTTCTATTTTTTAAAATGTAACACAGAGTTTATTTTGTATATACTTTACCTAAGTTCTCTCATTAAATACCAATAGAATTAATATTTAATATTGATGATATTGTTGTTTATTTAACCTTATTTATTTAATCTTTAATAATTATTACAAATACGACTTTATTACAAATGAATATATAGTTTATTTTAATAAGTATATATTATAATAAAGGACACAATACTGTTTTATTTTTTAATTCGAATATACCTAGCAATTATTTTTTGTAACCTGGAAAGCCCCAAAAGATTGAGAAGCCTTAAAATATCTTATTTCATAAAATTAAAGAAAATATTAACTAAACAAAAAATTGTGTGAAATTAATGAATGTCTGTCGACTGAACTGCTCATTTATTGAATTGATGTCGACTGAACTACTCACTAGTTGCAAGTCTTCTTCAAGATTAAAAATAAAAAATAAAACAAAGATGGAAATCATATAAACAAATAGAATGAACATACAGAGAAGGTAAAATGAAAAAGTAATATGAAGCAAATGCTGACTTGCTAGATAAAAAATATTGAAAATAAAATAATATAAAATATAAAACAAACAGAAAGGAACTTCCTAAAACATTGAAAGTAGGAATTTCCTAAAACATTGAAAGTAGAGAAATAACTTATGTATGTTTCAAAATTTGAAAATGAATTTTATAAAAAGATTACCTATCCTTATTCTTTGACCTCTTTTAAATGTGAGGGTTCAACCAAGAATTTTTCAGTTACATTGTTACCTCTCAATTCTTAGCAATGTGACCTCTATACATGAGAAAGAGAAAGGGATGGGGTAGAAAGAGATTATTGAGAATGGAGTGGATTAGAAAGAGATTGTCGATGTAATATTGAAATATTTTTCTGTTTTTTGACTATTAGTTGTTTAATGTAGCTTTAGCTTCTGGTTTTTACTTGGTAATGATTGAAACCTGTTGTCCAATAAATTAAAGAAGCATTTAATTCGATGAACATTTTGTCATCAAATGCTCTGAGTTAAATTGATGTGGTGAGGTTTATTAATGATATAATTAAATAATACTGATGAGATATCATTTCGGTGTTCCTTTGACTGGTAACCTGTTGATTCCAGCAAGAGGGAGAGCCTAACCTCTGTCCTGTTGTGCAGCCGGCCAGTGAACCTCCGGACGCTGCCGGCGAGACCATAAGGCCTCACTCTAAGGAGGGACACAAGTCGGTAAGTAGTGAAACTTCTTTCTGTTTTCTTATCAGTCCATTTAATATTAAAGTGTGCAGAAATATTGATTTGCACTTTTCAAAATGATATCTGTTGCCACATTTTAAAATAAGTTTTGGTAATTTACTGGGCAGATGGAGATAATGTCGACTGACCGTAGGTCAAATAGCCTGAGGAGTTTTGGTCAAATGTTAAAGTGATAATAATAATAGTTTATTTATTCTGGGACAAGTCCCTTTAAAATAATACAGAAAGACAGAAATGTGGACTAAGGAGCCTCAGAGATAAATAAATAAAAATACATAGTAATTGAATAATCTTAGTGAAAAAAAAAAATATATAAGTTACTTTCTAATTTTGATCAGTTAATAATAAAAAATAGATAAAAAAAATTGGAGTAAAAATAATGAAGAACGAACTAATAGTTTATGTACATATTTACAGTATATTATCTATTTAAAATTTTATGGGGACTGGATGGATAAGAAATGACTTGACAGGCGGGATTTAAAGGTAGGAAGGGTATGGGATAGACGGGTGTGGGAAGGAATGGAGTTCCATTGGGATGAGGATCAGATAATCAACGATTTGTCGAAAGCAGCGGTTCAGTGGGCCCTTATGTATAAATCAGAAGACTGGGAATGAGTATTGCGGGAACGAACAGAGGATTTGAATTGAAGGAGCTCGGAGATGTATGACGGTGGGATTGGATAACTTGGAAGAGGAAGGATGCCAGGAAATACTTACGACGGTAGGAAGGATAAAACAACTTTAACGCTGTATAAAAATGGGAAACAGAGACGTCCATTGGGATCCCAAAGATGAATTGTACAAAGCAATTTATCAAACGTTTTAGTTTCGTCTCGAGATCCCCAGAGACACCACCATATACCGTAGAGCAATAGTCAAAGTGAGGAAAAATTAAGGAAGTGATTAGGAGCTTACAGGTTTCAAATGGAAATAGGTGACAGGATTAATGTAGACGTTTTAGGGTGGAAATGGTACGGCAGGAAATATTGGATTTATGGTTTTTCCACGAAAACGTTTGATCAATGGTATTCCAAGATTTTTGATGGTGCGGTAAAATTATATGGGATTATTGTGCAGGAACAGAGTTGGAATATTAGAAACAGTTTTAAGGAGGTGATTGGAGCCTATTAAGATTGCCTTTGTCTTTTCCGCACTCAAATTCAACTTCTTTGCTCTTATTTGCTCTTCAACTTCAACTATTCAACAGTCACAAATCCTATCCAAGTCTTTGAAGTTTTTCTATGGCTGATAGTAGGTCGTACGGCGGAAAGGACAGTTATGTTTGGAAATCATCTGCATAGATATGAAATGAAATGAAAATATTTTTTTATTATCCTGGGACTGTTGCCCCTTTAGGACAAATTACAGATACAGAATAAATGCCTGTGTGGCCATACATAAAATTAATTATTTACAATTATTATTAAGATTAAGATTTTGAAAAAAGAATAAAACAAAAAATAGAACTATTACACTAAAAACATTCTGATATGGATAATACAAACATAGGAAAATAAAACAGCATAAGTAAAGAAAATCATTTCTGGGGGAACTTATCTACATTTCATGATCAATTGGGTTGGGAAAGGAGTAGGTGGTTAAAAAGGAGAGATTTAAATGAGGAAACTGATTGTACATGTCGGATATCGGGAGGGATGGTATTCCAGAAGGAGACGGCTTGAATTATAAAGAATTTGTCTAACGCTGCTGTTCGGTGGGGAGGTGGATAGAGGTCGGAGGTACGAGATCTAGTGAGACGGGATTGAATGGAATATTTGAATTGTAGGCTGTGAAAAAAATAGGAAGGCCGCTGAGTTCTGATGACTTGGTATAGAAAGGTGGCAAGGAAGTACAGACGGCGGTTGGATGGATAGAGCCACTTCAACTTGGTGTAATACTGGGTTACATGCGTATCTCTTGAGATTCCGAAAACAAAATATGGTATTGGGAGTGATGGATCAGGAGGGAAAGGTCATTGATGTAAATAGCAAACAGAGTAGGAGATAGAGAGGAACCTCGAGGGACACCACAAGAGAGAGAGAGAGAGGGTCTTAGATGGAGGTTGACCTGGGACGACTACATACTGGGACCGGTTCGAAAGGAAGGATTTGAACCAACGCAGGATACTGTTGGATAGAGGAAGATATGGCAGTTTAGTAAGGAGGATGTTATGGTCAACTATGTCAAACGTTTTGGAAAAAATTTAAAGAATTTTGGAGGTCATGGGTTATTTTAAGGAGAGCGGATTGCGTTGAGTAGCTAGGGTGAAAGCCAGATTGGAATGGGTTGATAAGGGAACACTCCTCTAGGAAGTTTGGGAGCTGATTTTAGACAAGGCGTTGTAACTGTTTTGAAAGGTTGGATAGGAGAGAAATAGGACGAAAGTCGTGCAGTGAGGCAGGGTTGGCAATTTTATTCAAAGGTCGGACTAGGGCAGTTTTCCAGGAGAATGGGAATATGGAGTTTTGCAATGAAAAATTGTAGATATGATAAAGAACAGGAATAAGGTCAGCAAGGCTGGATTTTATTAGTTTTACAGGAATATTATCAGGACCATAATCATTGGTGTGGGATTTTAGGATAGTGGAAAACAATGCGTCGTAGGACACACGGGAGAAAAAGAAGTCTTCAGGATTGAAGTTGTGATGTTTAATATCGAAAGTATGAGAGAAAGAGTGAGCAAAGGATAAGAAGGATAAGGTTATTGAGATCATCTGGAGAAAGAGAGAAGGAACTAAGATTATTGGATTCTGGTAGGGATAGGTTACATAGTATTTTCCATTTAGATTTGGAGTCGGGTGCATTGGACAGGGCATTATGGAAGTAGGTGGTTTTAGCGAGTCCGACTGCGAATGGGTTCCATTGCGAAGCGACTTGAAAGACGCATAATCTACAGGTAGACGTGTTCGACATTATTTGGGGCTTGCTGCATCTCTTTCCCTCATCATTTCCTTTATCTCACTGGTCAGCCAAGGTGCAGTGGGACAGCGTAAGGTTTTGGTTTTCAGAGGAGCGTGGATGGCTAATATGGATTGTAGGTTTGAGGTCAGGGTGGATACCATAGGATCAATGGAGTTGGAAGAATATATGGTGCCCCATTGGAGAGAATTAAGGTCTGGTTGAAGGGATTCATAGGAGAGAAGATTTAAATTGTGGTATGAAACTATTTTGGGAGTGAAGGATTTCACGGGTAGGTCGTATGTAATTAGGATCAGGTCATGTGATGAAAGAAATGGAACTGGATGTTGAGAAGAGGAAAGGATTTTGGTGGGAGAGTCAGAGATATGGAGGTCTAACCAAGTATCGGAAAATTGCGTGTCGTGGGTAGGAGAATAAGGAACAAGATGGAGGTTAAGAGAAAACAACCATGTTCACATTAAAATCACCAGTGATGATAATATTGGTGTAGTTGGAAACCAGGTTAATAAGGGAAGATTCAAAGAGGTTGTCAAATGGAACACGAGGAGGGCCATAAACTATGGCATATAACTGAGGAGAGGAAAGAGAGGAAATTTCAACGAACATGTATTCTATGTGAGGAAAATCATGATAAGGAGGCTGTAGAATATTTTGGCCTTAAGGCTGTCATGGATATATAATCCGACACCACCTCCCATGCGATGCGATCTATCGTGATATAGGAACGAGTAATCTGGGAGGATGGGATAAAATGTTTTAGCCAGGTTTCTGATACTGCTATAATGTGGTAAAAATTGTCAAGGAAATATTTCTGGAATTCATCGTAGTGTGCAATAAGGGATTGTGCATTGATGTAACAGGAATTTAGGATATTAGTCATAACAGTAGAGTTGGGGAGTAGAATTTTGGGGAAAAGGATCTAAGATAAAGAATAGGATATAACACTTTTTTAAACAAATATTCTGTTTAAAAATCTCAACAAAAAAAAATCATTAAAAGATTGCAAACATAAAATAAAATTTAAAATAAAAACAATGAATTTTCAGTATTTTCGAAATAAATATTCTGTTAAGTTTAGTTTATAGCATAGGAAAATATAAATATTCCCTTGTTTTAAATACATTAATCTGGGTAGTTTGGTAAATAACCAAATAAAGGTCTAAATCATTTGTACAAAAATAAAGAAAGCTAAAAATAAAAAATATTAAAATAAAAATATTTCTGGCGAAAATAAATGTATATAAAAATAAAAAAACCTTCAATATAAATAATTAAATAGTTCGAGAAAGGGAGTCGCGTGGACGGAGGAGAGAAAGCGGCGGCACACGGAGATAATGAGAGAGAAGTGGAAAGAAAGGAAAAACAAGAAAGAAGCCAAATGTCATGATATTCGCGTGGTCTCTATGGCCGTTCCGTGAAAAAAAAAAAAAAATTAAATAAAAAAAGCTGTATTTATAGAAAAATAAAAAACCTGAAGTTAAAAAAAAATAAAATAAAAATATAAAATATAAAAAATAAAAAGAGATACTCTAACACTAATAGTACAAATAAAAAGCTTTATTTTCTTGTGTGCTCACGTTTTGGCCCAAGTTTAGTCCTTCATTAGGGCTAGTTAAAGGCAAGACAACAGCAATCAATAAAAGACGGAAAGAAAAAATTTTAATCTGAAAAAAGAAGATAATTTATATACAAATGGTGGTGATAAATCAAATATGTACGTGTAGCTAATGAAAAGTTCTGAGATGTTCTTGAGTAAACCACATAGCATGCACAGTTATAATTTAGATTTTGGATATAAGGGATAATTCTAAACCGATATATCTTGGAACCACTCTCAATTGGAACACCCATTTTGAAAATGTAGACCAATTTAAATGTTTAGGCTTAATAATTTGTTGTACAATTAATAAATCTCTTGAGACTGGTCAACAAATATGGAAGGCCAAGTGTCATGTTTATAAAACACCAACATGAGCGGTACTAACCTCAGCTTTACTGAAGGTTAAGCAATCTAGGGCGTAGGCTAGTTGAGAATAGAGATTGCCACATCTGCCCAAAATAATCGAATCAAACAATTGATTCCTCTGAAAGAATTGTACTCTCAAGTATTTCATGCGAAAGAATCACAATTCACTCGGAATCGGTATTATTAAAAATTAACAGTAGAAGAGAGTAAAAACAACTCTAAACATATCTAAATGAACCAAGCAGAAAACAAATAAATAAATAAACAAAATAGTCAAAATATATTTGAACCAGAACTTTTAATTTAAGTTCCTTTTTATTTTTTCTTCATAAAATTGAAGAAATGTTCATAAGAATCGATTCACCACAATAATTGAATCGTTGAGAGTAGATTCAGTTAAAAGAATTGAATTTCCCATCTTTAGTTGAAAAGGAAAGGAACTCCTCTCTTCATAAGAAGGATTTAGTGCTATATTTTTAAACCCATTAAGAATAAAGAAAATCATTGGAATGGAGGATAAATGCAAGATTTTGAGCTTGTTGGAGTTTGATACATTTTATGAAATATGGCCAGATGAGGTGGTTAGTTAAATCCTACTTGACTAGAAAGAAATAAAGAAACCGAGAAACCCGTGTTTGTGAAACGACCGATGAAGACTAAGATGGGAACACCTATAAGAAGGCTTATTGAGGAGGAGGCCATAGTCCACATCGGGCCATAGTAATGTGGAAAGTAAATTTAATTTTAAATTTTTGGAAAGATAATGAGCAGTGAATGAGGTAAGAGAAACATGTCGGTAACCCCAATCAAATTGAGTGAGTCGGTTCAGTTCAAGAACATGCCGTTAACTGGTAATTGGGAACCCCTGTCTGATTGAACCCACTACAATATTTTGTTTAGAAATATTTATTTTAAAATGTGGTGACCCATAAGATTTAGATAACTGTGCAAATTTTTTCCACATTTACCTTATTAAATTAAAAAATAAATCGATATTTGTTTCTATTTTTATTGCTTTTGTGAGAGTGATATTGCTCTTAAATTTGTTAATATTAATGAGGCCTAGTTATCAATTTTTTCAAAAGTTGAAGTTATCTTATTTTGTTATTGGCTGTTTCAAGTTGAATTTTTAATTCTTGCCGAAGTTTTAGCAAAATAGTTGAAGATAATTCTTATCTAAATAAATTTATAAAGCAAAAAATGGAACAATTAATATAATTACATTTATTTTTCACCCATTTCAAATAAAAAAATTAACTTTATAAGTTACATTTGTCATTTCCTGATTAAAATATTTTAGCCTTTTGAACAATTCATTTTCATTTTGAAAACTTATACATCATTACAATTTGTTGACATTTTATTTATTTATTTGCTATTTTGAAGTATCTATCGATCACTAAATTATTCCTGTCCAGAATTTTTATAAAATATAAATTGTTCAAATTGCTACAACTTTGATTAGAAAGAGATAAAATTTCTTTTGAATAAAGTATATTTGTCTTCCTCTTTTGTATGTAACTTTTCCAGAAAATGAATATGTTAAAAAATAAATAAATCAAATGCTGAAATGTAATTGTATTTAGTTGTTACTATTTTAATTTGTAATGTTTTACTCAGAAATGCTAGTTACGATTGTGGTAAAAAAAAAAAAAAGGATCTTTTCCTCTGAACACCAAGAAAAAAAAGTAATTTTTTAATTTCAATACTTAGATATTGAGTCAACAAGTAGAGGTTATTTATGGAATATCTGTAGACATAATGACATTATCCTTTTTAAAATGAATGTAAGGACACAGATTGTGTTACTACTTTGCTCGAAGAAGTCCTACAGTGCATGCACTTGGAACTGTGTGACATAAGATCCCGGCAGATGTTTACGTTGCAAAACATTGGCCAGATGAGGGCCGAAGTGATACGGCTTCGCAAGGACATGGCTGTGTACAAATTATTTATAGATACCGTAATCCGTGAAGTTTTGAATTGTGAGGTAACATATCATTCCTTTCCTTTCCTTTCCTTTCATTATTTAACTTCCTTACTCTAATAACCTTACAAATTGCTAATTTGTTTATTTATTCTGATAATTGATAATCAATATTAATAATGGTAATTTTCCTGTTGTTAACCATAAACTATGTAGTTATAATATTACTTCATTTCTTTGCAGTAATATATATTACATTTGATTACTTCAGTATAACCTGATAAATAATAGGATTGAAATGACAGCTGTTGAAATAGAACAATTAATATTTATTCAGTATAAATTGTATTCATTGTTAATTTAAAACAGTTTGACTGTAATTTCTGTTTTATTTTCAAATTAAAAAAAAAACAAATGAAGACAGGGAAGGGGGATCGATTTGAGAATGCAGAAGTAGAAAGCAGTGATCCTTTGTCCTTAGAAGAGTGGGTTGAGAAATTCATTATAAATGAAATTCCACTTCAGCAACAAGTTTTCAAATCTTCAAAACATTTTATTGATGATGAAAATGATGACACCAAGGAACTTGTCGAGTATTATGAAGCCAAGGTTTTAAGTCAACCTTTATTGAATTGTCTTATTGGTGTATTCATTAATGGCTATCCATCTTGAACATAATATATAATTTTTTTTTTAAATTTGAGAAAATCAATTTCTCTTTAATAATGAAAGTTATTGTAATTATACAGGACAGTGAGATTAATTATTTATTTAAAATGTGTAGAAAATTTAGTTTGTGCTTTTTGTCTTGATACTGTTCTTATATTAAAGAACAGTAATTATTTAAATATTGATTTAGTTATTTAAAATATTAACGTTTAAACTATTACAGTATATATAAATTCAATATTAGTAATTGAGTAACCCTAGGAAATCCATTTTTAATTATTTTTTTTATTAGTGTTTTTGAGTTGCCTCAAAGTTCTCTCGAAGATGGATGTATATTTTATATATTTATATTTAAATATATTTATGGGGAAACATTTTCAGTAACATGCTTTTACACTTCTCCCATTTATTTTCATACCTTGACATTTCAGGAACTGTCTATTTTTCTCTTCTAATTTAGACTCGTTAGGATATGAAATATATTCATCAAAATAATTTTTAAATTAATATAAATTAGTAACAAACTAATCAAGAAACAGAACATAAATGTTCTTGTCTGTGGTAGAGATCCCTTTTCATGAAATTATTAACATCTGCCTAAAACTTCATGGGTGGCTTCATTTTATCGTGACCTATAACCCCAACATGTTGTTAGAACGACATTGAGAAAATTTATGAACATCCGGCTGACTTTCATATTAATGGGTAATAAAGATAAGTACAATCAAATGGTCACAGTGGCCTACAAAAATATTAAGGCGTTTGTCATGACCTATAACCCGAATATGTCGTCAGAACGGCGTGAAAATTTATGAACATCCATAGGCCATGAAGCACAGACGATAAGTGAACTATTTTGAGATTAAATAATGTAGTGGCTTACAAAAATATTGGGGCATTTGGCTTAACCAACAAAAATAAGGCATAAATTATTTGTGCTTATTTGTTTTAGATGACATAATATAATATATATAACGGAAATAAATGTAGTGAAGTAAAAACGCAGCCTTACACCAAACCTTTTGGACACGGCTGGAAATGGGTGTTGGAAAGCTGAACATGGTGTTAATCTGTTCATTGTTTGTCAGATAATAGTTTCTTAAGTTTGACCCGTTTTAAAAAGGGGGCTCCCTTAGGCTCTAAGGCGGAAAGGGTGGGAGGTGAATATTCAAAATTCTCTTCTTTTTTTCAGTTTATGACCTATAACTTTTAAATGGCATATCTCAATAAAAGCTTTATTCTATTATGAATTAAATAACAATAAATTCTGCATAAAATAAGTACCTCAAACATCGGAATTCGGGTAGGCAGAAGAATCAAATGTCCATTAATAAAACATATGATCTACGAATTTTCTTTAAAAATTCCTTTACAGGCATTGTCAGTCTTTTTTAAAAAAAAAAAAACGGCTATTATGGATGAAAATATATTGAATACAAGCTGTAGAGAATAGAATCTTGCATTTAATGATTATTAATTCAAGTTGAAATTTCCATTCGAGTTTTAAAATTTCCATCAAACGTTTAATAAAAGTGAAATAGTTATGTATCAGCCATTCTTAAAATGAGTAATAATTTCATTAATCGAACTTCTGATATTCACATTAATAGATGCTTTTTTTTCCTCTACTTTACGTACAACGGAAATTAAAAAAAAAATAAGATTTCAATACTTAGCATTGATCGAACTAAATAAAAATTAAGTTTTAGGAATATTGAACAAATAATGACTTGTTTTTTAAATTACATCTGTTATTTATTTTGTATAGCAGTAAAGTTTATTTGTTTCTTAGGAAAAGGAGATGTTGAACAAGATGGCCGAACAGTCACAGGATTGTTCTCCAGATGATGATAGCGGTTACACTGCAATAGCCCTCTATGACTACCAAGCAGGTAGCTATTTTTCTTCTAAAATTTGTAATTCACATTAAGATTTTATTTTATAAAATATATATTGCTTTACATTTTTATTCTTTTAGCTGCCGATGATGAAATTTCTTTCGATCCAGATGATATCATTACCAATATAGATATGGTAAGTAACTTACAGCTATATATTTCAATAAAGAATGCTAATTTACTTGTTGAATGGACCAAAAATATAATAATATACGAAGAGGCAGTAGAGGCTCTAATTACATTTGGAATGAAACAGAAAAGAAAGGAGAGATGTTTAGTGATAGGTTGGTCAAGGTTTAGATCAAGCTATTCATGATGAAGGATTCCTTCCATATTCCACCAAACAGGCATCATTAATTTTTTGGGATGAAGCCTCTCTCACTTGAGTTCTCAGTCTTACGCCAGAACTTAACCACTGTCCTGACCATCCAACATTGTGATAGAAAACCCACTTTTCATCTCCAGTTACTTTAATGTTTAGAAAAAGTTCCTGATCTAAATAGGAGAGAAGAGGAAAGGAAGTTTTCACCCTCAAACAAGTGACACTTAACTCATGATGGACCCAATTTCGGTACCTTTCCTATCAGCTGCAAATAATAGACAGTAGAATATGTCGATCCAAGTTTTTCTGCTGATTGTTATAATTACTAGAAGAATATAATTAATATTATTCAGTAGCCTGCTCCTACAGGCTCTCTGCAGTAGTTAGTCTTTTTGCCTGAGGCTCGTCTTCAGCTTTGTGGCTTCCTGCTCCAAACTTTTCAAACCACCTCTGCACTTGCCATTCATAATGATGTATTTTGCACATAATTCTGCAATCATGTTTCCGATAAGTTGAAGCAGCATTTTCTTGATGAAAGAGATGGTCTGGGGTGGCGGTCATAAAAAGACTAAAGTATTGAAAAAACATTTTATTTCAACCCAACTTTGAAGATCTTCAAAATTTTCTTCTTTATCAATTTCCCAAAGCATAACATGATGTGTTGTTTTTTTTTGGGAGATCCATTTTAATTGAAATTTCAGCACACGATCACTTACTTTCTCCAACAAAAACATGATAAATAGAAGTGTATTTAATATCATGATAAACCAAATTCAATTGTAAACAATGTAGCAATGTAAAAAGATTTTTAAAAACCGACATTACTTATGGGATGACCTGGTAGTATAGCCATTGAAAGGATTAATGTACTTGCAGGAATAAATGTGGACTTGGTTACGGTTGCCGTTGACAACTGTAGTCATCAATGGATTCAATTTTTTATTCATGTCCAAGAATTCTCTGTTTGATCACTCTCCATTTTCCTGATGCATAGTTAAAATTAAAAGCAGGTGTTAAAAAAAAAAAAATCATTTCGAAAACGCATTTGGGAATTCAGCTTGATGAAACTGGTGAGTTGGGATACTTGAATGTGGGGAAAAGCATGAGAATTATATTTTTTAAGATTCACAATGGCCAATATGATGCAACAGATTAATAAGTATAGTATATTAACTTGTAAAATAACTTTGTTTCACTATATTCAGTATATTTAAAAACTGAAGCAACCTCTTAGTAAATTTAATCATTTTAATTGTAATAAAAAATCTTTTTTTCAAATTATTTTGTTTTCAATTTTTTTTTAATCAATCTAATTTGAACATGTTTTTAAGAGAATTGCTATTCTCACAACTATTCTTTCTATTTTTTTAATTTTTTTTTTTATCTATAATGATAATAATGAAATGATGTATATGACATTAATGTTTTATTAAAATGAAAAATTGTTGGTTGTACGTAGATTGACGAAGGCTGGTGGCGTGGATCTTGTAATGGACAATATGGCCTCTTTCCTGCCAACTATGTCATACTCCAATGAAGGGATGCTCAATATGTCGCCTTAATGGCAAGTTATTTATTTAGTGTTTATAAACTGCTAAATAAACTGCCTAAATTATCTTAACTTACTTAATATTTATTTTAATTATTACATTGTTTTAGCCAGTTTTATATATGTAGGATTATTTTACTTAACTGAATCGGTTTTTTTTATTTTAAATAAAATAATGAGGAACATTTTTATCAATTCAAAATGAACTCATTAAGAACTGTATTTTTATTGTGTTATGTCAATGTTTGGATTGAAACTGAGGTATTTCCATATTTACCATAGTTTTACATAGCTGCTTTACAGTTGGAATGTGTTAAAATGCTTTCTATTTTTTTCTTTATTTTGGGATATATGATAAGATAAAGAGAAGAAGCTATTAAATGTTGTCATTTGCCTTTGGAAGGTATAAGGATATTGTTGTCACCGTTATCTGTTTTTATATTGTTGTCACCATTATCTGTTGTTTTTTTTGTGTCATAGGTTTTGTTAGTTGGAGTTGTCTTTGACAATGGCCGAAGAAAAAAGCAATCAGTTTTACTGTTAGGTTATTTAGTGGTTGTTGTGTCCTTAAGAGTAAGGCTCTGTACAAGATCAAACTGTTGCAACATGCTTGACAAAACTTCTTACAGTACAGGTAGCTGCTTTGAAATTGGAAAAATTCTGTTGTGAATTTTTGCAGCAACTATTGTGATTTGGTACAATTTTTGGAAGTCAAAAGTGAAATTAAATTACAAGGACATGAAGGATGTGGATTATGACAAACTGTTCGTGAAGATGAAGATGGATCAAAATGCCGATGAAGCTTTAGCGTGAATACA
Source organism: Nezara viridula (assembly GCA_928085145.1). Lineage (NCBI taxonomy): Eukaryota > Metazoa > Arthropoda > Insecta > Hemiptera > Pentatomidae > Nezara > Nezara viridula. The sequence continues at coordinate 1,295,704 of OV725081.1, forward strand.
GAGTGGGAGTTGAAGATATACCGTCACTTTTTTTGAGCTATTTCAGTTATATACATTTTTTTAGGAACCATTTGGCTCAAATCTAATTTCCAATGTAGGAGGGATCAGGAGGCAAAGTTGTACTATGAATGTTGGTCTGTTATCCTATGAGGGAAGTTATACCATTGCAACAGTTTGATTCCCTATAGAGGATTTTACTGTTAAAAAATAAAATAAAATCTAACTCTTTAGTCAAAAAGAAAAGAAATTAGGATTTTGGTAACAAGAATGGGAATAATGAAACAAATATATAATTTATTTCTATCTAGGAATGTAGAGCATACATGTTACTACATGTATGCTCTACATTCCTAGCTACTGCTGGGAGGATTGAGGTAGAAGTCTTCTTTTATCAGATGGTCTACGCTCCCAACTTGCAGCCTTTGGTATTGGCAGGTAAATCATTTCTATTTTGTTTTCTTAAAGCAGCTGTCGGTTGATGGCAAGGACCAATACAAGAATGCTCTCTACTTTACCCTTTTCAGTTGTGCGATATTGAGTAGGACAAATGCAGCCAGGTTTCCTTCTGCTCCTGCTCCAATTGAATAAAATTTGTTGCCTTTGGTTATGGAGTGGGTACTAATTATGCTATCGATCGAGTAATCGAATATATTTATTGCTTATATAATTTTTTTTTATATGTTTAGGTAATAATAGTGAAATGGAGTTGGATAAAATATACTATTTAATGTTATTAATAATTTGATTACTAAAAAGTAATACTTCATATTTGCAAAAAAACTGATTTGCTGTTGTGAAAAACTGTATTAAACACAATCTTAAAATTGTTCAAGTTTGTGTGTATTTTTGATGACTCTAAGGAGGTAAACCATATCAAAATACAACAGTATTTTTCAATTTCTCGACAGTTGTTTTTAGTGATAATACGAGTTGTCTCAAGAAAAGTTGATTGATCATCAGATACTAGATGGTATGAAAATCTGCGTTACAGACAGATGGGCCTCACCTGCTTCATGACATTCATTATTGATTTCAACACATGAATTTTTTTGGCAGTTATGAGGTGTCACTTATTTTTTATCAAATTGTTAATTTTATTTGTAATAAAAAATGTCTTTCAGTTAATGTGCTCATTTCATTGATTGAGGTTTTAAATGTGTAAGTTGAACTATTTCAAATTGTTCAGTTTAATATATCTAAAATATTTAATGAAATGTGATTTGATTTAACATTATTTTGTAAGGATAATGATAACAACCAAATTTAGAAATAAAAATAGTTTATTGCGATCAGTTGGATCTATATGATATATGATTATAACATTATAATAATTGCAAAATTGCAAACAGAAATATAAGAAGTTGTCATTAGTGAATTTAGATTTACAACTGATCTTTTTAGATTAAACTGACCTGTCTTCATTTGATGGAGTAATATTTTTTTTTTTTTATAACTTATTAGTCCATTAAATTAATTATATAAGTTAGTTTACATAGAGCATTGTTTGTAACATTGCTACTTTTTTACTGTCACAGACCTTAATAATCTTTATTTTTTCTCTAACTAATGTTATGCATATCTTTTCCTTTATTATTATTATTGTTATTTTGATAAGTTTTTATATATTTACATCATTCAATTTTTTATTGTAAACTTATTAAATTTATAAATGGTATTTTTATTTCTGTTGGTACATGTTCATTACTGTTGGTTATTCATTACTCTGATCTTATTACTTTTGCTCGATAATCTCTTCCGTAAGAGGAAGGATACTACGAGTAATATTGTCCATATTTTAGAGCAACAATTAATTAACAACTGCTGATTGTTATGGTAACACTAATCAAGATATCAACAATAGCTGGTATGCCGAGAGAGCATCTGGGCTACTACAGCTACAGGTCATGTAGCTCACTTGCCTTATCTCTTTAGCGAGGCAGCTTTGTGGCCAAAATCTATTATTTGTTATTTTCTATATCTTGGCTGATATTAATCTGGTTATATAGCTCATGGTACAGTTGACAAGTTATTAACATCCGGCTAAAACTTCATAAAATAGCTTCATCTCATAGTTACCTACAAATATTTTATTTACGAATATTCTCGGAATTGGGGTGTTTTCAATCTGGAGATGGCAAACTTTCTCCATTTAATTAGCTACTAAAAACTCGTAAATAATCATTTCCTTTCAACTTGAATCATGAGATAACTAAGTCAAGAAAAAAGGTGGCCTTCAAAAATATTGAGCCGTTTGGAGTGACCTACATCCCCAAATTGCCAAAATAACGAGATTATATAGGCCAAACTGCTCAATATTTTTGAAGGCCACCTTTTTTCTCGATTTTGTGCTCAAGTTATCTTACAATTCAAGTTGAAAGGAAATGGGTATTTACGACTTTTTAGAACCTAATTAAATAGACAAAGTTTGCTGACCTCCAGATTGAAAACGCCCCAATTCCAAAAATTTTCTTAAATAAAAAATTTGTAGGCTACAATGCGATTAAGCTATCTACAAAGTTTCAGCTGGTTGTTATTAATTTGATAAAAAGGGGTCTGTACCAGGGATTAATAACTTTATTACTAATGATGCTTTATTTTTATCAAGTAAAGTCTTCATTTTATTTCAACTGCAGATCACCTAATATAATTTTATGGAGTGATAAATATTTTATTATTAGTTTTCTGACATGGATTTGGTAATTAGTATTAGTACAGCGTGCCAACAGCCTTAGCAGAATACTGTTAGTTAATAATTTTAGTGTGTCCAGAAACATTTTATTGTTTGTTTTCATCTTAGGAGTCGTGAGGCACCCAAGCACCTTGTTATTTCTTCTTTTTTGGGTCATTAGATTCAGCATTACTCATTTGGTACCTTCAAGATAAATTTATTGAGGATTAAATATTAAAAAATCAAGCTAGGAAATTGTAACATTATAGAAAGGTGCTTAAAAGTACAATAAAACTTAATTGAGACAAAAATACATATCAAGTAGCTTAGTAAACGATAAGTGTTACTATTCTCCAAATTCAAATATTGTTTGTTTAAAATGTATTATGAACAGGAAGGTTCCCTTGGTGTAGCGAACAAAGCAACCCATATCATAAGTTTATTTTCATTTTACATATTTGCAACATAAGGATCTAAACAATGGAGTAATATAACGTAAGAAACTAAATAACTAATTACAATGTAACCAACAATTAAGTAATATAATAAAGTTGCTGTGGCCCAAAGTTAAATTTACTGTATCCTGTTAAATGAATAACATCTGAAATTTATTTAGCAAAAAGGGAAGAGAGGCAGGCAAGGAAAAAGCTGACCTGGTAGAAAGAGCTCTTGTATCTACTATTCGATTTTATTAAATTAAAAAAAATTATTTAATTTATACTTATTTTTTTATAATATATGAGGAAGAGTTATAATTTAGGTCGGCTTATTTATAATAAAAGGTGCCAAATAAATAAATACAACGGAAAGGAGAATAAAATAGATAAATAAGGTTAGTAGAAAGTCCAAACTCAGATATCCAGAGGCAATGTGACTCTGCAAACAGCATTCATCTCATTAAAAAAAAAAGTATTTTGTTTTAAATATGTTTTTCATGCTCTGTAATGACAAAGAGATGTTTAATTGCATATAATAGTTAACATCAACTTTACTAATGTGGGGATCTAAAATTAAGATGGTGGTTGGGGGCTGTTAAAATGATATATATACAGTAGTTATGTATCTTATTTGTCCCCACATTTTAGATCTTCATCGTGGCCAATAATCAATTTTTAAGAAATAGATGTTTCTGAAATGCATTGTATTGACAAGTAACATATTCTTCGTATAATCAATAATGTTTGAACGATATGAAATTATCAATGTCATAGCAAATTAAAAATTGTAATTACCACTGATCTACTGCGTTGTTTTCAGACTGAAGTCCCTCTCCCCCCCCCCCTAAAAAATTGAAAAGTAATTTTTTTGATTGGTCTTTAATTTTTTCTATGATCTGAGCTAAATAAATACTTAAGCACTTTTTTTTTTTTTGTTTTATTTTTTTTGTAATGTCTCTACCCCGAAGGGTCATTGGCATTTCTTATATTTATACACTCGTTGGTAAAACTTGATTTCTTTTATAAGAGATTGGACACCAGTTTCCTTGTTTTTTAGTATATTGAAACTCAACTTCAGTTTTTTTTTCTTATTGGTGCATACTGCACAACCTCTCAGATTATTTTATTTTGGTTCAGTATAAAATATGCAGTGGATATTAAAGAATTCGTAATCGAATATATAAGAAAAAATATTCTATTTTATACACAAATATTCGATTTTTCTCTTTAGCTCCGACATGATCATCTTTGCTATTTTTTTAAAAAATATTATAAATGTTATGTATACTAAAGCAATCGGTTGCTGATCCCTTCTCGCTACGCTCAGCTCAGCTCAGCTGCACTTTTTATTACTTTTCTGTAGCGAGCGTTACTTTACGTTGAAGCGGCACAATATTATTTCCTTTCGCCTTGATCTTCGGCAGCTAGTGCCCCATTTTATGCTGTTTTCTTTTACCTGGAGTAGTTTAGAGGGGCAGCTCCTCCATGCCTCATTCCACTGGGTCACCAACAACGATTCAAACTTCCTTATCTAATCTTTTTTTAATTATAAAGCATATACAGTTACTAAATGTAAGAACATGTCAGGAAAAAGTATTATTGCTTCTGTACATTTTTTCTTTTAACAACCTTCAAAAATCACTAATTCATATAGTTTATTTATTTCTTTTTTTCTTCCAGCATAATTAACATTATAGAAAAAACAATAAAAAGCTTCTCTCTCAAAATTAGATCTTGAATCCACTAATGGTACTAATAACCGAAATTCTGCACGCAATAAAACAAAAGTATTCACTTTCTATTGTCATTTGTACTCCCTTGTTTGAGCTATGGTTGTTCTCTTATTAATTTTTTTAATTTAAAAATCAAGCAAAACCTTTATATATCTTAATTGAAAAAGTTATTTCATCCCCATTTACCTCTTATATTTGAACATGACTTTATGACTCGGTCCATTACTGATGCCCATGTTGAGGTAGGTTGGGGAAACTGGAAAAGTGAAGTAGTGAGAACAGTCTTCTCTATGTATGTATAGTTAACATTTCTATTTCTATGTATTGTAACATCTCTCTTATATTTTACAAATAATAATAATAATAATATAACCTCGAAAGATCACTTTAATACTATTAGGATACTTCCTAAATAAATAAGAGGTTATTAAATAATAAACAAAATTATAAGAGTATTAATATATTTATTTATCTTAGGTATATGTTACTGACAATCAAATCAAAACACTCAGACAAACTAAAATTAACTATACTAAACACTGTTTGATTTTAAAATAAAGTCAAATATTTTGGATTGGCAAGCTAACCTTTTTTCTATAGATACTGTTTCTTCCTTTGTTGCACTAAATTTAAATTCACTCGTCTTGAAATACTTTCCGATCTTCTGCCAAACACAACTTCCAAGATGGTAGTACTATTATTGGGCTTTTACCCACTGGAGCCAGGATCACTTCTCCCATTCTCTCTTCACCTCAGCCAAACACCAACTCTAGCCAAAACATATCCTTTGTTCCTTCCCCTCTTTGGGATTTTCCTTTTCGGGAAAACTACAGAGCAGTTATTTTCTTTTACTGGAACTAGTAGAACTAGATTAGCTTGCCTATTAACTATTCAACATTAATGTATTAAACACTTTTTACCCACTTTCAATAAAGGTGTACATTACAGTATATATATTTTAAACTAATTATATTGTTACCAATAACAAAAAATTAATAAAATAATTGTCAATGGAAGATTTGCTTTAATATATAAACAGAAACAATATTTTTTGTTTGTTATTAGTACACATCGACATACTGGTACATACTGTTTTGATCTATGACAGATCTAAATAAGGCAACTTTTATAGTTATCCATGGGAAACCAGACCTCTATTAAAGAAACTTTAACATGCTTAATATCTTGGCTTTATTTATTGTGACTTCAAACCAATGTGTAATATCTTAGTGGAAAGTTTAATTTTTTAAAAACTGAATCGCAGATCAGAGGGAACTATGTGAACACAGCAACTATGTGAGGTATTTGTACCGCTTGAACAACTGTGGTTCTGTTGAAATTATATCAACTATCAGATTATTTCAAAGAACTTGGAATCTGGTTTCTTTGCACATATGGTGGCCTGAGATTTTCCAATAAAATAATGGAGTGTCCCAGTTTTTAATTTGTGGGTACCTGGACAAACAGGGAAGTATTCGTGTGTTAAGCTGAAACTTCAAGCTCCAAAATCTATTTCTAGAAATTCAGATACCCCAAAATTCATAATTGTACCTCTGTAAAATTAGAAATTTTTGAATTTTTTTTTTAAATTTAAAAATAGTTTTTTTATTGGATAACCACAAATATATAAGGGTGATGACTTGTTTAATATAATGAATTTGATTTAAGCCATTAAATATGCAGTAAATAAGGCAAGTTGTTGAACTGAGCGCTGATAACTTAATTGATTGAATCCATCTGATTGATATACAGCTATTTATGCTGAGTTGAGAAATGACACCTGGTGTAGATGTGTTGTTGACGTAGGAACGGTTTTTTTTGTCAACGGTTATCAAGGAACGGTGATTCGGTCTGTTTGTGCACTCCATATTATCGCTCCTCTCTGTCTTAAAAACTTCAAATTTGGAAGAAAGGTGATTGTGTGTCAAAAAAGTATTTAAAATATTATTGAATATTTAATAGTTGACTGTTGCATAATAAAGGAAGGAGATGATCCGGGGTGGCGGTCATAAATAGGCTAAATAGTGGTAAAACTATTTCATTAAAAGCCAACGTTTCGATCCGACTTTGCAGGTTTTCTTGGCTAGAACAGACAAGATACAAACAGATCGAGAATTTTTATAAAATATTATGTAATATTCTCTAATATTATATACATGATATTATAATGGAAGTTACATAATATTTAGACAAAAAATTATAAACAATGTGAATAAGCTTATTAAAATTATAAACAGTAAGTAAAGTAAAATATAAACAGAGTAAGGTAAGTAACAAGATCCTAAACTGAAGTAAATATATGGTAACAATTGTTGTAGTGTAATTTATAATATATGCAAATGTGAATATACTTCTACAGATCTACAGGAGGGATTGAAAGAAAAGTAAAAAGGATATATGAGCTAAAATTCGGAGCTAACGAAGAGGAGAAAGATTTATCCCGTATTCGGATCAGTAACATAGTTTCTAACCACCTCCAACACCCTCCACCCTCCATCCTGTTCGTCCCCTTTATCTCCCCTGTTTTTTACAGATTTATCCTCAGCCCGCTCTTTTCTGAAAACAAACGACCACCTCATCATTTCTAAGGCTGATAAGAGAAATTCAACCGTTATTATGGACAAGACAGAATACACGCATAAAATGCACCAACAACTTTCAGACCAAACAACTTACGCACCCTCCTCCCGTGACCCGACCCGTACACTAATGTTAAAATTCAACCAACACATTAAAAACTTACTTGAGACCAAACAAATTAACCGTTCCACTTACTACAACCTTATATCCTACAACTCCCTAGCACCCCGCTTATATGGACTCCCGAAAATTCACAAACCTGGAAATCCCCTCTGCCCTATCATCTCCAATATTAACGCTCCCTCAAATTCTTCCTCATTTAACTCTTACCACCCCCTCCCCCCCTCCTCCGTCTGTGTTTCACTATAGAGGAAGAAGTTAACAACTCATTCTCCTTCTTAGACCTCCTAATAATAAAAAACACTGACTGGTACACTAAACACCCATACTCAGGCAGACTACTCAACTTTTATCACCAAAAGATCTGTAGAAGTATATTCACATTTACATATATTATATATTACACTACAACAATTGTTACCATCTATTGACTTTAGTTTAGCATCTTGTTACTAAGCTTACTCTGTTAATATTTTAATTTACTTACTGTTTATAATTTTAATAAGCTTATTAACATTGTTTATATTTTTTTGTCTAAATATTATGTAACTTACAAGATACAAACAGATAGAGAATTGTGGAAGTTACATACAATTCTCTATCTGTTTGTATCTTGTCCGTTCTAGCCCTGAAGAAGACCTGCAAAGTCGGGTCGAAATGTTGGCTTTTATTAAAATAGTTTTACCACTATTTAGCCTATTTATGACTGCCACCCAGGACCACCTCCTTCCTTTTAAAATATTATTAATTTTTGGACTACGGCTTGATCATTTTTTTTTATGTTAATTTATTATATTTAGAAAAAATAACTTTCCAATAACATATAAATTAATCTTTTTGATTTGTTTTTGTTGGGACAAATTCATACCATCTAAATAATTTAAAAGTTTACAAGTAATATACCCTACAACGATTGGTTTTCCAAAAATGATCTATTGATAAGAGAATAAAGAATGAAACAGTAATGTTTAATTAGTGATTAGACTCATGCTACCTAAATCATATTGAAATCTTTATTATCAAAAAATGTATAAATTAACCTCTTCAATTAATGGATAAACCAAAAATTGAAAAAAAGTAAATTTGTTTTAGATAATTTATATCCAGTAAATGTGAGAAAACCCTGATAATATTTTTGTAATTATAAATTTTAGTTTAAATAATAGAAATATTAAAGTGCAGGAGGTTAATAATTTTAATTATAAAAATGTACTTATTAGTATTCAATACATATAAAATGATTAATAAGTCAATTTTTTTATAATTTATTTTTATCAATAAAGATTTGTTCGAATTTCAATTATAATTTTGTTTTGGAGATTTAAAGTGATTAATTTTTAAGCTACTATTAATTAATTATAGTAAATATTTTAATGTTACAATTATTTAAACATGAACCTTTTTTTTTGTCCTTCTCTACCCTGCCTTTTAGGCTATAAGAGATTTTCTCTGGGCAGGGTTGAGTGCTGAGGAATAAAAGTTAAAAAAATCCAGCAGCACTGGGGCACCAACTGGAAATTATTTTATTATCTCGAATTCAGTTATCAGGTCGCTGGGTAAGGCGCACGCCTTTACAGGGCTTGGCCATATTGTTCCCCAAAAATAAACAACTTAATAACAGGAGAACCGCTGAGTCAGTCATTCAAGCCTTGAATAAAGGGACGCGCTATGTTTCATATATAGTTTAGGAGCCTATAGAGAAAATAAAGTTTAATTTATGTGCTTGTTGTATTAAATTAAAAAGTTCTAAACTGTATTCATTATATAATCTAACGGATGGATTGGCACAACGCACACATCTTGCATTTCATTATATTGGATGAAATTTTCTGAGTTTGTGAGCCTTGATACCTAAGTGTTCCAGTATAAATTTGATTGATCAAATTCCATCCAATTATTTGGATTAAAAATAAGTTTTTCCTAAAAACGCCTTCTGTAAATTGTATTCTTGGGCAAAATTATAAATACAAGTAATTTATTTACCAATAGTAATGGCGAAGATGTTTTACTCAGCCAACTTGGCACAATTATATATTGAAGGAATTGAAATACCTGAGCGCCCTGACGACCTGGTAGCCGGAGGTGAGGGAGACGAGGAGGTTGACGGCCAGGAGGCTCCAGTTCTTGGGCTCTATGACCACGGAGTACCTGGACCAGATGAGGCCGGTGACCGCGAGGGCCCCGTACTGCTTGGCGCTCACCTTCTCCACCGGCCTCTGGACGTCGCCCAGCCCCGCCACCACCAGCCCCTGCCGTGGCAACGGTATCATAAGTCACACAGCACGGGCCATCATTATATCAATAATCAACAATGATACCGCAACTCACCCATTTCACAGCGGGAGCCCAGAAAAATATTGTTTTAGGTCCTGAAACATAGATCTTCTTCCAGTTTACATTACAAGCTGATACCTGACAATGTCAGTCGTTTACAATTATTAGTATACATCAGCTGCCTCCAAACTTGTCTGTCCGCGGGTCATATCGATACCTCCACTAAGTCCTGTGATTCGCGTGGAGGCCACAGTCCCGCGGGCTATGGCAGCTGATGAATAATACTTGAGTTGTTAAATGGACTTTCTAAGAGAACAAAAACATGATATAAATGGTTTAGTGTAACCTCTTGTGTGAGTAATTTGCTAAATTTCATAATTTTTACGCTTTAATCAAAGTAACACTTGCGGGCAGTTGCTTAGAGACCTCTGGAATACGTTATTAGGCGCCAAATGACATATTGAAATATGTAATAGATTTGAAAAATTTACGCAACTTAATTTTAATTTCTTAACATTGTTAACAATATGCATTGCTCCGAATTATCTGACGAGTAGATTAAAAATCAGGTTACCAAAAGGTATTTAAAACTCAATGTTCAAATTTGTTGTGTAATAAACCAATGCGCCGATAGGTAGATGTAAAACGTAAGAGATTAGTTTTGGTTGCTGAGACAACAAGCAGACTATCAAGTCCTACCAAGGAGAAATATCAACTGTCATTTTAGGGTTTTCCTTCCCCCGAGCCAGGAACCATCTCAGCCTGTTGGGTATTAGGAGGTATAACACAAGTTTAAGAGCTAGTGGTCGGGAGGAACTAGTGGGAAAACGGTAACTGAAGGAACACTTGGTCCCGGAAGGAGAGGTGGCCAACGGCTTGTGCAAGACTCAGCTTGCCCAGCAACTGGATAAAGTGAACATTACGAGTTCCAGTCTCGTTGCCGGATAATTTAATTCTGACATCGATACCCCGCCCTCTCTCCTTATCCAGCGAAATCTGTATAACCGAAAAGGTGAGGTAGTGAGAAAAGGAGAAAGAAAAACAAAAAAGGTGATTTTGTGTGTGTGTGCCTCAACTGGACGAGACAATATCAAAAGACTTGCTCAAGATGATTTTGCGATCACCTCTGTCTATTGTCTTTTCGTCCACCCGCGCTTATACTTTACATTTAGATATTTCAACTGTCTTAATTCTGTTTTCTTTTGAGGGTGAAAAGGTTTATGGTATCAACAATAATTTTCAACTAATATTTAAGTATTTCCTGCTTCTTTGGACTGTATCTGGTAACCAAGGGGAAAAAAACTTAAATTGTATTATACAGTTGTTAATGTTTTAAACTACTATGGAATTTGTAGTGTTAATAATTTAACTTTGAATACTTGTAATGCATTACATATTGCTTTTATAATGAGCATATGTAGCAAATTATTCTACTTGTGTATTGAAAGTAGCCTAAAACACATGGGTTTATTTCCCAATTGAACAATGATCGTCCTCCTCGGAAGAAATCCAATCAAGAAGGGAAAAGTTGGCCTAACTTTTGACTCTGTAAACACTATGCAGCCGTGAGTAATTTTCTTCCAAAGGCAAAAGCTAAAAAGTTGAAAACTATCTCCCAACATGTTCACGTGATGGCAGCGTGAGCTACTATGAAGCGAAGAAGTTCTAGCCCAGATGACATCCATTAACGGATCCAGGATTTAATTTTGAAGGGGCTTCAGCCCGAAAGATTTTTTTTTGTATGTATATATTAGAGTTATTACTTCGGAAGAAAGAAAGAAACTAACTATCTATACGAAATGATGTTTAAATGATTCCTTAAGTCCAATTAAATGTAATTAGACGAACAATAATACTTTTAGAGATAATTTTTTTCTTTAAACATGGTTATATTTTACCATTTTGGAGGGGGAACTTCAGCCCGAAAGCTCCTCCCCCCACACGTAGATCCGCCTGTGATGACATCTTTCCTGAACTTCTAATCAACTTGAGCCCTGCTGCCAGGAACAAATTAACGACCTTTTTCAAAAGTATATGGCAATGGTACTTCCCTGATGGCTAGAGGAAGGATGAAATCGTGTCTATTCTTAAAAAGTATGAACCTGTGGATTGCTCATCCCCCCCCCAAGTTATAACCCAATCCACTTGTAAGTCTCTTTTCTACCGAACAGGTAAGTTTTATAAGCAATGGGAACACCACGAATCAAGTTTTGTGTTTAAACCAAGAAATTAAGGATAGGTACCACCATGAGCAGGATGTTGTCGCTGTATTCGTTAACTTTTACGATATTCGTTCTACTTTCGATTTCGGCCATATATGTTTTAAAAGAAACAAACTATATGAAATGGTATATTAGTGAATGGTACAATCTTGAAATACTATTAAATGGAATTTTCACAAGTAATAATACTTTATTATTAGATAAGTTTTTAATATTTTTTTCATGAGACATGGTTATATATTACCATTTTGGAGGTCTCCCCTTCCCCCGTAGATCCGCCTGTACCTGGAATCGAACCACAGCATTACAGAGAAGTGGCAAGAAAACCAGCATAATTTGTTTCCTTGGCTAAGTTGATTTTCGGTAGATTGGTTGTACCAAGGCAACCCACAAGGGGGTTTCATGGCGAAATTTATGAGGTGGGTACTTTCGGGCAGAAGCCTCCTCCCCTCCAGAATGATAAATTATAACCATATTTTTTAGAAAAAACTATCTCTTAAAGTGTTCTTGTTCGTGTAATTACATTAAAAGGACTTCAAGAACCACTTAAACACCATTTCATTTAGGTAATGAATTTCTTTTTTTTTTTTTCAAATTAATTATCGTTGTATATATATGAAAAAAAAGCTTTCGGGCTGAAGCCCCCCCCCCCAAAAAAAAAATTAAATCCTGGATCCGCTAGTGTGTGTAACAGTTATTTTGTAATCAGATGAAATTATATTGAAGTAAGATATATTATCACTGCTTGTTGCATTATAACAATAAACCAAAAAGTTTGATTTCCTCACCTGCGGGGTGGTTCCATAAAGGCTTCAAGCTGCTGGGAACAAATTTCTCCAATACTCCACAAATACGCGAGTATAATTTCGACATGCTAAAATTTTATTTTTGGTAGCTCTTTGAAAATATTTACTGCATTTCAGTGAATTGACACTAATTTTATTTAAAATATTATCGATACTTTAACATGTGTTCTAATTAGTTACTTGGGGATGGTGGAAGTTGATGTCAGAATAGAGGGGTCTCATATCAAAGAGGGGCTTATTTTATTTTTAGAAGTTGAGAAAAAACAATTTGAGAGATATTGCTTCAATTTAAATCAATTGTAATGTTTTATTGCATTAGGTATTGTAAACAATCTTTAAAAAAATTGGTTTTTTCTAAATCAGAAAGTGAAATGCTATTGAATTGCTTTGATGGTGTAATGTTTATATGCTTTTGTGAGCAGGCTGTGAGCTGAACTCTTTGGTGTATCTTAAAATAGACTGATGGAGTTGCAGGATTTTTCCTGCCCCTCATTGATGTAAAAATTTGTAATATATTGATGGCCTCAATGAATACTTATTACTGATAAATATGAATACAATTGAAAAGTGTGTTGTTAAAGGTTTGGCTGCATTAAAGATGGACTTCAAAGAGTTGGCAATAATCTAATTGTGCCAGAAAGTAATTCTATTCAAAGGTAGTGTAATGCTCCTCCTTTTTTGGCATCATTGATAGCGTCTGGTCTTCAGTATGGCACCATGTCATTCATCAATAAGCTTATTGACACCAGGTCAAAGCAAATTTATTTTTATATATTTACAAAAGATTGTATATTGTAAAATGAGGTGAGAAAAATAGTAGCTTAAGGGAAAGTAATATATTAATAAGTAGGTGTGGAGTAATGATGCCTATACCAACAGTCGGTTGACTGTTCTATTGAATTTATTATGCCCTCTCTCGCCATTGAAATTTATAAAAAAACACTTTAATGAGTGATCCCCATTTTATAGTTATCCTGTACGTGGAATCTTAAGTCCAATTTCTGTGTTATGTCTAGAGAACAGTTAATTGATCAAAAGAAATTAATTGACCAAATTAGTTGTTTATTAAAAATCCCACAAGTTTTATATCCTCTAACAATAAAGGATGAAAAAAAAGATAAATTATATAAAAAAAATTTTGCTCAACTATTATATTCAAGTTAAGAGTCAGCAGCAGTTTTACACACCATTTCGAATCTTGCAGATTATGAGCTGAGTCCGATCGATTCTTGATCTTTGTCCATATAGTAGTTCATTTTGGTTGCATTTAGTTTGATAACAATTATTTGTTTTTATTATAAATGTATGCTTTAAATGCATGATATTATTCTTTAAGAGATGTAGAATTATAAAAATGTATCTTAAATACAAAAATATAACTTTTATTTTGAATATTTAATAGTTGACCGTTGCATTATAAAGGAAGGAGATAGTCCGGGACGGTGGTCATAAATAGGCAAAACTATTTTATTAAAAGCTAACGTTTCGACCCGACTTTCCAGTTCTTCTTCAGGGAGATGTGTTATTGTAAAACTCGAGTTTTAAGTGAAACTCTTAGCTGAACACACCTCCCTGAAGAAGAACTGGCAAGTCAGGTCTAAACGTTGGCTTTTAATAAAATAGTTTTGCCACTATTTAGCCTATTTATGACCGCCACCCCGGACCATTTCCTTCCTTTATAACTTTTATTATACTAAAGAGAAAGGAACATGTCAAATGGAGAAACGCCAACAGTTTTCCTAAAGGTATTATAATAGGTAAGGGAATGGGGATACCTCAGTGGTAGGGCGCTGATCTTCTAATGCTTAAGGTCTCGGGTTTGAAACCGGCTTATGGTAGATAAATTATTTACTCTGTTTCATCGTTCGAGGATCGATCTTGGGGCACACCCAGCCTCTATAAAGTGGGTACCCTTGATTAAATAATAAGGGAGAAAACCTGGCGGTTGAGCATGATCTTGGTCAAACCACCTCCTTGCAGAGCCATTGGCCTTGTATGAGTACATTCTCACATACCACTGAACCCAAGACCCTCTTCATAGGTTGTAGTCGTACAGGTTTTATTTTTATAATAAAAGAAAAATAATTTTAAAAATTTTCAAACAAATTTATTTGTAACAGATAAATAAGAAGTTTGTATCAATTGTATAACAAAATATATATCACCACAATATATAACAATTAACTAGGTAGAATATAACATTAAAATTCTATATGATTATATAAAATGTAACAAAAATAAATTAATAACAGAGTATTTTAGTCTTTTATAATAGATTTATTTGGTTTGACAACGGAGTCAGGTTGTTGGTCCCTTGTACGGTTCTGCCCTAAGAGTAGCATTTTAACTTAAAATAATTTCATGTAATTCACAAGACATCTAAATCTTGCTTGTCCTAGTTCCAAAATTAAACTAAAATAACAACTCTAGTGTCCATAGAAACCTCATCACAGAAAATTGTGCTGTTACATTTTTTATATAAATTAGTTTATATGAAAAATAAATTTATAGTAAATGTAGTACATTGTTAAAAATTTATTTAAAATGATATAGTTTTAAAATATTCCATATTTTACCTCTTTTTTGTTTTTTTTAATAATATATATTATCAATCATAAAATAATTGGTAAACTAAAATTTATTCCAGGAGAGATACAAACGTATGGTACGTCAGAGGCCAATCGCTAGCTTTATTAAGCCCATTGGCAAGGATGACAGAGCGCTAATATAAATTATATTTTACTAAGATATCATTTGATTATTATAGTCAATAGACTTAGCTCAGGCTAATTAATATGTTCTACGATTCTGATAACCAAAGTAAAACAGAAAATAAGGGCTAGGTGATTGATATTCCAGAACACAGCTCTAAACGATTATTTTGCCAACGCTACTTTAATTTAACATCTGGAAGAACTTGTTGAAAGCTTCTGGTCTTTAGCTTATCTCAGCATCTTTCATCTTTAAGGCCTGTTCATATCTGCAATATAAAATCAATTTAATGTTTCAAATGCAAATAACTAAATTGCTCTTTCAAACAATCAAGGGAATAATTTCAAATTTATTATTTAAAAAAATAGAAGTTTATAATTAAGTTACAAGCACAAAAATTAAGTTGGAAACATTGCCTCAAATTTTGATAGACGAGACAAACAAAAATTATGTTTAAAATTATTTCAGTCAAGGGCGGATCATACCACAACAGCTTTACTACACTCATACAAGAATAATAACTCATAACAAATTGTCATCGTATAAGCTCACTACGGTGGACCTGAAGATCCTTTTGCAGTAGGTAGACTATTTTCTTGTAAACCAGCCATCAAGTTGAATACCGTATTGTGAGAAAACTCAAATCAACATTTTGTATTGGTTTATGGAACATTTCCAATTTATGTAAACTTAAATTATCCTTGTTTTACTAATTCAGATGCTCTTCTATTCTAGCAACATTCATGGTGCAACCATTGGCGCATCAAAATTAATGAATCCAAATGCAAGCATGTCACCTTTGCCCTCCGATGCAGATCCTGTCCACACATCCTTTTCAATTCTGTACCTCTTCTCATTTCGGACAGTTTGGTATCTTGGATTCCTTTTAGACAAAAGACTAACATGGAACCCACATACCAGACTTAAAAGGCAAGAACTTAACCGATGATATGGGCAGGTATACAGACTAATTAGTAGACAATCTAACCTCTCAATTGAAAACAAACTATTACTGTATAAGACCATACTAAAACCTATCTGGACCTATGGCCCTCTCTTAGTTTCCACTGGATTCCCATCTCAGTGATTTGGCTAAGAGAGAAGCGCTGGGATGTCTTGGAGTCTTGCCTTATCCTCCACAGGTGGAGGAAAGGGCCCATACTCCTGGCTCCCTTGGCTGACTGTAAATATTGTAAATAAGTATGTATGTGTTTTTCTTTTTTTTTTTTTTTTTTTATTAAATGTCTCATGTTTGATTTATTCTGTTATTCTAAGTTTTCTTTTGTTAAATTTTTTTATCGTTTTTGTTTTATGTATATATAGTATGATTGTGTTTCATTCATCCCAAATACTCAATGCCCTTAATTGAGGTAAAATGTATTTTTTTTTTCTCAATAAAATAAGTTTAAACTAAAAAATTCAGATACAAACAGTAATTATCAAATATGTCACTCATCGTTATGTTTTCTTTTACATTTAAATTAATTTATAACTAATCATAGCCAAATTACAAGCAATTAACCACAGAAAGAAAACTTGCTATAGACCAATATCTTTAAAGATAGGACAATTTATTAATAAATATAAAGAAAATGCAATGCACGTTTTTATTTAATAAGTTCTAGATGACTGGTCACCAATAAAACAAGTTTTTATTTTATAATATGCAGTGCAGTAAGAGATTACTTTTCATAAAAGTAAATTCAACAGTTACTTCAAGAAGATACATTAATGAGAAGATATAGGTACAGTACGCTTACACTAACTTCAAAATAAAATATTGAACAAACTCAAATCATCTATAGAATAAAATGTTTGGATTAGAAGAAAGAAAAGATGCCAGTAAATCATTACTGGGTATTAATGTAAAAGTGTCATTCCACTTTGGTTGATGTGACAAGATCTCGTAATCACACAGAGTCCGAAACTTGTGTTAAGTGACCTCAACTAAAAAGGGCCCGTGGGGTGTTTGTTTATCCCTTTAGAGCGAGTATAGTGTGCAGGAGAGGAATCCAGCGATAGAATTAAATCAAATTAAGGCCCTGATTTTAACTGAAAAGGAGCAGTTGTGAGTTTGACAAAGTTGTAAATCACAATCTAAATAAAGGGAGGTTATACTCTGAACAAGTAAATCATCTGCTTTTTTCATAAAATAATAATGTTATCCCATGTGATCATGTGATCATGACATCTTTGCCCATTCCTCAAGGGGAAGGGCATAAGGTACAGCCAGCATGGATGTATCTTATACTGACTGCACATTCCTTTTGTATCCAAGATCCAATCACTAATCAGTCAGTTGGTTATTTTATATTTAGAGAATATTTATTACTATTAGGCAAATATTTTTAAGAAAATTAATAAACATTGGATTGAAGTCGACCTTTTATATTTAAATAAATAAGTTAAAAAGACTTGTTGTTTGTTATTAGCAAACAATCCATTTATGAAAACTTTTGCTAGTCACTGCACATCATCATTATTAAAAATTATGAGTAATCATAAAACTAGTTACATTGATAAAGTTAAAGTAATTTATTATTTTATAGATAATTAAGTAAGTTTAAATGATTTCACAAGTTAGCAAATACATAGCTTAGTTAAAATCATATTATCATCAATTAAAATAATAAAAAATTTCAAGCGATTTCCTTGTGACATTATACAGCAAGCATATTGCCAGACAGCATAAATAAAGCAATTTAAATTTTGTTTACGAAATAAGATTAAAATGAGAAAATTACGGCTACAGATGTATCATATAATGGCTGCCAATGTGTTTTATATCCAAGTTAAATCACTAATAGGTCAAAATTTGTAAAATGTACATTCCACTTAGTTGCTCCATCAAATTTTACACAAAATATTCGACCCGTTTTGTGAGTTATCATTGTATGTTGAAAGCAAAAATAAAACAGGATACAGTTCTATTTATATAGGTATAAAAAGTAAGGCCTAGTACCTTTCACTCATATAAATATTTAATAATTATTATGGTTTATATTTAAATTCAAGATAGATATAATATTAACTTTGTGAGCTCATTACTACAGAGTACCAATAAAATAAATTTTAAAAATACCTGAAACGCCTCACACACTGATAAATTCCGGATGAAGCAACAAATATATTAACAGCAAAAAGACTCCAGTTTTTAGGTATGATGACGAGGGAATACCTCGCCCAGACAACACCTGTTCCAGACAGCGCAGCTGATTGAGATATGCTAACGTTTTCAATAGGCCTCGTCAGGTCCCCGATTCCAGCAATAACCAGACCCTTCAAAAATACCCCAAAGGTAAAAATAAAGTCATTCCATTCAAAAATTGTAAAAAAAAAAAAAATAATTTACCCATTTAACTGCAGGTGCCCAAAAGAAAATGGTTTTTGGTCCTTTAAAAACAAATCAAACAAAAAACAGATAAATAACTAGACAAACAAGTTTCAAAACATTTTACAAAACTACCTGTTGCATAGAAGATAGATCACAATACATTCTATATCTACCTTCCAAGATATTGAGAAGTAATATAATAATTTATGTGAATTTTAGATGAGGCTTAAGATTTCTGTTATTTAAATGATTAAAATTTATAAGGATTACCTGCTTCATGAGACCAAAGTGGTTGTAATCTAGCCGGAATCAATTTATCCAGCATATGGATACCTCTTCTGTATATTATGGACATTATACTTATATATTAATACCTACTAGAGGAGAAACTGCGGCAAATCTAATTATGCAATCAAAAAGGATGTAAAAAATGCTGAGCTAACAAGTTTGAAATACGACTTCAATGTCAAACTATTCATTAATCACTAAATATAATCCGAGGGTGTCAAAAAAAGAACTGTGAGGCAATAGCACGAACTATAAGTGTGGTAGTGCTGCCCTCTGGTGGGAGCTCCACTCGCGTAGTACCACGGTCACGCCGACAGGTGGTGCTGGGGCGGCCTCGACGACGTCGAAGTGCACGTGCTGGCCTCAGGATGAGGAAAAGTCTGGTTTTGACCCGAAGTTCAGGACTGAGAAAAGAATCAGATAACAATTGGTATGAGAAGCATAAACAATTCAGGTAAAAAAAAAAAATTAATAATTTTTTTTACCTACATTGTTTCTCATACCAATCGTTACCTGGTTCTTTTATTAGCTCTGATGAAGGCTTGAAATTCGGGTCGAAACGTCGGCAAATGTTAAAATATTATTTATTTTTGGCATTTTTATTTTTGACTGATCACACCAACTATCCTTCTCTTCATTACAACTATTCTTTGTTACGATCTTTATTTCTCCTTTAGTTAATTAACAAATTCTTTCATATTTATATTTATTTAACTATATTTTATATTAGAGATTAATATGAAATGGTCAATTGTTTTAAATATAAGAACATAAAGGTGCTTTAGAGGAGGCTAATATTGAAAATTTGTCATTTAAGCCCTGTTAGAGAACATCAATCAGGATAAAAACTACATTTTATTTAAAACTGCTTAATTTTACATTGATATAACGAATTTATTCCAAATCATTAGAGAATTTTTCGAGAAAATCGTAAAAATGTTTATAGTCCATGATATGAAGTGCCACTTGACGAAAAATTTGCTGTAACATACCAAGCATGTAAAGCCTTAAATATGCAATTTCACTTTCATACAACTTTTCATTTTTGAGCTAGGCTGTTAACGCATAAACACACAAACCATTTTGCGGGAATTCGTTATTTGGATTCATGGATCTCAAAACGTGTATTTCCGTTGTAAGCTGCGATTCGAAAATTTTCACGATCGCAATACTTTCCTTTATTGTATATTTCATATATATACGTAAGTGAAAGTAAAAATAGCTCCAAGGGCATCGAAGTTTATGAAGAAAAGATGTAAAAGGGCAACGTGCACAGTGCCGGCCTTAGGGTGGCCGATCTTAATGGGCACTCGCCGCTTGTCACAAATTAAAAAAGTATACGAAGCATATTGAAATAATCACTTTTATTCTATCAATAAACCAACTATATTTTAGAGAAATGTCGAATTAAATAAAATTCAAATATTGCATAATAAAACAGCTTTCGAAATAAATTTAATTTTTTTAGGAGGTAAAAATGACGTCATTCCTCGGCCGCACGGTATGTGCACTATCCGTTGCTAATACAGCTTATCCTTCCTGTTCTCCTTGCTTGGTTTCCTGCGCCCTCTCAATGTTGAGCTCAGAACAACATGTCAGATCCAAAACTGTCCGATGATTTGCGTTCTGCTTTAGACATTAGTGGCGTACCTAATGAGGGGGGGCGCAACAGTGGTGCAATTTTATCGATTCTATGACGATTTTACTGCAATCACGTTACATTCGCCCTTTTCATTCAATCTGAAAAGGACACTATTATTTTTGTCAAAATATTTTGTTTTTAGATTTTTTATTAGAGTGCCTTGGATTAATATTCAAGGCTCTCTAAACAAAAATGACTGTTAAAATTAAGGCAACTCGAATGGTCAAATTACTGGACAGATTGATTTTTGAGGCCACAAAAAACAAATGTTTGTTAAAAATTTATAATTGAAAAATAAAAGCCCTGCGTGGAGGCAAAGATTCCGAAACAAACCTATGATAATAATAATTATCATGACTTAGAGCCGGTTTTGGTCCAAGGGAGCTGGCTTTTGATTGGGGGGGGACGATTGTGTAAAAATTTAACATAATTATTGTAAAACGAACAAATGTAATATTGAATATTTATAATGAATCTGTTAATACGTGTAATATATGCAAGGATTTTTTTTTTGTTTTCCTTATTATATGTACATGAAAATATCAAAATAAAAATACAATTATAAGCATAACATATTCTTGAATCAAAATAGGAAATTGATAACTTGTTGAGACTCAAAATGCAGATTATCTGCTTGCTAGGATATTACTTAGTAATGTTTTCTAGGCAGATATTCGGAAATAATGAGAGTATTATTCTGTTTATTTTTCTTTTGATTAATTTTATGTACTTAGTTATTTGGTTTAGCGTACCACGAATAAAGAGCAAATAATATATTTGTTTTGTGCGAAATTACAAAATATATTTTTTTAGTGTGAAATGGTAAAAAAATGATAAAAAAATATGCTATAGGATTCGGTTTTTTAAATATTCTACTCAAGATTGGTGGAGATCTGTTGAAACTCTGTTTTCCTTTAACAGAAAGAAAAAGATAAATCCTAACAATTCGAGATTTAGTTATAACGGATACCATTGGCGTTCTCAGGATTCCTTCTACTTATTTTCAGTTTATTTCTCTTTTCCATCGCTTTTAGAAGTTCGTAGACATTTCTTCTTTGCCGTCGGCCATCAGTTAATAATTATCCATCTCGCAAGCACTTCCTGGAGCAGAAAGGTTTCCGTTTCAACTACGTGCTATCATCGCTTATGATATTAATATCAGATGAAATGTAAATTGTTATTGGGACAAGATTATTAAAACAAGCATTTATAAGGTAATTCAAATTTTATTAACGATCGTATTTGAAAACTTTTGATGGGAAATGGACACTGATAGTTTACTATAAAAATAAGATTAGTTATAAAAATGGACAAAATCAAAGCTTATCATGAAGTTGCTCAAAACATGTAATATCTTCTCAGAGTCAGTATCAGATTAGTTACCATGACAATGTGACGTAAAATTTGTAAAATTCAGATTTGTGTAACTTTTCTTCCATAGTCATATTAATCATCATTATTCGAGATGTGGTATTATTTTGGAAATAAAATTTGATATATATCTATAATACATTACAAAATTAAAAGGGAGCCATGAAAGGCCTTGAAAGTAATTGTTCATTCTATTTACATGAGGAGTGAAGTCAGATTTTGATTTCAACAAGATTAATCAAATAATATAAAATGGGAAGTGTGGTATCTTATTTGGCATTATGACGCGGCATTGTGAAAGATGCGGGAATGGCGATTGGAGGGCAGCTAGGACGACCGTGCGGCGGGGCGCATGCGCGGTGGGGCCGACCGCGCCCGGCGGCCGCAGCGGCCCATTGCTGGCAGCTCCGCGGCCGCGCCCGGACGTCCTCAGGCCACGAGAAGATGCACCTCGAGAGGATGCACCACCACCACCACCAGAGGGGTCATCAGAGGCTGTCCGAGGCCCAGGACGAGGCCCTCGTCTGCGCCGTGGGGCGGTTCCCCGCCCTCTACGACCTCCGCCACGAGGACTACAAGAACCGCAAGGTCAGGGCTGACCTCTGGGCCAACATCGCGCTCTCTCTCGGCAGGGATGGTATGATCTCCAATAATATAACCTACAATATAATCTATAATATAAACTACAATGTAATCTATAATATAAGCTACAATATAACGTATGGCTGCTAGAGGGAGGGAATCCAGCCCCTCCAATCTGCTGGTTACGCAACCGTCGAGCTACAGCGATGACGCAACTCGTTCAGGCAATTCCGTTCTGTTGCAAAGTCATCGTTCTTGAACCGATGGTCCTTCTTAAGCTAAGGACTTTTTCAAATTGCAAAAAAAAAAATGTTAAATTTGAGCTAACAGTTATCAAAATTATTTAAATTAATAAGCCTCTAAATTCAGGCGTGATATAGACATGAGGTTTTAATATAGATAATTTTCCTAAATTGGTTTATATGCTAGGATGTTTCTCATGACAAGTGTAATATTATTCGGTACAAATTGGAAAAATGTATTTTAAAAAAATGACAAGTTTATCTTTGCTCTTTTAATCTTATTGCTCAACTTTCTTTATTTGTCATCACATTTCCATTTATATTTTTCAGTTATAATTATTTAGTATTATTCTAATTATTATTTAATATATTTATTTACAATTTTTGGATCATTATATATTTCTTTGTCATTTTCCAACTAATTTATTTATTTTTGTTCTGTTAACATCATCATAATGAATACTTAAATTGTTAGGGTCACTTTTATAATTTATTGGTCTATTCTTATTTATCGTTAATACCAGTTAATACAATAGGTAATATTAATTATCTTTGGTTCATCAAGGTCACCCTGTATATAATGATAATTTCTTACGACAAAAAAAAAAAATAACTACCTATATGAAATGTTGTTTAATTGGTTATTCAAGTTCTATTAGAAATGTAATTACACAAACAATTTAGAGTTAATTTTTAAATATTTTTTCATAGCACATCGTTATATTTAGTAGTTGTACATGCATTATAATTTAAAAATAACACAATTAAAAAACATACTGTTATTTAAGCATTTAGCTTAGATGGCACACAATAAAAAATAGCCCGAGTCATTTTTTTGTAGAAACAACAGTGGAAAGGAACATAATGATATGCAATTTATATAGCATACAGAAGTAGTGTAACATCATAAAGTAGATATCGAAAGTTTGAAAGTATATATCGAAAGAAGATATCGATAGTATATATTGAAAGCAGATATCGATAGTAGATATCGAGATCTACAAACAATTTTAAAACCATTCTCCAATTTCCAGCAGAAAAGTAGGGAATTTAAGGTTTTTTTTTTTTTTTTTTCATGCGCACATTTTTTACATACAGTAAGCGGCAAACTTAATGTTTCTAGCCCTAATATTTACGTTTTCGTTAAAGTAATTGAAGCAATCAGTAGGTTTCTTGATTTTAAACGTAAATTTTAGTAAAAAACATTAAGTTGGCCACTTACAAATACGCATCAATTACTTATGACGGAAATCTCTGAGAAAACACAAATTTCATAACCATTTTACATGAATATAATATATATATATTATGAAAAATATTTGGAAAATCATTATTTTTATAAATAAAATGTGTTTTTAGGCAACTAGGTTTATTACAATGCATAACATATATCACTCAAATATACAACCCATAACACGGAAAAACAATAAATAAAAGCTTTGCAACAGTTGTTGTAATTTTTGCTGAAACAGGAGTACTTATAGGCAGGGTTGGGCAAACGCTATCTTGAGTACTGAGCATCAAGTATTTTACTCAAATAGTAAATTTTTTTGAATACCAAAACATTTAATTACGACTTTAAGGATTTTTATCTAGCCCATTTTTCTTACAGCTTTCTTGGCTGAATTTTCCAGATAATTACTAAACCCTCTGGTTACCGCATCTGATTTTGTATTTATTATTAGCACAGGATTAAAAAAAATATTTTGATTACCGTAAGACGTTGACAGAAGATACTTTTCCAATGGAAAACGAAATCCTGTATCTATTTAGTAATAACTTATCCTATCAAAATACGAAATTTTATAATTTATTAAGAAATAGGTTATATACGAACTTAATTGAACCATTTTAACAAATTATTCAACAAAAATATTATTCCAAACTCAAAAAATATTTGTAATGGTATATAACAAGTTGCAAAATTAGTTTAGTAGAAACAGGCTTTTTATTTATACTTTATTGAAAATCATGGAAACCAATATTTTTCTCATATTAAATTCCAATGTGTCTCATATTAAAAACAGGAAATTTGAATTTTCATAACACCTTAACTGCCAATAGGGAAAGAAAAAAACCCATGAAAATGGAGGTTTGGCGCGGTACGGCCACCTTAAAACCTTAAGAATTATATCAGCGTGGCTGAATATCTTCGAGTTGAATAGATTGCAATATACCATTTTTGTTTTATATATTTATTGACTCTTATAGATTTGTTAACTTTTTTCGAAAAGAATTACCTATATTTCTGCAAATGAATGATATTATGTCAGTTACTGACTAGCACGAGTAAAATTCCTGGGTCCACCATTTTTGGATATCCGTATTTGGACTCCATATTTGCGGCCACTTTGTTTTTTTTACTTTTACTTATCCACATATGAAATATATAGTAAGGAAAAGTATTGAGATCATGAACAATTTTTTCAAGATCACATCTTTTTAAAATAGATTCCACTGAAAATACACATTTTAAGGTTTTCTGAGTTGAAATAATCAGTTACCCCAAAACGACAAGCTGTTAAACGAAAAGTGGTAAGAAACCGAAATTTCTTATTAAAGGTAGGTAGCATAAAGTCGCCAATTATTGACACTTTAGCCAAATGTTTCAAGTAATTTACATTAAGAATTTTTATTAATCAACCTATATGTATGTTTCAAGGCTTTTCACACTATTCCTAGTCTGTTCTAAAGATTCCACATATGTAATGACCAAAATACTACAAAGTTTTCAGTTTTGCACCAATTATTAACATGCAAATAGCAATTATCGAAAGGGAAAGAAACCAATTATTGACACCATATTCCACCATCAAACGAGTTTATTTTGAACAAACTATTTTTTATTTATAGATACCAACTTACCACACATCAGTACCTGAACACTTTAAAACTTATTAGCCATGCCTAGATATCACATAACTCGATAAGCCAGGATTGCCTTTTTCCTTTTGGTAACTATTGAGGCTGTGATGAAGTCGCCCTCACACTTATAATCCGATCTGTGTCCACTTCTGCCGAAATTTGTACTTCGTCCGTTCGTGCCTTCTTCAACGTTCTTCTATTTATGTCCTTCTTCTGTCCATGTGATACACCTTGTGTCTCATTAATAATCATTGAGGAAACATCATTTTGAAGATCCAATTATTGACACCCCTAATATCTGCTGTTTTAATCTAAATTCGCATTTGAAAATGATATCACATCATCAGGAGGTGGAAACAAAATATGTTAAAAGAATTGAAGATTATAAACATTATAGGACGAGGTACTTGTGAACGACGTGGTCTCTATGGACTGCTATCTGCCAATGTTTATAACCTGAATATTGATAATTGTGATAATCTCTATCTCCTTATGAAATTCTTTTTGAAATTTTACTCAGATAAAATAAGTAAAACCTTCTTAGCGAAACCGGTAAGATCCCGGCAACTGAGGTGAAATATAAGATAAGGAATATTTGTTTTCCATCCGATTTATCACCCAATAGAGACTTCATCTTGGCGGACATTAGTGGCTGATTGATGTGCTTTTGAAATGGTGTCAAGTTTGAGACCCTGCGTGAACCTAATTGCTTATTTTATCAAATTTAAGTTACAAGTGTCAATAATTGGTACCTTTAATGTCAATAATAGCGGAAGTTGAACAGTTGGCTGATCACCGGGGTGTGGTTCAACAATGGAAATTCGTAGATGACTATTAAAACTAAATTATATACAGCCACAATTGTCTTCCAATAATCGAAAGGAAAGGAATCACGGAAGGGCTGGAATGTAATGAACGAGTTTCCGGAGCAGTTATCCTTCCTGGCAATGTGGAAAACATTAAAAATTAAAACAAACTGTCAGCCAATTATTAACTGCGAAGAGTTGGTTATTTTGTATATTAAATTGAGAAAGTAAGTTCCAAGTAAACATTAACCCCTCCCCTTCCTTCCCGCTTCACCTTCATATCTTATGAAAGTTGTCACAACCATTGCTGCTTGTTAACTAGCATTAACTTTTTGAGGAGTACATACTCTTATCACTTATTTTAGTTAACAAACAATTTACCATTGCTCGTCTTTTTAAATCGTAATTTTAAGCTATCCAAGGTAAAATTAACTACTTGTAATCTGCAAATGATTTAATTCAAATGTCCCCAGTTATTTTCTGTATTTCCTTTGCAATAACCAAACTTGTAATGTATGCCCCCCCCCCACCCACTAACTAATGCTGATGAAATGGACTTTCTCCTGGTGTGAGTTTTTTATTAAGGATAATTCCTCTGGCCTTTTCAATCTGAGAACTCTTATTTGAGAAACCTAATTGTTTTACAGGGCAAACGTTTCTGGGAGTTGCCTGCCATATCATTATTTACTTACCACCCAAGTATGACAAAAAAAAAAATACATTTAATTTTTATCTGTTTATTGCTAATTATTATTGTTTTAGCATCCCACTGCCGAGCTAATTTTTAAGTTTTTATTTTTATTTGTGCTTGTTAATGGTTGTGAGCCATCCAATTGCTGTTCTTGAACTTTATAAATCAAAAGAGTAGTTTTGATAAATCTAATTCATCTAAAACATAGTCAGGAAACTTACCTATTTTGTTCAAAATGTTAAGGACACCATAGTGGTTAAAAGTTATAATTATAAATCTAAACTAGTTGAGGTAGGCCAAATACAGTTTTTATTGTGTTACATAATTAATGTCAACTGAGCTCAATGTGTATTGGAGTCACTAGGTAGTTGCAGCCTTGGTATGATTAGATAGTAAATATAATAACAAAATGTTGGCATTCCATGAGGTGTCTATCTTGTTATTAAATTTATTTCCTCACAAAACAACTTGTTATTCTCTTAAGCGGTGTTCCTGTTAGATAGATGGCAATAACATCATCTCCAAGCCATTAACTATTCTCCTAGATTAATGTCAACAACTAATTCCTGCATCCAGATGAAGATAATAGGTTGTTTTTTTGTTGTTCCTATTGGCATTACAAACCTCTTATTTTAGCCACTGTAACCAGCCTTCTCAACCTCTACTTATCTTGACTATTTTTTCCAATGATTTGAATGCAGCTCTATTAAATTTTTGTTGATTTAAGCTATCTATCTGGGTTTTGTCCTTCCAAATGTTCTCTTACCTACTATTGAGGCAAAATAAAATAGAATTTAATCTATAATTGGATATTGGAGGTTTTATTGTAATATGAATGGAATTCTTTTTAATTATTTAATCAATTACTAAAAATGTTAGTAATTCTTCTTATTTTAGTAATCCTTACAAAATAATTTTTTGTTAATGATTTAATATATTTTTCATGATTTCAGTTGAAACATGCAAGAAGAGGTGGAGAGACATAAAGGACAATTATTACAAAATAAAAAGGAAACAGAAGATGGGAAATTGTAAATGGCCACTAGTTGGAAAGTTGGCATTTCTTGATTCTGTTGCTTCCGACAAGAAGTAAATTATATTTATCGAACACTTCAATAATGAAGCTAATCAAGCCATTTATAATTAGAGAAAAATAAAACACTCATATTTTATATTTTCAGGATGGGCCATCATCATTTTGAAAGGGATGTATTACAATTTTTACCTTATAAGAGTAGTCCTTTGACTGAAACTGGAAATAAAAGACAGGAAGTTGAAGAACATCAAACCGTACATCTTTTCCCAAGCACTTCAAAATCTGAAGAAAGGCATCAGGAACTCCCAAAACAACAAGATGATGACGTAGATTTGTTTATGCAGAGCATTGCGCTTCAAGTGAAGAAGCTTCCACCTCAGCTGGTAGCTCGAGCGAAATTAAACATATTAACGACTGTTCATGATTTGCAGTTTGAAACTTCAGTTAGTGATCAAAATTTAATAGTGAATAATGTTTAAGAAGAAGTATTGAAAACAATAACAAAATAGAAACCGACTTCTTAATATAAAAGTTGTAAGATCAAGTATCTTTGTAAGTATGAAACATGAAATTAATAAGGAAAAAATACTTTTAAAGTTATAAAATAGTTAAATGCTCATATATATATATATATATATATATATATATATATATATATATATATATATACACATTAAAATACCTATAAGTTTCAGTAACTGATAAATACATGTTGGACATTTGATACTTATTTGTAGAAATAAGTGATTGAATAATCTTAAATTAACAATATTTTGTCTCGTAACTTATTTTCTAATGGTGCTAATATTGTTGACTTTAGATGTAATTCAAAAGTTGGTAGCAGAGGGAGGTGCAATCAAAGAAGAAAACACAGTGATAACTAGAACTTAACATATAAGCAAAACAAAATAACTTTCACCTTGAAGTAGATAGGTGTGGATATATATAATTTGTAGAATATAAATGATAGCTTGTAATTATGAAAATTAAAATAATAACAAATGAATGAAAGAAATAATTGTATATATAAAAGCTTAAATAAAAAGTTATTATATTAATTTTCTTTGTCATAATTCAAACAAATGTTCACGTTTGCATATCATATTTTTCTGTCAATCTATTCATATCTCTTTTTCTCTTCAAAAGTAGCCCTATGATAGGGTGATGTATATCAATAATCCAAGCCACAAGGCTTTTTATTATTCCTACATAATAATGATACATATCTCTTGTGTATGCATTACAAATAAGTTTTACTTGTATCTGAGTTTTCTTCTTTGATCAAAACCAACTTCTTGAATTTATTTGTTCTATATCAGCTATCCTTGATATTGAATAATTATAACAAAATTTAAAGTCATGTGCTTGTTAATTTGATTTTTTATTAATTGACATTCATTTATGTAAATACAAGTTGTCTTAATCACATAAAAGCAATTCATTTTTTCAACAAGAAACTGTATAAGTAAAAAAATGTCGCTGAGAAAACACTATCACATTGCATTAAACACTATCATATAGTTACGTTAATACCATGAGATCTTTTTGGGACCTCAACTATTTTTTCCTTTTTGAACTTCACATTACTGAATAGAAACAGAATTTGGTAACATACATATTTTGTGATCCTGATAATGAATTGCACCTTGATATTAGTCTTTTTTTTTTTTTTGGTAATGCCAAAAATAAATAAAAATTGTACCTTATTTATCCTTATTAGATTGTGAACTGTTTCATAAAAATAATTTATTTTGATGCACATTTCTATCAAATTCAATATCTATTTTAAGAAATAGTATTACTACTCGTAAATAGAGAATGAATTGGTATAAAAATGAATGGATATTAACAAAACGATTTAGTCTAAAAATGGAACAAACAGTTGAGTCAATTGTTATAAGAAAAAACAAATAACAGAGTAGTACGTAAATAATAAAGTTTTTGGAAAGACAATGGGACACAGGCATGATTCTCTTATATAGTATCAAGTGTTTACTAAATTAAGACCTAGTACAATTTAATCATTTAACTTTAAATAAGGAACATTTTGGTAAATTAATTAGCTATTCTTGAGGTTCCTACAACTATACACACTAATAGATCTTTGTGATAAAAAGTTAAATTATGGTTCGTTGAATGATAATTTACTATGTATTTTTATGATAATTTGAAATTAAATACTGATTTAATATATATACATATATATATATATATAATTTTTTTTTTTGTTCTTCCCTACCTCGCCTTTTTAGGCTAATCTGGATTTTCTCAGGCCGGGGAATTTAAAATCCCCTCCAGCACCGAGACGCGAATTTGTACTTTTTAATCTCTCACAACTTCGGTTATTTGGTTGCCGGGCAACTTGCGGTGCTGTACACATGCTTTAGCCCATTCGGCCTACCCGCCCCCCAAATAATAAGTCATAGATGTCACCCCTATGAGGCGGTGCGGACAAGTCCCTCCAAATGTTTGAAATGGTCTCATTCGTCTCCATCAATAGTTTGAATGGTCCCATACAAGCTTCAGAAAATTTGGAGATTGCAGTCAAAGAGGTACACAAAAGAGTACCCTACTCGTACACTATCGTACACTCTGAGTGAGGAACCCTGAAGCTTTGGTGCTAAACGTCGGCACAAACAAAATAAATTTAATTGATTTTTGTGTACCTTCATGATTGCAATCCCCAATTCCCCTCAGAAGAATTAACAGTCAACAATTTCTTTGCAACGATGATCCACGGGGCCAACAACTAATATCTTAGAAATTTGCGTAAGAATAAATAAACCTACAATTGTAATTGTATGGTTGGGAATTCCAGTCACAGAGAAGACAAACATAAAAATAAAAGATTTTTTAATTTATTTTGTGCCTAAGATGCAGGCTTTCATTAGGGCAGAGAAAAGACAAGGCAACAACCATAATTATTAAAAACCATTGTAAAAGAATATGAGAACAACAAATATGTTGCCTACTAATAAATAAATTTTAAGAAATAAATAAAAGTGAAAATATATGTGAATTATATGAAATGGTATGGTATTAAAATAGGAATGAGCTATAATGAAAAAATAATAAAGTTAAATTTTAATTTTTATCTATCACATCTTAAAGTTTATTTATTTGCAGATGACATATTTTTGTTCTCAAATCCTTTTATAATAATTTATAAAAATGATGGTTATCTTATATTTTCTCAGCCCTGATATATAAGCCTGAAATGGCACAAAATAAAAATATTTATTTATATAAAATAAATACGAATAAAATTAAATGATGGGGAAGAAGGTTAATAAAACAGTAAAAAAAAAATTAGACCTGTATAACAAGGTTAAAACCCATGCACATCAAAATTTTAAATAAAAATATTCAATCAATCAAAAATGGAAAGATATAAAAACAAAAAAAAAAAAATCTCCTTCTGAATGTTTACAAAATTTATTATTAAAATAAAAAAAAGATATATACATACACAATTTAATATAAACAAATAATGGTATGAAAGTTCATTGAAGAAAAAATAAAACATAAACACAATACTCAATGACAATAAAAAAAATTGTCCATCAAATATAACATATATAAAAAATAAACTTCTAAAATTAGAGATAAAACAAGAGAAAAAAAAACTTAAAATTGAAAAATTTAGAGGGGAAACAAAAATAACATCCCAGAGGAAAGTAAATAATCTTACTTCCACGAGGTTACCTCTATTGATGTTCTGCAGTCGATGGTGGAGAGTATTGATACGCGTATCGATGTGCCGATCAGCTGTGGCTAGAAAATGGCGCAAGGTGAGGTGAGACAGAAGCGGCTGGTGGGATGGGAGGGTCTGATGTCTAAATACATAGACCCTACATCTATGAAAACTCCGGGCAATCTTATAGCAAGTATTGGTGTCTTAATCCTTAAGACTCAGTATTACTACCAGGCTGGTGTGTATATACAAACGCGATAATACATCACAAAATGCCTATTAATATACATTTCTGGAACAAACATATCTTATCTTTATTACAAAAAAATAAATAAACATTTACTCAATTAACATTAAAAAAGAGGGGTGGTGAGAAAAATAATAGTGAAAAAAAAAAAGATGCAAGCATATGCGTTGTTAACACAGTGTTTATAAAAATAAAAATTCTAGTGCTTTCCGTAACCCATCGTCCAAATTATATTTGCATCAGTATCAACCTTGACGAGAGGGCTACCATCATAGGTATTGGAAGAACTGAGGAGGCCACCAAATTTAACAGTGTCCCTATCTGAAAAATAGGATTAAAAAGCTAAGAGTTAAAAAATATATCAATAAATGTACAACTTGAAATCAGTAGTGCTAAGAGATTTAAATAATATTAATTAAGTGACATGATGGAACATAGTATATAATCCAGGTATATTGTTTACTTTAATGACTTAGCAGTTTTGAGTCAAAATAAATGTTCATGTTAAATTAAGTATGCTATTCCTTTGTGCTTAGCAATAATTATAAAAATAAATCATAAATTATTTTTTTAAAAAAATCTACTTTTTTCAATATATCAATTTCTGAAATATCTCAATAAACATAAACCCAGCATAATAGATTGCTATTATTTCTCTAAATATCATAAAAAACATGGGAAATGAAGATCATAGTTATATTAAAAAGATATTTTGTTAATCTTTTTTTGAATAAATATCATACTAACTTCTTCTTCTTCTTCCACTCATTTGCCTCTCAGCGTGGAGGTGCTGCCAGCCATCGGTTCCATGCATCCCTGTTCCCGGCAAGGTTCATCATCTCTTCCAGGGTCTTCTCTCTTCATCTTTCAATTCGTTCCAAATGATTAACATATGAGGTTCTTGGTCACCCTCTTGGTCTTCTCCCCATCGGCTTCACCTCTAGGGTTTTAACTGGGTCTCTGTGGTGGTCCATCCGGCAGACATGCCCGTGCCACTTCAGTTGTCTCCTCTCCAGAGTTTCTAGCACGGGGCGTATCTTTAGCTCCTCCCTGATTCTGTCATTTTGTATACAGTCTCTCTGCGTTTTCCCCACAATTCTTCTAAGAAACTTCATCTCAGTGGCAGTAACACGGCTTTGTAGCCTTTCATTCAGGATCCAACTCTCTGCTCCATAAAGAAGTACCGGTAGAAAGACAAACTTGAATAGATGGAGCTTCACATCCTGCCTCATTTCCTTTTTCCTGATTACGGTATTGTATATTGTATAGTAGATGGAATTTGCTTTTGATATCCTGCTTGAGACTTCTGAATCTACTTTTCCCGACCTATTGATTACCGAACCTAGATAGGTAAAGTCTGTCCCCACCTCCATCACCTCTTCATTACAGACAACTCGGATGACTTTGATGTCTGTGAAGAATCTTCTGATTTCTTTGGTATACAGAAAGCAGTCAATCACACTGTTAACGTTTCCCTCCTTTGCTGAAAAGGTTATCTTATGAACCACTTTATGCAGATAAAAGGAATTGCCTATGACAAGATCATTGTCTATGCAAAATTCCATTAGTCGCCTTTCTTTGTTGTTCAACATTCTTTCACCTCCATGTGGGCCCATACATCCATGGGCTCTTCTGTGGTCAAATCCAGTCCTTGCATTGAGATCTCCCATAATAGTAACATTTCTACTTCAACTTTTTTTTTTTTCAATTATGCGTGCTAGGTCACTGTAGAATTGTTCTACTTCGTTCACAATAGAGTCCTCAGTTGGTGCTTAGACTTGGACTAGTGTTACTCTTCAAACTGAGAAAATTAGATTGGTAGATATTATTCTGGAGTTTACCCTTTCCCAATCCTGAACTTTCTGAAAAATGTCATCCTAAAAAATTAATCCAACTCCCTCCTTTGCTCGGTTACCTGGTGGTACTCTTGAATATAGCAGGGTATATCCCTTGTCCAGCTGCATTTCTCCTGACCCTTTCTTTCTAATTTCACTTACTCCAAGGATATCAATTTTGTAGGTCTCCATCTTAATCTCCTAGCCATTGAAGGACCGTATATTCCATGTACCGAATCTGATTTCCTTTAACATGCCAGGTTGTTTCTGTAAATATATGAGGCTGGTCACAGAATTGCTTTGAATCACTATTACACTATTACTCCTCTACGGGTGATTGGCCCTGCAAAGGAGGCCCAGTTACCTCGGGACAACTAGTTGCCGGTTATACTCCTGGCAGTGAGTCTTCTCAAGAGAGGTGAACCTGAGGTGTGTACTGTTAGTGTCCTTATTGTCAGTGTATATGTATAGTGTACTGTTCTGCTGTGTGAAAGTGTGCTGTGTGCTGAACTCAGGAGACCGGGGGATTGTTAATCCCCACTGGTAGAGCACATCTGCTAGCTCTTGCGGGGTCATACTAACAAAATATGATATATTTAAGTTATGTTATATTCAATTACTCACTTAAGTTCCATTTAAGTCCCTTTGTGGTCACTTTTGCTTCAGGAGCAAATGGGAGAATACCACAATACGCTTTTCTATTCCTTAAATAATGAGGAATATAGATTCTATGATAACCTGGACACAATAACCAAGTAATTGCTGACTCAGATATCATAAAACCATCAATAGAAGCACGAGCCAGTGTATTAATGTTTGAGAACGTCTGGTCTAGCCTACCCGAATGTTCCAATACAGCAACAAAACAATCCAGCTGAAAAAAAACAAAAAAAACTGCTAAGTGGTAGCTGGTTTTATTTTGCTAAAACAAAACATATTTTAAAATGCTCATAATATCTGAAGAGGGAAGGAGAATAACATCGAATATCAACTGTTTCAAATTTTGGATAATTCTATTTAAAAACTTTATCTTAGAAAATGGCATTTTAGCAGTGAAATTTCAGGAATTCATTGACTAAAAGTTTAAGTGATAAATTTTAAATATTATCTCCCCCTCCCTTACATTCACATAAACTTAATCTCTAGCTCATTACCTAGTCCTATCATAAATATTTTTACAAGGAAAAACATGCAGATTTCAACAGAAAAATTAATTTTTTCTAAAACTTATAAGAACATAAAATATATATCTATAGAGAGTAAAACAAAAAAGAAATAACTCAAAATGTCCCCCTTTTGCCTTGACACAGGCATTTAATTTCCGTGACCAGTCATCAACAGCAGCACGCAGCATTTCTTGAGGAAAGTGCTGACTGCTCGGACCAGAGATTGTTTGAGGCTTTCCCCGTTAGGGTGTACTCTGTGGCATGACATCCTCTCCAGTTCGGACCAAAGCCGATAATCTAGTGGGTTGAGATTAGTGGGCTTCCTGAGGGCCAATCCGAGGCAGATATGAACTCTGGAATGGTCTTTTGCAGCCACTGCTGAGTTGACTTGGCCTTGTGCGGAATCCTGCTAGAAAACCAATGACTTCCAGCAAACAGAGTATCATTTAGAGACTTGACAACAGGTTCCAAAATATCGTCCTGATAGATTTTTGGCGGCTGTTTTAACTCCTTTTTCACAAAAATGGAGCTTTGTGTCGCCATCAAAGCAAACTCCCCACCAAACTATCACTGAGGAAGAGTGATGACCTCTTTCCACTCTTCCATTAAATAATTATACTTGTTTAATTTAGTATTAATTTGATCGCCCCCTCCCCCCGATCAACTCCTCATGATTTAACTACCTTCACTCTTAACTTAAAAAACTCTTTTGGACTGATTTAATCAAAGATTGGAAAAGATATTTGCAATAGTCTACCATAGGACAACCATTACATAAATACAGTCCAAACATTGCCCCACAAAACAACAATACAAAAATAAGCACCCATTATAAACTAAAACAATCCCTTACTGAACACGGCCCGACTAACCAATATCTAAAGAGATTCCACTTAAAAACGACAGATGCATGCGATTGCGACTGACTAACTCCACAAACTTTCACACACATTTTAAACAACTACCAGTTATATGAACATAAAGGAGACACCTTCCTGAAATCCTCTTTAACACAAGGGGACATATGGCCTCTTCCCGAACTTCTACTATACAAAAAATACAAGAAGCAGTTAAAAGAATTCATTAATAGCATAGAATTACAACGTCACATTCAAGCACAGAACTTTTATTTAAGAAACCTATGCGAATAACAATTAAAAAAGTAATGTTTAAAGTAAGTTTAAGACAGTGTAGCTTAGACTTATGTATTTTATTCCTTATTTTGTTTATTTATTCCTTATTTCCTTGTTTTAGTTATTGATTAAATCAATCTGAATTTTTATTATTTAGTAGATACTCAATTGTAAATTTGAAAATTTTTTCTTCTCCACATAATTTTTGTATTTGTTTTTTCTAATCATATTTTATTTATATTCATTTCTTTATTATATTTTCTCTTTTTCAAGTAAATTTTGGTACTGTTCACTCATCTGATATTGTATAATTTATTATTGCTTTTATTTAATTATCCATTATTTAATTTTCTATTTTGTAATATACTTTAAGTACCATTCCTTTTAAGTATCTTTAGCTTTACTTCAATGAATTAATCGCATTATGTAAGCCAACATATTTTGTAATAAGCTATAATTTTTTATGTAAACAAATTTTTAAATAACAATGTAATGCATGTAATATGCTTTTGGATGGTGTATTCACATTTCTAATTACTACATACCCTCTAAGGCCTCTGAAAAGAAGATGACCTCGTGATTTACTTCTTTTGTAAATATATTATTAGAGTGCTACCAATGGGTAGTTTCTCAACAAGCGTTTTCATGTGATTGTATTATTACGGTGTGCACATTTACTAGTTGTAATTTTTTTTGTAATACAGTATAACAAAAAGAAAAAAAAATTACTACAGGAGAAAAAAAAAAGAAAAGAAATTTATAAATATATATTCAAAATAATATACGAGAAGGTAATGAGAGCAACATCACAGGAAAATGGAGGGGTCCACGTCGGAACGAATCATAAATCCTTGGATACACAGATTATATAGCTGTCCTAGGAAGTAATCAAGAAGACCGTGAGAAACTCACTAAAACACTGATAAGAGAGGCAGAGCAGATTGGCCTATAAGTAAATGAAGACAAAACAAAATATAACAGGATCTGTGTAGAAGGAAGATCATTCCCAGGAGTAGAAAAATTCAAATAACTCGGCTCCAAAATAACCTCAATGAATGACCAACGGGCAGAAACAGACTAGCATATAACTAGCACAAACAGAGCTTTCTTCTCCCTCTCAAAGGTATTGAAACCCCAAAAAATCTCAAACTAAGGGTGTACAATGCTATGATAATGCCAGTTCTAATATATGGCTGTGAGACCTGGACACTAACCAGCACCCTAGACAAAAGTGTTGAGAGATTTGAGAGAAAAATCCTCCGCACGATAACCGGAGCGATCTAGAATCAGAGTACTAACACATGGAGAAGAAAGATCAAAAAAGAACTGCTTACAGAAACTGGTCAATCAATATCTCCTGATATGAAGGCATGGATGTTAAGAGGGGCGGGGCATGTAGCTCGAAGCAATCCATCTGGAAGCCTCTACGTAATAATGAATGCCTTAATAGAAGGCAAAAGACCACATGGAAGACCAAAAAGCAGATGGATAGATAGAATCAACAAATGGAAAGATTAGCCCAAGACAGACAGAGATGGAACAGGCTTGCTAAAGTGACAAAAGATCTATATAGTCTGTAATGCCAACAGAAAAAAAATATATATATATTTCAAAATTTGCCTTTCATGATTCTTTAACAAATCATTCTTAAACAATTATTTACAAATTAAATCAGTTGTTAGAAGCTCATAAGCAATAATAAAAAAAAACTATGAATGTAAATTTTAAAACAAAAAATACAAACTTTATGTGGACATGTTTTCATTAAAACATCTAAAGCTTTATCAAAATCAGTAAAATCTTGATCAGGAGTATTTATAACAGTTATTTCATCTTGTTGTTTACAAAATTCGAGTGTTTCATGTTTTATTGAATCAAAATCTCCAGTCACATAATTGGGTAATGAAGGAGACAATGAATGTTGTTTAACAAAATCAAACCATTTATCAGTCCCTCCATCAATCGTAATGCGCCAACAAGCTAAAAAATATCAAATTAAAAAAAGAGTTAAAATGGATAAGATTCATCTATCACAAGGATTATATATTTATCAGAATGAATGGAACAAAGAACAGAGTTTATGTTTTTTATTTAAAGGTGATGTTTCCCAGCCTTATGGCCTGACTTACTCATAATATAGTAACCAAAGGATATGCTTATGGTATACTTTACTTGTAAAATAAATATTCTATAAATTAGGTTATCGTGTATTCTAAATAAAAATAACTTCATTTAATCCTGGGCTTGATGATCTTTGAGAATCCTATAAAACAATTAAAATCATTAAGTGTGGTTCACGGGCGGATCTACGGGGAGACTTTCGGGATGAAGCCCCCCCAAAAAGGAAAAATATAACCATGTTTTATGAGAATTTTTTTTTAAAAAATACCTCTTAAAGTATTATTGTTCGTGTAATTACATTTAAAATCACTTAAGGAATCACTTAAACACTATTTCATATAGGTAGTTAGTTTCTTTCTGTTTTTCCAAAGTAATTATCGTTATTTTTATGAAAAAAAAGGTTTCGGGCTGAAGCCCCCCCAAAATTAAATTCTGGATCCGCTAGTGGTGTGGTTTGAAACTTTGACTTTATTTTTTAAATTTTTATTAATAACCAAGAACTTAATATATTGTTTCAGAACAAGGAAAAAATATCTGAAGATCTTGCAGATAGCAATGTAGTAAATAAAATAAAAGTTTTAGTGGTGAAGCAATTTCGCCATAAATATTCAAATTCGCCACGTGATACAATAAAATCTTTCCATCCCAATAAGGTTCAAAAATATACAATCAATGTAATGTTCCATTAACTAAAGGAATATAATAATAAATAATATTTTACCTTCATTCCACAATTTAATAACTTTTTCTGGTGAAACTGTAATTGGCCTATTCAAAATCAAAATTCCATAACTCTTAAACTTGAGTTCATAGTCATCTTGTTCACTAAAAATTTTCCATTCCTTTTCCTTTCTTCCATTCATATCAATATGTAAATTATGGCAGAAATTTCTTAGCAGTGGTTTCAAATAGACAATTGGGTGCAAAACATTAAATTTTTGCCTTAAAAACAAATTATAAATATTTAAGGAAAAACTATATGTGGATGAATGTCCCATAAATTTATAAACCTGGCCTCAATTGATTTAAATTGCCTCAAAGAGACAAATGTCAAAAAGATCTTTCTTATTACAATATAATAATAACTTGAGGAATGAAAGATGTTTACTGATAAGAGGCAATAACAACCCGCCACTGATAACAAAGGGAGCAGTGTTGTCACCCCTCAATAGCAAATCCTTTCATCTCAATTCTAGTCTTCCTCCATCCTGCTCCTTGAGAAATCGTACAATTATTGTGCTCACTATTTTGGTTAATGTTAGTAAAATAGTTCAAAACTTTTCTGCAGTAGGAAACAAGTCTTGACGTACTTTTGCTTTCTAGCGAACGTTTTGTACAAGATAAGTTCTTGAATTAGCCTGTAACACGTGGTCAACTTTGAAATTTCTTATAAATACAAAAATTTTCTTACCAATGTCATCGCTGGTTTCGGGTTTTTGGAACACGAGTTCTGTAGCTGCAAATGTTTTGTATGCTGAGATCAAAGGCCAACTTGTACGGATGGACGAGACCTCAATCCCAAAGAAGTTGCTAAGCATGTGGCCGGTTGGAAAAAGAAAAGTGGACAAACCGAAACTGAGATGGCATATGGAGTAAGTGCTGATGCCAGAATCCATCGAATCAGGAACTGGTGGAGGCTGCTCAGGACAGGGAACATGGAGCAAAACTCATGAGGCAGCCAATGTAATGGATTTTCGAGCTCAGGAACTGGTGGAGGCT
Source organism: Nezara viridula (assembly GCA_928085145.1). Classification (NCBI taxonomy): domain Eukaryota; kingdom Metazoa; phylum Arthropoda; class Insecta; order Hemiptera; family Pentatomidae; genus Nezara; species Nezara viridula. Next base: position 1,336,028 of record OV725081.1, read on the forward strand.
GCTCAGGACAGGGAACATGGAGGAAAACTCATGAGGCAGCCAATGTAATGGATTTTCGAGCTCAGGAGGATGATATTGATCACTTTAGAATATTCGTTTTAGAGGATGATTTTTCCTATATTTCTCTTTTCTTTAAATAACTGCTTTTTGGTACTTTTCTCCAACCATCCAGGGGATAGAGGGGCGTGTCCCAGGCTGGATCCGCTTGTAGAAGGTCAGGATAATAATTTTTTTGTATCAGAAAATTCCTCTTAAAGGATAATTTTTTGCTATATTAACGTTTTCTTTAAATAGGTATAATGGACAAAAAAAAATTCCAAAAGCAGCAGCTATTTAAAGAAAAGAGAAATATGGCGAAAATTCATCCTCATAGACGATATTTGTATTTCTTTTCTACTTTTTTGTATTTCTTGAGTTCTGCTATCACTCCTTTGGATATTTACCTCTACTTACGCGATATCCTATTTCTGGGTTTAGAACATGTAAAAAAAAAAAAAAAAAAATGCTAACACAGATCACCAAGAGAAAACTATTTACAGCCAAAAAATCCCGATTTATCTGATTTTTTTTTTTCATGTATCACTACTAAACATGCATCAAAGCGAAAAACATATTCTTTAAGAAATTAAAGAACGTAAAATTGTTCGTTGAACGAGTACCTAATCTTAATAATTTGATTAAGTAATATGGTCGATAACTATTGTCAATGAACGCTAATTTTTACCATCATTGTCAATATCTGAGACAGATTACTATATATGGCCCTGAAGTTTGGAAATGATTTCTCTTCAAGAAAAAGAAAACTCAGAATAATTTCCGATTCGGATCATAATCTGATTCTGATCAAATCGGGGACCAAATCATTAGTATCTTCCTTCATGAAAACGTTTCCATCAGCAGCTATATTAAAAAAAGAACAACGCTCTCTAATGAGAAATATAAAATTATTATCGTGATCAGTTTTATGAATCCCATGGATTCTTCCAGGAGGCTATAGTTACTGGATGTTGCAATGCGTCCAGATCTATTGGAACTAAATAAAAATTAGGATGGGAGAAAAACTGTATATTCTTGTTCTCGAATAAAAGCTTGTTCGAAAGAATAAATAAAGTTTTTTTTAAAATTATATATTACATATTTAGGTAAGTGAAAGTAATAATTGGTCTAATTAACAACGATACTAACGTACAGCCGACGTATCCTTTTTGATTTCTCTTGTTTTTCTGTTTTCCACAGGAGATAGAAAACGCAAAAACAAGCAGACAAACACTAAAGTAGAGAAACAATAATTCTAATATTTGTTTTCCTTTAGTTTGTGAAATGTCTAAACGCACCTTAAACGTGCACAAACTATGGTTTCTTAAGAAAAAAAAAAAACACAAGGATAGGAAAACTACCATCTCATACATTTGTTTTTCCACTGTCTACTGTTTGCGAAAATCTAAATGGACCTTTCATTTTGTTATTTAATAAGAAGAAGTACTAAATTATTTTGCTTTATTACTTACTACCAAACTGCCAAAGGTTCATTTGAATTCTGTTTATCTTTGTTTCATCTCATCATTGTTTTAAAAATATGTTAACATTCGACGCATTATCAGTAAATGAATTTCATGCTGTGAAAGTGATAGATGACCTCCTTGTTTCAGTAAACATAACCTGGTTAGTTGTTTACTACTTGACCGGGATAGGTATGTTCCTACAGCATTTAGGATTAGTGTTAAACGAATTGTTCGTGTAAATCTGTTTTTAAGGGTAAATATTAAGCTAATCTTACGAGATGTCTGACGACGAAGATTTATTGTACATTAAAAGACAAAAAACTATACACTATGGTGGTCTTGATGAGCTGGAGAAAGAAAAACTTGCTGCAGCAAGTGCTGTACCCCAAATCGCTGAAACTCCTGAAGAAAATGTTGAAGAAGAACCAGAAAAAGTTGTTCCTAAGCCAGTTGGAAATATGGAAATTGGAAATATGCATATATCAGACGGTAATCATTATATTTATTGTGTATTGATTAAAAAAAAGTCTAAGAATTTTTCCAATGTTAACTTGGAATTTATTAATTATTCCTCTGTTTTCTTTCTCTCATTCAGAATATATGGACATTGAAGATGAAGTATCGAAAGATAAACAAGCACTTCTAGATGAATTTGAACGTAGAAAGAAAGCAAGGCATGTAAACGTATCGACTGATGATAATGAAGTCAGACAAAACTTGAGACAGTTGGGTGAACCTATATGCTTGTTTGGAGAAGGTCCAGCTGAACGGCGGAGTAGGCTTCGAGATCTACTTGCTAGGTATTTCTTTTTAATTGACTATTACTAATACAAACTAGATTATTTTTACTAGTTTCGATACAATAAGGACATAATAACTGAAAAAATAAGAGCTATTAATTATCGAAGGAAGAGGACTGTTCTACATATTGGTGATATGTAGTCTGGAAGCAGTTATTTTTAAGGTTTTTATTGGTGCCGACGTTTCAACCCAAGCATGTGGGTCATCATCACTGTGAGTACTTGAACACCTTTAGTGCTCAAAACATGTCCTGATGATGATCCACATACTGGGGTTGAAACGTCGCCACCAATAAAAGTCTTAAAAATGACTGCGTCTTAACTATTTATCACCTATGCTATTAATTATCATGCTCCTAATTTTTTATGTTTGTCAAATTATGCATAATAAATTTCAAAAGTCGGCCCATGAATACTAATAACTTTTTCATTATTCATTACCAGAGTGTTATTCAAATCTCATGAATGAAATTAATGCCTATGATCGTGGTTTATTAAATTCCTCACTCTAATTTGAATAAAATCATGTTGCAGATGCGGTATTTTTATATTATTTTTCACCCCATCCAGCCTAAACCTTTTATTAGTACCTGACATAAAAATTGGATTTTTAATTTCACTTACCTTTATATGTAATCTAAAGTGAGGATAAGTATTGCGACTGTGAAAATTTTTGAATCTGAGTTTTCAACAGAAATACACGTTGTGAGGTCCCCTAAGTCCAAATAACCAAGTTCCTTAAAATGGTCTATGTGTGTATATGTTTGTGAACAACCTAGCTCAAAAATGAAAAGTCATGTAAAACTGAAATTGGGTATTTGAGGTTTTTACAAGCCTGGGATGTTACAGCAACATTTTTGTCATAATCGGCAAACCGGAATTAGTACTTTATGTCATCGATTCAACACATTTTTAAGATTTTGATTAAACTTAGTATATCAGTGTATTATGAAGCATTTTTTAATATAATGTAGGTTTTATTCTCATTGCTGTCCACTAACAGGGCTTAAGTGGCTAATTTTCATTATTAGCTTCCTCTAAAGTACTTTTAATTTTTTTTATTTGAGATAATTAATCATTTCTTATTCTTATTAATCTTTGATTTTTTTATCTCCCATTAAACTAAGTTCTGTTTTTCTGTAATCATTTGAATTTCCTTACATCTCCTTTTATGCTGGATAGTTTTGACACATTAAGTACAGAAATTATTATAACAACTTTTATCAATGTAATAATTAGTATTAGGAAGTAAAAGAAGTTGTAATGAGCTAAATATTGTATAAATGACTAAATGGTAGAGAATGGAATGGAGTTTCATAAATAGTGCCTCAATAGAGAAAAATAGGCAGGTTCATCCAGGTAAAACATCACAATCATGAAATTGTTGTCTGGAACTTGAAAATCATTATTTTTTAGTTAAACACAGGGGCTATTTCAATGATGTATTCAAATCAGATGAGTATGAGGTATGAAAACTATTCGCCCATTTTTTTATTTTGTAAAATAATTTTATCTTAATTAATACTGTATTGAAAACTACGAATGTTTCTCCTAAAAACTTATTATTTTGTAGTTATGACGCTGCATCAAATGAGCAGTATATTTCATTTTTGGTATTTTGTTAAAGGCTTGGAGAAGATGCCATTCAAAAGAAACAAGAAGAAGAAGAAGAAAAATTGAAACAGGAAAGGGATCAAGAGACATGGTATCATGAAGGATCTGAGACACTCAGAGCAGCGAGACTATGGATAGCTAGTGCGTAAAATATCTTTTGGTTTACAAAAACTAATTTTCCTATTTGTTGTTAAATTTTTATTTCAAGGATTGTGTTAAAGTACGTCATGATTTTAACTAATCTGAAATAATGATACCAGTTGTTTCTGGCAAAATAGGATTTTGTCTAGAATCTTAATGCCAATAAAAAAATCTGGTGAGCGCAACACACAATTTTTACTTACCTCTCTACTTTGAATAAACATCATTTCCTGGCAATGCTGGGCTATTATAAAATTTTTGAAGTACATTTTGAACGGTGCTAAAGCTTAAAGATTACAGATAACAAAACATTAAGACCAGTAAAATTACAAAAGCACTATTTATTATATCGACGGTAGGAAATAAAAATCTAGTTATTCCGTCTAATTTTGTGAACTAAACAAGTTCAGTCCTCCGAGCCTTTCAGTTGACAGATTGGCCAGCTCCAATTTCAACATTTTTGAGTAATGTCATTTTAGTGACACTTCTAGTTGGAAAAGTTATATCTATATAGACGGTGAGTAAGTTTATTCCGGAGTAGATGATTGCAGTGTTGAATTATAGGACTGAATTAAGGTATAAAATAAAGAAACATCGCTAAAATTAATAATAAAGAATGTGGAAATTGAGGTTAGTCATTAAAGACTCATATATGCCTAGAGAGATTTGAAAGTGCATCTGAATACTTAACCTATAAATGATTATGGATTGTAGGACTATTAGTTATTAAACTGTTATTTTTCATTGTAAAGTTAACTAAAATGAAATTACGAGATTTTCATTGCCTGCCATGGATAGGTCAAAAGTTGTCACACTAATTGTAAGTGGGTAATGTTGGGATTTCACAAAGGGGAAATTCATCAAATTATTTACTAATTTAATTTTCTAAAAGGTTAATTGATGATTTTTTGGTCCGATAGCCGATAGATACCAAATTATTTAAATATAATATCATATCTAGAGTTATTAAACTACAGTAAATGTATTTAGGGTTATAAACATGTCCATGAAATATTTTAATATTTCACTTCTTCTTTCACACAAGTATAATGAAATAGTATTTTAAACAATGGCATTAGCTTGATTCAGTGGATTTTAAATACTTTTTTTCAAACCTTGAAAAAAGTTTACATTTAGTAAAAAAATTTCATTTAATTTCCTTGGAAACATGTGATTTATGTTACATAATGTCAGTTATCTGAAATTATTATTTATATATTTTTTTTGTCACTCTCCGTTACCTTCTACAACCGAGCTTCTTGAAATATTGAGATCACTTATCAATAAAATCCAGCGGGTCTCCTAGCAGCTTGCCATTATCGTTCTTCATAAAGCCTATCCTTGGCTTGAAGTCTCCCTTTTGTTCTTTGAGGATACCAATCTCCACCCGTAATGATTGACAATATCCCAGTGTCTTAAAAAAACTATGTACGGTACCTTGGACTCTACTTATACAAAAGACGTATCTGGAACATACATACTAAATTAAAAAGACAAGAACTGACTAGACAATGTAACCAACTCTCACATCTTCTAGACCACAGATCCTCACTTAACTTACGAAACAAGCTACTAATCTACAACACCATACTGAGACCAATTTGGACATACGGAGCAGAACTTTGGGGTTCGACAAAGTAGTCAAATATTTTACATTAACAAAATACAAAGAACACGATAAAAAATTCTACAAAAATTGTCAACGCACCTTGGTACATTTCAAATAACACTATGCATAGCGATTTGAACATCCCAACAGTAAAATCCTACATCTATGGCAAATGCACTTCATTTCACTCTTCAATTCTAAATCACTTCAATCCATAAGTCCTTTCTGTTTCCTGCTCCCTGTTACCTGATCGATCAGATTAAAAAGAAAATGGCTGAGGGACCTATTACAATAAATAAAAATGTAGGTTAACCAAGCAAACTCGCAACTAATTCCTAATACATCAAATTTGATAGATGCCCGCACTGCAGTGCAGATGCAAATGCACAATATGTTAAAATAAATAAAAAATACTATTTAATTTCCTGCAGCATTATATTATAAAACCAACAAGACCTTTTTGAAATAATGTAAAAACATTTAGTATTTTCCAAACTAAATTTATTTAATTCCCTGTGAAAATCTTTTTCAAACCATATAGAAGTAATTTATTATATGCTCTGTAACTATTTGCATTTCATCAGTAATTATTGTATTTAAGTCAAGCAATAATTATTCAGTTGCATAGATGCACCTGAGGCACCTGAATGTAATATTTTACGTATTGAAAGTATCAAAATATTTTGTTTTTCTATTTGAAACAAGTAAATATGACAAAATATTATATATTTGTACTTGAGGCATAAGTAGAACGGATAAATTTGTTTTTTTGGGAGGAAGAGGAGAAAGGGCAATCCAACTAAAGTAGGAAGGATGGTAGGAGTACATTTAATCGATGATTGGGAAATTATTACTAATAATTGCAATGGAAATAAATTTTCTCTCTTTTTATAAAACTTTCAAAGAAACTTGTATTTTCTATATCTGTAGTTTATCTGAGGGATAATATGATTTTTTTCTTCCTTTTTTTACAATGTATTTATATATTTGTTTTCTTGTTTTTAAGAATATTCGTTACCAAGAGCAAAGGAGAGGTTAAAGCAAGCAAGAGAAGAACTGAAAATACCTGAAGCTACAGCCACTGCCAAAAGACAAGAGCTTCAAAAGCACTTGACATCCTTGTCTATATTCTGCAGTCAAATTGGTGATACAAGACCTATTTCATATTGCAGCTTTAGCCCTGATTCTAAGAAACTTGCAACATCTTCTTGGTAATTGACAATTAAAGATAAACCATTATACCATTCATTGTTTATGTATGCCCACTGTGGAAAAATGAATCAATAAACTATATGCTTAACCCATTCAATAGAGCGGCCGTATTGGCCAACTTTTAAACCATACTGCACAATAAATGAAACTGTATTTATTTCTATGATATTTGCTTTGTATTTCGGTTACTATCATATATCATTCAGAAATAATATTTAAAGATATTTTTGTTTATTGTAGGAGTGGGCTTTGTAAGTTATGGAGTGTGCCTGACTGTAATGAAATTAGGACACTGCGAGGACATTCTTGCAATGTTTGTGCCATCGAATGGCACCCAAAAGCAGGCGTTGAAGGTTCAGTTTGTGCCCTAGCCTCTTGTGCGGTTGATGGTACTGTTAAACTCTGGAGCATGGAAAGGTGAATTATTTTACATTTGATTTGTTTAGTTTATGGTGTCAAGTATAATTCCCCATTTATGATATTTTTTCACTTTATAAGTTACAAATATTTTACAGTGATGAACCTGTTGCTGATGTTGAAGGCCATTCACCGCACAGAGTTTCAAGATTAGGGTTTCATCCTTCAGGTCGTTTGCTTGCGACGTGCTGTTACGACAGCTCTTGGAGGCTTTGGGATTTAGAGTCTGCTCAGGAAATACTGCACCAGGAGGGCCATTCCTGCCCTGTCTACTGTATATCTTTTCAAGTTGATGGCTCTATTGCTGCAACTGGGTAATGATAATTATATTTTTACCGTAATATTTTTTTAAACATTTAAAATATTTTTTATTTATTCATCGTGATACTGTCCATCTGAAAACCACATGTATATCATTTCTTTTTTTTATCATATATACTATAACAGATCTAAGTATTTAATTTTTCTTACTTTAATGTTTTTATTCAAATAAATTAATGTGGATAATAAGAATCCTTTATAAATAAGAACTATATTTTATTACGTACTATTGTTTTTGTTTGATTCTTAAAAATTAGGAGTTCGATGAATTCAGAGATTATTTTATGTTTAATTAACTCATTCTTTACTAATGATTTCGGGGAAGTGAGTACACAAGCAATTTTTTTTAAATTTTTGCTGTCTGAGATGCCCACTTGATGTAGTTTAACTAATCAGTTTTGGCTTGAAATATTTATTAACTAGCTGCTAATCTTGAAGAAGGATAGTAAAAAAAAATCAGTCTTTAAACATTAAGTAAAGTGAATTAAACTATATCTCCCTGTCATCTTTCCTATCCTATAGCATATCCACAATTTTTCCTTACAAAATTCCAGTTTCCTGTCAGCATGGAAAAAATTATTGTCTGCCCTTTGAACAAAGTTCCACTTCCCTTTCAGATTCCAGACCCATCTCCGTTCTCTCCAACCTTTCAAAACCTATTGAAAGAAATGTCCTTGCACAGTGTAACACCTTCCTAGAACAAAAAGCTTTTCCCAATTCAGTCAGGTTTCCGATCTCAGATCTCCACCCAGTCTGCATTGTTGAAAATTACTCAAGACCTTCATTTCTCCATAGACAAACAGAAATTCCCTATTCTATCCTCTTTGATTTTTCAAAAACATTCAATTCAGTCAATCACAAAATCCTCCTTTCCATACTACAAAACCTTTCCATATCAAACAGTGCTCTAAATTGGTTCCATTCTTTCTTTTATCAAAGATCCCAAACAGTCATCATACCTAACAAAACTCCTTCCTGTCCTCTCTGACTAACTCGCGGTTTTCCTCAGGAATCTTTGTTCTCTCCAACTCTTTTCTCCATCTGCATCAACGACCTGCCTGATTCTATCCCTCATTCACAATATCACTTATATGATGACACTCTCCAAATCTGCCATTCCTTCCATCCTACCAAGATTCTTGAGTTGATGCAAAGGCTTCAAGAAGACATTGATAGTATTCATATTTGGGCAGTGAGCAACAATTTGAAGTTGAATGTTGAGAAGACCAAAGCCATTCTCATTGGTTCCAAGCATCTGATTAATTCCATTCCTTATTATCCCCTACTGTATATCAATGGGCTACCTATCCGTTTCCACACTTCCGTTAGAAACCTTGGGATAATATTTGATTTATTGAGGTAATATATTTTTTTTGTTGCTTTTGTAACAAAATAGATGATCTTGTATTTATTTACGTAATAAAGAATATTGTGATATTCACATAATCTTAAGAAATAATATTTTTATTAATTATTAAACAGTTTTTGAACAGTCACATTGTGGGAGTATTTTTCCTTTGAAGTTGTTGACGTTATTTGAAAAAATTCAATGTTTTGTTTGCTCTGTATTAACGAAGCCAATTTTCTTCATTAGTCACATCAAAGCTAATTAGAGAAGAAATATAAGAAAATGAGTGAAGTTTAAGAAGTAAATAAAAAGAAGGCTTATGCATACTTAAAATTTATTGATGTCTACGTTTTACCTTCCAACAATAACTAGTTCAAAAATGCATGTATGTGACCTCTTTCCATGTATTCAATGCCTATCAAATTTCACAGCCATTATTATTTTCTTATTATTTCAACTGCTATTTATATTAATTTTAATTGTAAAATAGAAATTAATGAAATTAGTTCTAGTCAATTTTTGCAATATTCCTCAAATTTCTCCAACTTTGTGTCAAATCAAACTATCTGTTTTGAAGCTGTAGTCATGTTAAAAAACATATCTTTGCAGATCTGAAAGCTAATGTATTTTATGAATGTAATGGATGGAATTTGATAACATTGTTACCTATTAGATCATTTGTTTATCAATTCCTTACTTCCCTTCAAATTTGGGACAAATCGAATGGGTGTCTCAAGAAAAATACGTTTGCGCTTATGTAAGAGAACATAGTGGATGGAATTCAGTAAGATTGATATAGTATCATTTTTTCACCAACATTCTTTTAACTTTGGGCCAAATCGAACAGGCCATTTCTGAAATGTAGGTGAATATATAATAGTGAATATATTCTAAGAAAATACATTTAGATCGTTGTTAGCAAAAATGTGAGGTGGAATTGAATTATATTTATACGGTGGTAAGTGAGTTACCCATCACATGGAGTTGAATACAGTCAAATGTGGAACCAAATTTGTTCATTGATGTCTAAAAGGTAATACGTGAGTAGAAATTTACAATTCTGAGCACAAAAAATGTTTTAAGCTCAGTTATGAATGCAAAGCTTCCCTTGTGAGGAAGCGGTTGGAACTATTTTTATTTTGAACAATTTACTTATATTTCTTGTTGATTATATTGAATAATTAACCTTATTTAACAATTTAAAAACTATTCAACCGCTTAACCAAAACATTAAATAATTCATTAAAGCATTTAAAAAATAAATAGAAGTGCATAACAGATCAGCGTCATTCAGGCCACATTTTCCTTTATTTTTGTTTTGAAATTAGGTGCATAAATACATTCCCGGGGGTTTAAATATAATTTTTAAATCATTTAAGCAGCTCAATATCTATTTTATGTTTTGTTTTTGAACATTTTATTATTTGGTTGGAGACCAAATTCGCTGTTCAGCCTGGCTATAGACCATCTATACCTATGTCAGCAGGAATTTTCAAAGCACTATGGATACCAAATAACCAACTACCAAGAATGTGTGGTTCTCACTGGCTTCGCGGATAACTAGGCTGTTGCCAAGACAAGGGTGCTGCAGAGAGAATTATCAATTGTGTACAGAGGATCCTTGCCGAGATTGGTCTGGCTGTAAATCCACATAAAAACATGGACTTAATTTAATAATCGATAAAGGAGAGCTGCAACAAACAAAGCTCTCTCTAGAGAACAGAGAAACCATCGATTTAGCAGAGGCTGGTGAGACTTTAAAGTATTTAGGATATACATTTTCGGGAGAGCTGGTGCTGAATGAGGAAATGGTGACAAAATTGAACAATATGGATAAATTGGTAAGCTCTTACCTTCTTAAACCAGAGCAAAAGATCAACGTTATCAATCAGTACATGTTCCCGGGACTTACCCTCTCCAGACAGCTCTCCTTACAAAGATACCTCCTGCGTTATTGGAAGGAATTGACACAAATAAACAAAGGAATATCAAGGCCATTATTGGGCTCCCTAGTAATACATCAACGGCAATGTTTTATGCACCAAGGATTGGGACTGATCCGCTGTCAATGAGTCTCCTTTGTAGCATTTGTCCATTGCCCAGCGACTGTCCAATGTACCGTAGACCCTGTTGCAGTCCACTTTTGATTACAAAACAGAAATCAACAAATTTATAGAAAGACTGAAAGTGGATCAGAGCCACTGAAATATGAGAGCTCTACGATAGTCGCTATGAGAAAATTCTTTTGAAGAATGAGCCAGCTGCAGGTGGCAAGATGTTGGAGTTCAACATTTTAAAGAAACCGTGAAAGCTAATAAATGCATATGCCAAAAGCAAGTGCTTTCGGGATCAGAATGGTCCAACACCTTAAAACTTAACATGAATTAAGCACCTTTGCGTGAAATCCCAGGAGCCAGTGGACAGTCGAGGGAAGTTAGGTCCCTCTGTCGTAAGTGCAGCAGAGAGTTTGAAACAACAGCCCAGCTGGGAAAATACTCCAAAAATACCCTCCTCATAACATCGCCACCATACAGTCAAGTTTGAATTATGAGGCTCCTTAGAGAAAAGGAATTGGCCTGCTTCTACGAATTCTATTGCATCGACAGTGAAGGCTCAACCTGGTATGCGGACATTGTTGCATTTTCCAAGACAGGAAAGACAGCTCTGATCTTGGACCCAACTGTCCTCCTTGAGAGCAATGACCTCAATCAGGCGGGTGAGGTGGAAAGGGAAAAGAAAACCACATATGATAAATGTATCCCTTTCCTAAAACAGAAGTTCCGTGAGACCTTTTGAGAGAGAGAGAGTTCACCGTGAGAGGCCTCAGGGTTTGGGTCTCGCGGAACGATCCCTAAAAGAACAAGGAGCTTCCTTAAGGAACTAGGTGTTGATTTGGGGAGCTTGCGATATTGACCGAGAATATTATTCTGGACTCCCTGGGGATCATCCACTACCACTTGTATAGTAATTGACTGTGTATTTAGGATTTCTTTTGTCATTTATGTATTTATTTATTAAATTTTAATTTTTTGGCTTTATCTTATCTTTTTATCTATATTTATGGAATTATGTTGATATATGTGTGTGGGATTTACTCTTGTATTTGTAGCATTCCAATACTTTATTTTTTCAGAAATTGTATGTGTTATAATGGTAATTATTTAATGTGGTATATTAGTGATAGTGTATGTGAATAGTGTTATGAAAAATAATGTAATGTAAGAGCTATGTCCATATGGATTGATCAGTATGCTGTGCGTAAAGCAATCCTATGTAGTAGGGCAGCATTACTATCAATAAAGTATTTCTCTCTCTATGAAAATGTCGGGACCTCGGGGAGGGGAGTGGAAGAACAGTTGAGAGTTTAGAAGGAATTTTGCTCACATAAATTCAATTTACAAATTTCTGGGGGGTGGGGTGGCCGAATGGGCTAATGCGTTGCCGTGCAACATGATAAACAGATGTTTACAAGATATAATAATTACAAGTTCCCGTCCCAGTGCCGTAGGGGCTTTAAACTCTGGCATTAATCCACTACCCTTCCCGCAGGGAAAAATAAAATATCTCAACTTAAATTCTAAACCTATTTGATATAAAGGGTCTTCCTTAAAAAAAAATGAAATAAATCTATATATTAGACGTTTCCAGAAATCCCATATATATATGTGCAGACCAGTACTCGAATATACTTTTCAAAAAATAAAATAAAAAGTGTAACATGAGTATTGGTTGCTATACGAGCTTACATTGCACTATAGGCAGTTGTACTCATTATTGTTTATTTGAGGCGGCTGGTTTCAAAACCGATTACATCCATTTTCAAAAATGCTTCAGAACTGATCAAAAAAGATTGTATAGAACCACTTTTGATAGGAAATCAAATTTTTTGGTATTTATTTTTTGAAGATATAAACGGTTTTGATACAAATAAATCTAATTTTATAAAATAAACATTAAAAACTTGTGAAAAATAAAGACATTTTTTTTTTTAATAAATGGATGCAACCTGTTTTGAAACCAAACGCCTCACGTAAAACAGAGGTGTTTATGGGGGAAAAAATATAAAAATCTGAAAAAAATGGGAAAAATCTGGAAAAAATGGGAAATGTACAGGAATTTTTCGGAGGAGAATCACTGGACACCCTGATATATCATCCATATTGTTTATGTATACAAATAGGTGAACTCTCACATCTGGATTTATCTATAGTTTTGTATGTCTAGTGCCTTTTCTTTATTTTAATTTTAGATTTAGATAACTTTGTAATTTAATATATATCTAATGCCAGACAATTGTCATTACATTGTACATTGTAGTTATTCTAAGAGGACTTACTGTTCCAGAAAAAAATTTACTTTCTTCTTCTTGTATGTACGATATTTGTTAGTCATTTTTATTCTCAAACATATTTATTATTAAATAAATATTTTTCGTTGAATTTCATAAATTGTTGAACTCCCGTTTTTTTAACTTTTATCAAAAAAATATTCGCCCATTACAAAGTAATTATCTATTTTGATAAGTCCTAAGGGAGATGCTTATTTAATTATCTATTTTGATAAGTCCTAAGGGAGATGCTTATTTAATTATCTATTTTGATAAGTCCTAAGGGAGATGCTTATTTAATTATCTATTTTGATAAGTCCTAAGGGAGATGCTTATTTAATTATCTATTTTGATAAGTCCTAAGGGAGATGCTTATTTAATTATCTATTTTCATAAGTCCTAAGGGAGATGCTTATTTATATAAGTTATGTGAATAAAGTTCAGTAACAGGTTACTCTCCCAAAAATTTTTTTTTTATTTTTATGACATTTTGGGATCACTTTATTATCCCGTCTTCAGACTGTATCTCATCTTTCTATCATCTAATTTTTTAGAGCCTAATTAGGCACTGATAGCCTAGTCTGTCTAGGCTCTCCCTAGAGGAGTCCACAATATAATTAAGGGATGATTACTATGAAAATTCTTTTTAAAAAAATTAGATGATAGAAAGATGGGATAATAAAGTGATCCCAAAACATCATAAAAATATAGAGAAATGTTTTGGGAGAGTAAACTGTTAGTTAACTTTATTCATATACCTTATGTAATTATTATAGTTCCACTTTTCTGACTCTGTCACCGCTGCTTAAATCTAGAATAATAGACAAACGAGCTCCATTAAACATATTAATAGTAGACATTGCCCTAGATTTGCACTGCATGGTTTCCCAATAGAACAGACAATTTCTCAGTGTAAATTCTTTTTTTGATTTATGCATTTATTTTCCTCCGATATTCTTTTAACAATGTTCCTCTCATTTCTTCCTTCTTTCCACAGACCATTTTGAACCATATTTCTTTTCATAATTGGATTAGAATGCTTTCATATTCAATACTCAAGTTATGGAAATCTCTCCGTATTTTCTTGATTTTATTTTGTCATTGGGAATCCTAGCTCCTTTGATATAGGAATAGCTTTATTGTTATTTATTCTAGAAAATCATTTATGTTTAACTGAAATTAATTGAAAAGTGGCGAGATATGAAAACAAAAAGTGATGAGAAATAGATTTGGCTATTAAAATTACAAAAATAAAATAGAAGAGTAGTCATTTTTTTGGTATTTACTGTATCCAACCTAATAATTAGTTATCTACATGACAGGATCACCATTCAACTAATGCAATTGTCATTCTTTTTGTTCTATCCATATCTAACTAATACACAGTAACTTCTAAAGAATAATTAACTAAATCAAGTTCTCATACAATTATTATTATATAATTTTTGGAAGTTTATAATCAAATTTATGTAATTGAAGGAACAAGAAAACTGGTATTTTCATTAATTTAGTATATTGAGCTACGATTCATTTTCTATATTATACTGTCTTTGTATATTAAGTTGTGCCAATCTAAATTTAAACACCAGATTTTCACTTGCACATATTTTATTTTAAGTCATGCAATTATAATTGTATAATTCGAATAATTATTTAATTGTTTTATTTTCTGAGTAATAGATACCATAATTTAATGATGGTTTTACGTTTTACAGAGGTCTTGATTCTTTTGGACGTGTTTGGGATTTAAGAACTGGGAGATGTATCATGTTTATGGAAGGACATCTTAAAAGTGTTTATGGCATTGACTTTTCTCCAGATGGGTTAGTGGAAATTGTGTTTTATATAACAATAAATTTAAAAAAAATCAATCTAGCTATAGTAATTCTTTTATTTTTCAAAGTTTAATTATATTACAATCAATCTTTTTAATATGTACTTTATTATTATTGTTTGCAGTTATCATATAGCGACAGCAAGTGAAGACAACTCTTGCATTGTTTGGGACCTAAGAATGCGAAATCGTGTTTATACAATCCCTGCCCATAGCAATCTTTTATCTCATGTGAAATATCAGCCTGGAGCAGGAAATTTCATTATTACAGCATCATATGATAATACGGTTAAGGTAATTTTATGATTATGATTATTTGTTTGTATGTTGTGAGTTGTATTTATAGATTTAAATAGGCTGTTATAAGCACCCATGTACTTATTTTTTATTTAGTTTAATTAATTAAAAAAACGCTGCAAATTATTTCTCAATGGTTTATTATTTCCAGACAATTATACATCTAAAGTAAAATTACCTTCCTAGTTACTTATAGATCCTTACTACTTATACTTGTTACTTATAGTTCCTTATAGATTCCAATTATTGGACTAAACTTTTTTTTTAATCATTAGTAAAATGCTAAAAAAATTAGCATTACTTCAGTAACAGATTCTAAATTCAAAAACCAAAACAAAGAATATAACCTTTGCAGTAGAACATATAAAAAGAAACTAGAGACCATATCTTTGCTCCTAATTGTCAGATTTTAACGATTTTTTTTTTTTACAAAATTTCATAATTTTTAAAAAATCACACAATATTGACAAAAAAGTGTATACTTTGGTATTCGTTATCTAATTTTACTATCCCTTTTATCTTTTTTTCCAGCTCCTTTTCATTGAAGTATGTTATATAGATAAATTTAAAGGGCATCAAGAAGAAGACTTTAGCCAGTTTCATTGAAATCGGTAAATTCATTTAGATGCTGCAGTCAATAGCAATGCCGGTTTTTTGGCCGCTATTTTGAAAGTAAAAGGCGGATAGTAATGTCGATAAAGGGTCATCCTCGGGTGACCTCTGATTTTATAACCAAATTTGAAAAAAAATCGGTCCAGTAGTTTCTGAGAAAATGTGTTGAAGGCGGACAGACAAAAAAAATTTGTATTCGTTTTTCGAATTCTACGTATCCTGAAACGTAAAACATCAAATTTTGAGAGGTGGTTAAATTTTTTAATTTTTTTCTATTACAATGGTTCATTATTGAAAATAATAAACCAAAAATCCAAAATTGTATTAATTTGCATAGTTTTTGATAAAAATAGTATATATAAGCAATTTGCACATTCCTAATGAAAGTCAAAATAATTATCATTTACTTGTGTCTTAACTTTTACATCTCAAATTTAGTCACTAATATTTATTTACCTTTCTTGTCATGACCGTTGTCAGAATGATACAGTAGATAAGAATTAATAATTTTCTACTTGGTGAGTGGTTTATTTTATTAAAACCATTTTGAACAAAATTAAACTACAAGTTTAATCCACTAGATTAATTTATCATTATATAAATTGATTGTTAATCAAGTGGATCTAAAGATTTACTAACTAGTTGGGTAAATTAATTTATCATTATATAAATAGATTGTTAATCAAGTGGATCTAAAGATTTACTAACTAGTTGGGTAAATTAATCTATAATTATATAAATAGATTGTTAATCATCAAACGGGTCTAAAGATCTAATAAATAGTTAAGTAAATGCACCAGGCACCAGTAGCTGGCATGTTTAAGGAAATTCCTTTCAACTTTTAGGTGTAAAATCTTAAATATTGATGTTATTGTACTTTTCTTTGATCCAACGTATAGAACTACTTCTCAGTTTATCAAGACACATTTTAAATCCATAAAACATCCATTTAAATTTTTAAAAAATATATAACTTAAGAGAATAATTTTGTAGTTGACACTATTTGATTTGGAATATTTGTCTAACTGATATGGATGAAAGCGAGGACTTAATTATGTGAAATAAGTGTTGAAATTTTTATTCTTCATTTTAAAATAGATATTAATAAAAATTACCTTATACTATTACAAAACTAACGTCTTACATTTCCCAACTTAAATTTATTGTTAAATGCTAGTCATTGTTTTAAAACCTATATTTGCTTTATATTTAATCCAAATCACTAGGATTTTTTTTGTAACAAGAGAATAGTGAATGGTCCCATTTTTAAGACCCGTCATACTAAGTATACCTCTTTAAATTTATGAGAAAATAGGACTGTCAGCTACTGAAAATAGGCCCCATTATAAAGCTCCAGTAGCTAACACCCATTTAATTTCCAATTCCCTCACCAACATAAGTTAAAAACAGATAAAACATAATCTAAAAACACTATAAGAAAAAATATAACAAAAATTTTGGGATAAATCAAAATAGTTAAAAAAGAAAGTAGTTAGTTAAGTAATCTTATTATTCCTATTTTTCTAGAAGAATGTCAGGTCACCGTTAGCTACTGGCGCTTTTACTCTACTGTTGTAATGTACGTTTCCTGCTTCTTTTTCAGGTATGGTCTAACAAGACATGGCAGCCTCTGAAAACTTTGTCTGGTCATGATGGGAAAGTGATGTGCCTCGACATTTCACCTGATTCAAAGTACATAGCAACTGCATCTTATGATAGAACATTTAAACTATGGACACCTGAAGAAGCTGTCTAATACCTCACATTTTTGTAAAATTTATAATATATTTTATTATTAAATTGTATATTAAAGTGTATCTGTTAATTTTAATCCTTGCGATATATTCCTAATAAAATATTTTCATAAAAACACTTTTTCTGCTGAAGCTCTCATAAAATGGAAAAATAATTTTTTTCATTGGCCCATTTTTGTTTCTGCCACTGATCTGAGCTAAATATTTAATCAATTAAAATATGCATTATTTTCAAATTATAATGTATATATTTCAGCTACTAAACGTAAGAAAATGTCAAAAACAGATATATAGGGTCAGCGTCAGCAGTAGTATCAGTAGCTGGCGGTGTGTGTACCAATACCTGCCATCGCTTTGAGAATAACATCGCACGACCTCCGAGACCGACCTCTATTTCATACAATTTTGGTTTCTATATTTTCTCCTTACTTTCTATATTTGCCTGCTTTTCTTAAGTCTTGCCATAAACGGTAACTTGGTGTCGGGGACGGTCATCGTCTCGAACCCTTAGGTTTGAGTCGTGTCCCTCATTGACTGCGGAGGTGCAGGCATCCTCCTGTACATCGGCAGGCAATGTAAAGCCGTAGCGATCTATTGATTGCGGAGCCTGAGACCAATCGTGCTCTGAGGTCAGGGAAGCAGCTTCCCGACCAAATTGGTACTACGGGGCGTCGCCGGAGCCCCGGCGGCGCTATGGGTGGACGGCGAGAGTGCTTGCACTGTTCGGCCGTGGCGGTCGTAGTGGTCGTTGTGTTTACGACTACTCGCTGCACGACACCAGTGTACAGATAGTCTTGGCGTTGTTCAGGCTATCTTCTGGTACAGTGTGTAGCGAGTGGACGGAAGTTATGGTAGTAGGAGTTGTCTTATTCCGTGGGCTCCTGTTGTGAGCCTGCATTCTTTGTGGTGTACCCGGTCCGGGGAGTAAGGTTGGAGGCCGGTTAAGGCTAAAAACGCTAGGTATGGCTTCCAATCGATGCTCCCTTGGTCCACAGTGTACCCGATGGTACCTCAGTCCACTTGGTGTCCCAGGAAGAACCATCTATCAATAAGGGAACGTTACCTTAGCTTTATCTTTAACTGCTTCCATTTATCCCAAGCTTTTGGCTTTATTTTTACTTTCACTTACCTATAAATGTAATATATAGTAAGAGAAAGTATTGCGATTGTGAAAATTTTCAAATCTTAGTTTTCAACGGAAATACACGTTTTGAGGTCCCCTGAATCCAAAGAACCAAGTCCTGCAAAATGGCCTGCGTGTCTGTATGTGAACAGCCTAACTCAAAAATTAAAAGTCGTACGATACTGATCTCTGTCAGCAAAAGTGAACCTCTGTACCAAGAGCTTCCCCCACCTCTACCCGTTTCCCCACCACCACTCATCTCCCCCCAATCCTTAGCTGAGTTTAGCTGCCTAATAGTCCTCTTTAACTGGTTTTAACAAAAGCAGACCCTGTTTTTATTTAAAGTAAGTTTTGTTTAGTTTACAGCGAAGCAATCGTTAATTGCTTAAATTAAATAGTTTTTGGGTTATCACTTAGTGTTCAACAAAAAAATTGTCTTACTTAAAAAATCACAAAATTTTAATTACATACATTCCTAATGAAAATGGAAAAATAATTTTATTCTGGTACTACAGTCCCCTAAGAATAATAACAGTGTTACAAATTTATTGGTATTAGTCTGGCTGAAAATAATAAAAAATACATGCAAATATACTGCTTATTGTTATTGCAGTTGACATTAAACAGTATACAGATACAAGTAATTTTACATATTAGCGGAAGTTTGAAGCAAGTGGTGGAACAGGAGTTTTGAAGGAATTTGTGGACGAGGATTGACGAACTCCTGGGGATCCCGAAGATGTATGCATGTATAAAACAGTTCATGAGTTTCTTCAGTCTCATTTCTAGCCTGGTAGATAATCCTTCATACACCAAACAGACATAGTCGAAGTTTTTTTTTTAATCTGTTTATTGAATAATAATACAATCAGCCACTGCTGGAGGGCTATAAGCATTAGGGCTACAAGTTCTCATTCATACAATATATACAAATAATAAAGAAATAAATATAAATATAATAAGTAAATAAATAATACTGGTGAAGAAGTTAAATAAAAATAAAATAAAATAAAAATTTCTAAACACAATCATACCTATATACAATATATACATTCGCCCAAGAATCTCCGAGCCAGGCTTTTTCCCCCATACGTGGAAGGCGAAGCAAGACTCCGGGAGATCCCAGCGCCACTTTTCCAGCCGCATCACTAGTATTAGAAGCCAATGGAGACTGAAAGAGGGCACTACAGCCACAGACGCTCAGGACATGAGTGGAGAAGCTGGCCATTGCCAGGACTCCAAAGGCATATTTACAAAAGATCTCGAGGCCACTGCCGTTTCAACCTTCGAGGGGGATGGTATGGATGTTCGGAGCTGGATAGGGATTGCGCTAGAGGATTGGGATGATGAATGAGGTTCTGGTGAAAGTTGGAGAATCTGGATGGGATGATGTCATGGACATATGGGATGTTAAGGTCATGGTGTAGGGTCTTGTTCGTGACATAATATGGAGCATTGACTATTGTTCGAAGGACTTTGGACTGGAAGGATTGGATGCGTTTGATATTCGATGATTTAGTTGTCCCCCACAGTTCAAGTCCGTAGGTCCAGATAGGTTTCAGTATGGTCTTGTAGATTAATAATTTGTTTTCTGTTGAGAGATGAGATGTTCTGTTTAGTAGTCTATATAGCTGACCAAATCGTCGGTTAAGCTCTTGTCTTTTAAGTCTGGTATGTGGGTTCCAAGTCAGTCTTTTGTCCAAAAGGAAGCCAAGGTATCGGACTGTGTCTGAGTAGGGAAGAGGAATTGAATTAAAAAGGATTGGTGGACAGGATCTGCGTCGAAGAGTGAAAGTTACATGCTTGCATTTTGATTCATTAATTTTGATGCGCCAGTTGTTGCACCACTGCTCAATGAAGGAAAGGTGTCTTTGCAGGTTCTGAGACGCTATTAGAGGATCCGAGTGAGAGGATAGGATGGCAGTATCATCAGCAAATGTTGCTAGGAAGGTATCAGGACTTGAAGGGATGTCAGCGGTGAAAAGGATGTAGAGAACTGGGCCCAAGACACTGCCTTGTGGAACACCAGCCTCAATTGGATAATGTTTGGAGAGTTCAGTGCCGCAGCGGACTTGAAAGGAGCGATTTGAAAGGTAGGATTTGAGGACTAGGTACAAGGGTTGAGGTAAATGGGTTTTGAGTTTGAAAAGCAAGCCATCGTGCCACACCCGGTCGAAAGCTTGAGCTACGTCCAGAAAGGCACCAGTGCAATATTGCTTGTTTTCAAGTGCAGAGGATATGTGGTCGACAACGCGAAGGCCTTGTTGGACAGTGGAGTGTCTTGAGCGGAATCCAAACTGATGGGGAGGGATATTGTGGGATTCGAGTATGGGTAGGATGCGTTTGAGAAGGATTTTCTCAAAGATTTTGGAAAGGATCGGAAGTAGGCTTATCGGTCAATAGGATGATGTATAATTAACAGGTTTACCTGGTTTAGGAAAGAGGATAATTATGGAGTGTTTCCACACCAGAGGAAAGTGGGTTGTGCGGAGGATACAGTTGAATAGGTATGTAAGGAATATAATTGCTTTTTTGGGAAGTTGTCTGAGGATCTGGGAAGTAAGGAGATCGTGTCCTGGAGATTTGCGAGGTTTTAGGTTCTTTAAAAGGAATTTGACCTCAGAGGGGTTGACGGCTGTAGGAGGTAAGGAGAGAGGAATCGGTGAAGAGAGGAACTCTTTAACTTCAGCAGTATGGGAGGGATGGAGTTCAGGATGAGGAGTGAATGTGTACGATAGATGTTTAGCAAACTCTTCTGCTCTATTCTCATCTGACGAAGCCCAGGAACCATCATCACGGCGGAGGGGGTGGGAAATGGATTGGAATTTAAGGATTTTTTTAGTTACATTCCAGATGGAGTTATCACTTGCAGATAGTGAGGAAAGATAGGAATTATAGGATTGGGATCTAAACGTGGCCAGTTTTTGTTTTACTTGCTTGGAATAATAGTTATATGATTTCCGATCATCAGGATGCCTGGTTCTTTGCCAGATAGCCCTAGAGCATCGTTTTCTATTAATAAGGTCCAGTAGGTCTTGGGGTAGAGGATTTGTTTTGCGGTATTTTTTAGAAGGATCAGGTGAAGATGCAGTCCAAACTGCTTGTTGGATCAACGTAGTCATGGAATGTACTGCTTCATCTAGGTCTGTAGGTGTTTTTAAGGAAACTCTGAGGTCAATATTATCATCCAGCATTTGACGGAAGAGGTTCCAATTAACTGGCCCCCTGATAAATGAAGGTGGAGGTGGTTTGGGAATTGGTGATGTGGAAACCGTTAGGATTAGGGGACTATGGTCTGAGGAGAGATCATCAAGTCTTGAGATGCAATAATTAAGGGACCCTAGACCTTTGTGGATGAAAAAATCTAGGAGATCGGGATTGCGGTTAGGATCTGTTGGCCAGTATGTGGGAGAATTGGGTGAGAGGATGTTGCTGTGATGGGAATTAAGTGCAGCTAGCAATGTTCGTCCTCGGGAATTTGTGGTTCTGGCTCCCCATTGCTGGTGTTTAGCATTTAAATCTGCACCTAGAAGGAAGTGGTGTCCTAAGGAGTTAAGGAAGGAAGTTAATTGGGATTCTGAGATGGGTATTTTAGGCGGGGAGTATGCTGCGACTACTGTTATTGGGTAAAGGGAAGTTTGGATTATCACGGCAGTGGATTGTAGGAAATTATGGGTTGGCAAAGGGAATAGATGATGGGAAACGGATCTATGGATAATTATGGCAGTGCCACCATGTGCTGTTCCATCAGGATGGTCGGTTCGATAAATATTGTAGCCGGGAACGTTGATTTGTCGTTTGTTGGTTAGTCGAGTTTCAGTTATTAGTGCTATGTCGATGTTTTTGTCATGTAATAAGATTGTCAGTTCGTTGATGTGGTTCCGAATACCATTCGCATTCCAAAGGAGAATGGAGAGGAATTTGGTTGATGACATTTATGGATTTCTTGGCAGTGGAATGAGGTTGGATATAACATTGGTAAGTAGCGAAATAAGAGGAGTAATGAGAGATCTAAATTCGGAAAGGAAAGATGTCAGTAGGCTTGTGAGGTCAGTGGAATTGGAAGGAGGAGGAATGAATGTATGAGTATTTAACCTACGTTCGGGGATGGAGGGATATGGGTCTTGAGGTTGATGTGTGAATTCTTGAGGTTTAGGTTCTTGTGGCAGGGCCTGAGATTGAGAGTTTACAGTGTCTCCTTTGAACATCTGAGCATAGGACACTCTTCCGTTCACTATTCTAGAGGGTTGTCTTGGTGGCCTGGATGTCCCTTCTTCTCTAGGCGTTGCGTACATTCGTGTTTTTAAATTTTTGTATGTTTGACAACCCTTGTAGTTGGCTGGGTGTCCTTGGTGGCATAAAGCGCATACTGCAGGTGAAGTTCTTGACTTCCTACAGTCCTCTGTTTTGTGTTGCTCACCACACCTCACACATCTAGGAATGTGATGACAATACCGTTTCGTATGGCCATAAGCCTGGCAGTTATGGCATTGAACGATGTCGCGCTTGCTGTAGGGCTTTTCTACAACAACGCTTGTATAATAAAGGCGTGTGATCTTGTAGATGTTTTCGTAGTCGAAGTAGGAGCATTTAAGGGAGGTTACAAAGAGCTGTCTGGTACCATAATAGAATTAGGAATAAGTCCTTTGAAATTGATGTTTAGGCGTTCGAACGGTGAAATGGCGGATGAAGTAATGTTTGAACAATAGTGGCTTTATTTCAGAACATATCTCACATGATGAGGTCACTCTTTTGATCATCTCAAAGGAAAACGGTAAATTATACCCATTGCAAATATTTCGTTGATTGATTTTCCATCGAGTTCCTTCAAACTTGTTACTGCTCCAACATATGCATGACCTGCGTGTTCAGTAGCTGATCCAGGATTTAATTTTGGGGGGGGGGCTTCAGCCCGAAAGATTTTTTTTTCATATACATATAACGATAATTAATTAGAAAAAAAAGAAAGAAATTAACTACCTATATGAAATGGTGTTTAAGTAAATTAGAACATACTGTATATAATGACATGAAAAACACTTGCTGAGTAACTACCCAATGGTAGCACTCTAATGATATGTTTACATTAGGAGATCACGGGACCATCTTCTTTTCATACGCCAAGGAGGATTATCAGGAATTGAAGAGGAAGCAAGGTTAGAAACGAGAGGGTTGGGATGATTCTGAAGTTTATTATGGAAGGATAGGTATCTGGATTGGGCCAGATCTGAAACAAAACGAACATTGAGGTCATTATGGATGGTTTTATTTGTAACATATGAAAATATGAACACCACGTGAAAACTTAAAATGATTAAATTGAATCATAAAATTCTAGGACATGTTGACCTGCGGGGAGCCGCGGAAGTAGAGGCAGGTACTAGGGAAGAACCAACAGACCTCTACAGCTTTAAAAAAAGTTCGATTTCCGGCAGAATAGTAGGAAATTTAAGTCGTGTGAGTTTTTTTTGATAAGTCATGTCTTTTTATTAATAGGAAGCGATAACTCAAACTTACTTAGAAATTCGTTCACTGTAAACCGTAAACAAAGACAAATCGCTTTGTACGGAGGCTCGGTTGGCCAGACTGCCGACTGCCCCTGGAAGGAGCGGAAGGAGGGGCGAGGGGGGGAGGGCAGCGAGCAGTTGTACCAGTGCACGCCGCCGAGGACAGCGTCCTGTTGGTGAGTCAGCCATTGCCTCTCCTTAGCCACCCTTCCTGTAGCTGTATTGTCCAATGTACAATGACATCTTTGCGGAGGATGTTGTGAGGATGGTTAGGGATCGGCTGTAGGCCGCGCGGCTGGTCCGAGTGAAAGTACTTCCTATCCCGGCTCGACGGATCTGACTCCTTCAAAGAAAAAGTTGTTACCTCATCTTCACTTTTACTCCTCGCATCACCTATTCTTTTTTTGTAGGACGCTGTACAATCCATCAGTATTAATCCACTTCAAATGTTAACATCCTATCATGTACCTAATCGATAGGCCAGTCGCTCACTCGATCATAACATGTTTTTCTCGCCGCTAATGAATATAATAAATTCATTATAAATTATTATAATTATAAACTACAGATTATTTTTCAATAATAATATTTTTAATTTATAAGAGCTACTGAATTTTATGTAAAACTTTTTCTTATTAGGTTGAAGATTCAAATCTTTATGTTGTTTATACTTATACCATACATAATTGTTTGAGGTTATTTTTTTTTTCATTAATTTATCCGAAATAAAGTTCCCTTCTCTTAATGTGTTACAATGAACAGTTAGAATTTGAGGAATGTGATTGTTATCAGCCTTAACAGCAATTCTCTTCTTCAACTTCTCGGCTTCACCACTCAGCTGCAGTTAGGTCTGCCCTGTGATGTGCTATATAGGCGATGGGGGTTGGTATCGGCTTAGCTGGGATATGGTGAACAGTTGTTCTCTCTCCAACCTTATCCTTAGTTGGAAACCTTATCTTCGTTAAAGGACATAAATCTTCATCTGACCTAATTTAAATCAGAAATATTAGCTGACTTTAAATATTGACATGATTACAGAAAGGGATATCTGTAATTGTTGATAAATATTTGCAGAGTGGTGATGTGTTAGGTGATGGTAGATTTTATAATGAGTTGTTTTAACTTTTTCCCATCTTCATCTGCCCTGCCAGTCTCTTCGTACATATTCCTGTTCATCGTTCTTTCTTATTGGAAAGATGTCGATTTCGATAGCCATATTCCTGTTCATCGTTCTTTCTTATTGGAAAGATGTCGATTTCGATAGCCATATTCCTGTTCATCGTTCTTTCTTATTGGAAAGATGTCGATTTCGATAGCCATATTTTAATATTCAGAAGCCGATATAAGAAGTATAACGCTATTATTAGTGCAAAAAGTCGTATGTAAAAATTGAGATTTTTTAAATGAGAACACAAAAATCGATTATTTCTTTACGAATTATTAGTATAATTTCATATTTTCTCTCCCTTTGTTTTCCCCTCTGTTTAGCAGACTGCTTATAGCAGTTGCAGACTACAAAATGTCACCTTTAGCGTAAAGAGAATAAACATCTAAAATTGTTACGTACCACATTTTGGACTGACAGTTGCGATAAGTCACAATTTACGACGAAATTATGATTTCAGATGAAATGAAAAGTATATATGTATATATACATTTTTTTTTCTTTCTTGTTGATTGTTTCGACCTTTCTGTTAATGAATAAAAATTAATTTGATGTTAATCATGTCAATAAAATGAATTTATGCCAAGATGTTTACATATTTATTGTGAAATATATTAGCCACAAAACTGTTATAAAACGTTTGACTTTTATCGAGAGAAGGATGAGGTAGGCAGTGGAAACTAGGTTGAGCCGTAACATGTTATTCCGCACTGTTCCGTTTCCTTCTTTCTTTATTCATAACGATTGGCTAAAATAAATGAGAGGAAAAGAGAGCATGTGATCCGGTGTACAGTCTACATGGCCAAATGCTCAATTCCCCTAAAATAATTTTAATAGCATTCATACTCTACTTAGTCGTACTGAATGGAATGTTTGGTGGAGTACGAAAATGAGTTTTTCTAGTTGCTGTCCTAACCTTAACTAATTTTAAATCAAATAAATAAAAAATGATAAACTTGAAACGAGAATTCCCTGCAACCGCTGTATTATTTATAAAAATGTGGTGCTCGCAACTCACAACTTTCACTTACAGCTCAACTTTGAATAGAAATTATTTTCTGGCCATGTTGGGGCTATAATACAATTTTTGAATTGCATTTTTAATCGAGCTAAATTTAAAAAATACAGCTGACAAATCATAAATACCATTAAAATAACAAAAGTCCTATTTATTATATCACCGGTCGATTATGGATTATACGATCCGTTGATTATGGATTGTACGATCTGTTGATTATCGATTGTATGACTATTAGTTATTAAACTGTTATTTTCCGTTGCAAAGTTTACTAAAATGGAATTAAGAGATTTGCATTGTTTATCACAGACAGTTCAAAAGTTGTCACACTAATTGGAAGTGGATACTGTTGGAATATCACAAAGGGAAAATTCATCAAATTATTGAATTTTATAAAACGTTACATGATGATTTTTCAAAACAAACTGAGGATAGATACCTAATTATTTAAATATAATATCAGATCTAGAGTTATTAAACTACAGTAAATATATTTAAGATTATAAACGTATCTATAAAATATTTTTATATTTCACACAAGTAAAATGATATAGTAGTGTATACTGTTGGAATATCACAAAGGGAAAATTCATCAAATTATTCACTAATTTAGTTTTCTAAAAAGTTATATGACAATATTTCGGAATAAACATTGATATCTAATTATTTAAATATAATGTCAGATCTATAATCACTAAACTACAGTACATGTATTTAAGGTCATAAATACATGATTTATACATCCATAAAATGATTTTATGTTTTCTTCTTCTTTCACACAAGTACAATAAAATAGTTTTTTAAGCAATCTCATTCATTGCCTTGATTAGGTGGATTTTAAATATTTTTTCCAACTTAAAAATATTTTAAAAGTTTCCATTTAATTATTATTATTTATACTTTTTTCGCCACTTCCCGTTTGTTTCTAAAACTTTCTATATTAGATATTGTTTTTTTTTTCCTAAAATTCTCAGCTTTTCAATGATATATTATACTTTTACCTTCTGGGTAGTATTTCCGGAGATTCATTTTCGACCTGGATAAGCATTTTTATTTTTTTCTCCTTTATTTAATTATCACATTCTTTCAAAAGTTACATTTAGCATTTTTTTGGTAACTCTGAATAATGTGAGATGATTATTTTTTTAAAATGAACCATATTAAAGGTACTTTAGAGGAAGACGTATTTAAACATTGAACATATAAGCCCTGTAAAGTGACATCGATGGGGATAAAACCTATATCAATCAGAATGAAATGTTGACGTTGGACTTTTAAGCCCTATAAAGTGACATCAATGGAAATAAGACTTGAATGATATTAAAGAAAATTTAATTATTCAATGATACACCTAGTTTAATCAAAATCGTTAGAGCCATTTGTGAGAAAATGTGTTTCAGCGTTGATATAAAGTAGCACTTCCGGTTAGCCGATTTTAATGGATAAGTTGCTGTCACACCTAAGGAATGTACCTCTTTTTAATCTTAAATACGTAATATCAGTTTCGTAATCAATTTCTTTTTTGATCTAGACTGCTAACATACACACACACACACACACACACCATTTTTCGGGACTTGGTCATTTGGACTCAGAATACCCCAAAACGTGTATTTCCGTTGAAAACTCAGATTCAAAAATTTTGTGAAACTAAAAAGGCTGACAATGCCTGTAAAGGAATTTTTGAAGAACATTCGTTTATCATATGTTTTATTTGTTTTATTAATGGACATTTTGATTCTTCTGGCTATCTGAATCCTGGCTATGGCTATTTAATGTACTTATTTTACGCAGAATTTAATGTTGTTTAATTCATTATGGAATAAAGTTTTTATTGGAAAAGGCCATTTAAAAGCTGGAGGTCATACACTGAAAAAAATCAGAATAAAAATGAGAGAATTTTGAAGATTCGCTTCTGCTTTCCGTTCTTAGAACAGGACAAACTTAATATACTATTATCTGACATTCAATAAACGGGTTAGCACCCATTTCCAGCCACGGTGTCCGAAAGGTTTGGTGAAAAAATAATTTTGTTTTGTTTTATTTTTGTAAGTTAAGCCAATATGTTTGTAGGACACTACATTATTTTATCTCAAAAGAGCCCACTTATCACCTGTGCTTCGTGGCCTACGGATGTTAATCAATAAAATATATACCATGAAGTTGACATGTTTTAGGCGTACGTCTCAAGAATTGGCCGAATAATTTTGTAGCCGGATGTTCATGAATAAAGTCGTCCTGACCATATCTTGGTGTAGGTTACTCCAAACGCCCCAATTCCGAGAATTTATGTTTTGTTTTAGGCAGATGTTAATCATTTCATGAAAAGCTGCCTCTACCACTGTCTAGAACACATGTTATTCCATTGAGAAAAAGAAAATTATTTATTCTGTTTCATTAACTTATTTTTATATAATATTATCAGTTGTTCACTGACCAATATTCTAGGCCTACTATGCCAAATAGTTATGTAGATTGTAATTATAATTATAAATTTTTATATTATAACAATATATTATTACAACTAAAGGAAAAAAATATTATATTTTTACAATCACATGAATAATTATATGCACAAGTATTAACAATTTTTTAAGCGGGCCGAGGTGGAATGAAATTTTTGGGAATCGCGCTGGGATAATTAATATCTTCCCTAAGTCTTTTGAAGATCCTTTATCAATAAGGTCAATTCATTTTTGTAATAATTGAGTATCTGAAAATAAAAAAGAAATTAGAATGCTTATCCGGAATTCTTTCGTTTTTGTTTTGTAATCTTTCTAATACAATATACTCATTGCATGTTATTTAAGAGGTAAGATATTATTATTTGGTTATATCCGGGTCCCGCGTGCAACTACGAAGGCTGGAGCCACGAGATGAGATAAATAACATTATAACTGCGTATTAATCTTATTAAAATCATCTAATTTTGCAGAAGACAAATTTAAGTTCTCAACATTTGAACGGATTTATTATCCTTTTTCATTAAAACATTTTTTTAATTACTTAAAAATCGACTTTGATATACTTCAAATCCCAATGAACATGTTTGTACACTTTTTAATGATATTATAGAAATTTATAATGTTGGTCGATAGGAGGGTATTGCATTACGGCATGACTCATCAATGAAATTTAAAGTGGAGCAGAGCTCTCAAGCGCTGGTGCCAACAGCCGTCGCATAATTTAGAAACTCCGTGTAACAGTTGCATAATTTGGAACGGCGGTGACCGGCGACTCGTTATTGTAAGCTTTAAATCGCGGTAGCAGTGGCGTACCCGAGGACGACATATTGTTGCGTTTAATTCATTGACCCAGTCTTCTTAGATTTCTTGATTAATTTCACCCATCCGTCAAATTAGTAAAACCGGTAGTATAAGGTGCTGTTTTTAGCTTTATTTTTGTCTAAAAAATGGTCCGTTCATATTGAAGAAATGATAATACAGACCGGAGGTGTTGCCAGGGGTACAGACCGGAGGTGTTGCCGGGGGTACAGACCGGAGGTGTTGCCAGGGGTACAGACCGGAGGTGTTGCCAGGGGTACAGACCGGAGGTGTTGCCAGGGGTACAGACCGGAGGTGTTGCCAGGGGTACAGACCGGAGGTGTTGCCAGGGGTACAGACGGAGGTGTTGCCAGGGGTACAGACCGGAGGTGTTGCCAGGGGTACAGACCGGAGGTGTTGCCAGGGGTACAGACCGGAGGTGTTGCCAGGGGTACAGACCGGAGGTGTTGCCAGGGGTACAGACCGGAAGGTGTTGCCAGGGGTACAGACCGGAGGTGTTGCCAGGGGTACAGACCGGAGGTGTTGCCAGGGGTACAGAGCGGTGACATCCTCCTGAAACTTCATGAATGACCTTGATGCTATCGCTATTCACAAATTGTCGATTATAAAAAGTCTCACAAATGGGGTGTTATCTCGATTAAACCAGGAGTCTACAAACTACAGCCGCAAGCACCTCCAATCCGGCCTTTGAAACTTTCTTCGATTACATCGTAAAATTTTAAAATATATTAAAAAAATATAAAATTTAGCAAATTACTCCCATTGCAACATTTATTTTCTTTTAGAAAGCTCATTTCACAAGTGAAGTGTCATTTATAGAATAACATTTTATTTCTCATGGTCCGCCATTTTATTTAAGTGGAGGTGGTCAACTTTGGCCCGCGGGGCTTAGTGAGGGTCTCCATTCGAGCCGCGGGCCGAAAAGTTTGGAAACCCTTGGATTAAACTAATCGAGCTTCGAAGAGTGTTTTCTTCGATTAAACTAATTAATTACTTAGTTACTAAACTACCAACGTAAATACCAATTAACTTTCCACTTGAATGGTAAAATAATTTGATCTCAAAATCTCCATAAACTCCTTAAATGGCTCATCCTAATGGCACTTGTCTCCCACGAAATGTTCTGTGTGTTGGCATATGAAAAAAGCCGAGCCGATGAACGAAAAGTCTTACCAAACTGAAATTACTCATTTAGGTAGGATATGCCTGCCATCTTACGGCTTTTTCTAAAATCGGCACACCGGAAATGCCAATTTTTATTATTGATTTTACTCATTTGTTTTCTAAAACGGCTCTAAGGATTTTTATTAAATTTATTGTATCCATTGTGTCATTGTATAATTACACTGCAGTTAACTGCAGGCGTTGATGGCCAGGGGGTTTTACGCCTTAAAGCCCAAACAAAATGCATTTAATATCAGCATATTTCATTTAAAATAATGATATATGTAATGACTTCATGGTATGAGCTAATGACTTGATTCATTCATAATAATGCAATAAACCGAGACATCGTTTATATATTTTCGGGATCATAATCGTAAGTGTTGATTATAAGTACTCAATACTTGAAATAGTGAAAGACGTTAAACTTTGTTAAAAATATTTTTAAAAAAACAACTAAAGAAATAATCCTATCATCCACCCTATGGGAATGGACTTACATACCTACTTAAATATTTTTGTATTCGGTTGGCAAATAAGTCCTTTCGGTTTTTCTGTTACTATGATACACTTCTTATCTGATCAATTAATCCCTAAGGTGGATTGTTTATCCTGTTTGTAATATGTCAACCTATATCTGTTAACTCTTGTTGGAACTAACTTAGTATTGAGTTTGCTATTGTATTGTGAATATGGAAGAAAATATCATTCATTATCGGTATATTTTGTTGTATTATTTTAAAAACGATAAGCGTGCTGCTGAAAATCTTAGAAAATATTACAGGGAATGATGCCTTAACCAAACGCACCTTTCAAAGTTGCCAAATTTGACATCAATGATGTCAAAAACGGTCTGGTCGCCCACATGTAATTGAAACGAGCAATGTTAAGGCAATTGTTGATCAAAATCGAACCCGATCAGTGCGAGAGATTGCTATGGCCCTAAATGTGTCGGACACAAGCTCGGTTATGTTTGCAGGCTTAATGTTTGGGTCCCTCACATGATTTTGTTTTCGAAAATCACAAAACATGTTATAACTTCAATAAGACTTTAGCTATCTTCGAGAAATGTAGCAGGAATTTAGGGCTACATAAACTACAAAACATGACATCAGCAAGAACATCGGAAACAAACTACAAAAATAAAAATCTTTAAGGAGTTTTTGCTTATTTATTCCGTATGTAGGGATTAAAAAAAATCATACGGCTTTGAAGAGCGATAATTCAGCTTTCCAACGGATATAGTAACATGGAATTTGGAGAACATCCTGTTATGAGTGATCGGACGGGTGTTTTGTTCTACCAAGACAACGCTAGGCCCCACTCCCCATTGTTCACTCAATAAATTATTGAGCCATGGAGCTTTTGCTCCACCCTCCTTATTCACCAGACCTAGCTCCAATAGACTACCACTTATTCCGTACTCGGCAGGACTCCATGAATGAAAGAAATTCCAAAAGGAAGAGGACATAAAAAAACACTTGGATCAGTTTTTTTAACAATAAACTCGAGACATTCTATGAGTGAAAAGATGGGAAAAAGTCATATTAAATAATGCTCAATATATTGTAGATTAAAATAAATTTCATGTCTATAATACATTGAGTTTTATTTCATCCTGAAAAACCGAAATGCCTTATTTGCCAACCCAACAGATTGTCTGGGAAATTGATGTTTACGAATATTTAAAGTTGGTCCAGTAATTGGGTGCCTTCGACTACACTTAACGGCTCTTGGAAAGAAGATTTAGTACCACAAATCGATCAACGGGAGGGGAGAGGGGGGGAGGATCTTTAGGCCTGAAGCACCCTCTCCCTCCCTCCAAATGGTAAAATATAACCATGTATTATCATAAAATCATCTCTAAAAGTAAAAAATCTCGAATGAGTCATGAAATTGAATTTTCTTAGAGGGTGGAAGGAACCTCACTACTGCATGTTTTTAAATATTCAAATTGTATGTGCGTATTAAATATACCCTATTTTCCTTAACATACTACTGAGCTGTTTTAGTTTATATGATAGGGCATTCTCTTAAGATGAATTCGGTTATTTCTGTAGTCGGTGTGTTTTTAAATTATTATTTTTTATATCTTTGTAGCAACCTCCCGTAAGCCTTTTTTACGTCCTTCCATTTCTCGCATTTGAGGCTATACGGGGGTTTCCCGCATCACAGAATTAATGCCAGAGTTAAAAGCCCCCCTTGGCACCAGGATGCGAACTCGGTATTATTTTATCACATCATCTTCTATGCGGATTGCCAGGTAAATCCGGTAAGATTTTACATCTTTGTTGCTTTTCCCCGTAAGATTTTATCTTGTCTTGTATCACTATTTCAAATTCTAGGTCGAACGGACTATCCTTTTCTAATCTCCTTTCCTTCTGCCTCTAGATCCATTAGTGCAGCCTTGAGGAACCAGAGCCTGGTAGAATCCAACAACACATGACTTGTTGCGTTAAAAAGGCGAGGTTGTTGACTATGGATACATATGGTTTATACTCTACAATAATTTGTTCTTGTTGCTATCCAGACTGCTTCCATGTTAAAAATGGCGGAATCTTACATAAATAACTCAGCTCCTTATCGCAATAATATTGAGGGAGCCATTATTGGCAATAGCCATCTAACAACATGTTTACCTTAAGTCCAAGGTTACTCACCCCGCGCTGGCGATCTCTCTCATTAGTCGATAAACATTTTTTTCCACTTTCTTGTTTTTGTTTATAATGGATGTATATTAATAATTGCTGCAATCCTTAAAACCGTTAAATAAAGAAATTACAGAAACCATAGAAAAATTATAGGAGATAAAACAAAGCCATGTAGTTACTAGTTAAAGAATTTATTTTACATGTTGAAGGAATAGTTTAGAAGGAGGGTACTTTTGGTTTATTTCGTACTTTACTTTTATTTTAATTATTAAGAGGTCTAGTGAATCAGAATTGTACAATACGGCAATAAACTTCAATAATCCGTAACGGAAGTTGATGGCAGAGCTTAGGTTTCATGGAAGAGGTTAGGATTAATGGAAGAGGTCAGGATTGATGGAAGAGGTTAGGATTGATGGAAGAGGTCAGGATTGATGGAAGAGGTTAGGATTGATAGAAGAGGTTAGGATTGATAGAAGAGGTAGGATTGATGGAAGAGGTTGATGGAAGAGGTCAGGATTGATGGAAGAGGTTAGGATTGATGGAAGAGGTTAGGATTGATGGAAGAGGTCAGGATTGATGGAAGAGGTTAGGATTGATAGAAGAGGTTAGGATTGATGGAAGAGGTCAGGATTGATGGAAGAGGTTAGGATTGATGCTATACGGTTGCTAATTACTGCTAGCCGATCCCATCATTAATATTACTGAAATTAGATTTAAACCATAACCAATAGAAACCTTAATTCTACACATTATGTTATTACACCGCTCCCAGTCTTATTAAATATTTGGAAAGAATAGTGAATAAACAAAAGAAAATCCCAAAACAGCGCGAGAACAAACTACAAAAGATATATCATAGGTTTATTGCAAATAGTCATTAAATGACATTTCAACTTTAACTAATTGTGAAATTTGAGGTCAATCCATTTGAGGTAACCCAGACCATGTTGCTCGACATTTTTGATTTTAATAATTTATTTTACCAGTTAATCTATATTTATCTGAGAGTTCAAAACCTATTGCGCGCAACAAACAACTTTCACTTACCGCTCAACTTTGAATAGAAATTATTTTCTGGCCATGTTGGGCTATTATAAAATTTTTGTATTGTATTTTTAATATAGCTTAAGCTAAAAGAAATCAACTAACAAATCATAAATACCATAAAAATAACAGAAGTCCTATTTATTATATCACCGGTTGAATATGGATTGTACGTTCGGTTGATTATGGATTGTACGATCCGTTGATTATCGATTGTATGACTATTAGTTATTAAACTGTTATTTTCCGTTGCAAAGTTTATTAAAACAAAATTAAAATATTTGCATTGTTAGTCTTTGTCAAAAGTTGTCACACTAAATTTAAGTGGATACTGTTGGAATACCGCAAAGAGAAAATTCATCAAATTATTCACTCATTTAATTTTGTAAAAGGTTACATGATGATTTTCTGAAATAAACGAACATTAATGGGACCCTACACGGTCAATCGGAATTGCACTAATGACGTTCCGAATTGTCGTGTAAGGTAGTGAATGAAGTACTGATGGTGGTGCGCTGCTGATTTCCGAACATCCGGAAATCAAAGGTTCATTCACGAGAAGTGATAGGTTAGGTTAGGTTTTCTATGAGACTAACCTTACTACTAGATAGGTTAGTTTACCTAAGTCTCGTTATTAAGTAAATAATTTCATAAAAGTAAATAGTTGTTATTATTAACAATAAGTCTATGTTATTATTAACCATTTTCAACTATTTTTTCTTTAAAAAGTCAAGTAGACAATAAATTGGAGAGAAAAAAAAGTGGAAACTTCACATAAGTAATGATCAGCAATGATTGAACGTGTAAGGGTCTTCATGATCAAAGCGATAGCGGTCAATCTTGGAACTTCTTGTGACGTTCATTCATGAATTACCGTGTAGGGTCCCCTATAGATACCTAATTATTTAAATATAATATCAGATCTAGAGTTATTAAACTACAGCAAATATATTTAAGGCTATAATCGTATCCATGAAATAGTATCTTAAGCAATGTCATTGCCTTGAATCCGTCGGTTTAAAAATATTTTGTCAAACTTGTTAGTTTATTATGATATTTACAACTGTATTAGAATGAATACATCAAGTAAATGTGTATAGAGGAATATTATCACATGAAACACGCTTGTTGAGAAACTACCCATTGGTAGCACTCTAATAATTTGTCTACATGAGGAGATCACGAGGCCATCTTCTTTTCAGACGCCTCGGAGGGTTATCAGGAATCGAAGAGGAAGCAAGGTTAGAAACAAGAGGATTGGATGGTTATGAAGTTTATTATGGAAGGATAGGTATCTGGATTTGGGCAAATCGGAAACATATGGAACATTGAGGTCTTTGTGGATTATTTTATTTGTGACAAAGTAAGGAGCATTGAGGATTTTACGAAGGATTTTGGATTGTAGAGATTGGATACGAGAGGAATTTGATAGTTTAGTGGAGCCCCATAGCTCAACTCCATAAGTCCAAATAGGTCTTATTATAGTCATGTATATGAGTCGTTTGTAATTAATTGCAAGTTTAGAGCGTTTGTCCAGTAAGTGTTGGAGTAAGCGGAAACGTCGAGCAGCTTCTTGTCGTTTCAGTCTGTATGAGGATTCCAAGTGAGCGTTTGTCCAGTGAGTCCAGGTATCGGATTTGTTCTACAGGGATAAGTGGGGTGTTATTAAAGGATACTGTAGGACAGCAAGTCATTGGTTTACGACGAAGGGTAAAGGTGATTTGACGGGATTTATTGGAATTTATTTTAATCCTCCACTTTTTACACCATTCTTCAAGGTTTGTGATGTGTGATTGAAGAGTTTGGGATGCAATTGATGAATCATTATTAACTGACAGGATACATGTGTCATCAGCATACGTGGTGATGACAGTGTTAGTATGAGTTGGGATATCAGCTGTATAAACTATGTAAAGGATAGGGCCAAGGATACTACCTTGAGGAACACCGGCAGATTGAGAAAAGAGGGATGAATAGGTATTATTATGATTTACTTTGAAGTGTCTATCAGTAAGGTAGGAACTGATGATAAGAAAATATGTAGGGGGATGGACTTTACGGAGTTTGTAAAGCAATCTCGGGTGCCAAACTCGATCAAACGCCTGTTCAACGTCGAGAAATATTAAATCCCACTCGTTAAATAGTTCTAGATCTACTGCTTACTGTGACAGTTCACCTATCTTGCCACAGTACCTACTAGTTAATCGAAAATCAAAATTTCAACTTTGTTTTCTGGGTCATTTAGTTAAATTTTTTTATTAAACATTGAATGAAAACTACACTACAAAAATAGATCACGAGATAAACAAAAAATAAGTGATTCGAGCCAATATTTGCCCAATGATGTGAATATGATGTGGATTTTGAAATGGCCCACATCTCAAAAATAAAATGCTTCCTTAGATATATAATGTATCTATGAATTTCTCTTATCAGAGACAATTAGATTAAAATATTTTGTAAAAGTAAATGTAACCAAATACAATATGTAACTGTGTAAAATGGACTGTCATATTGTAAATATAAATGTATAATGTTATATTGTAAATATAAATGTATAATGTTATATTATAAATATACATATAAAATTGGTTTTAATTGATTTGACAAATGTTGAGAAGGCGCATGAGACGGATTAGGAAAGTGGGTTGAATGAGTTGAGAGTGGAGTGCTTAGGAGCTCTTGCCTCACCCTCGCCGTTGGATAACTTTCCAGTCCTACCAACTGTATATATATATATATATACATATATATATATATATATATATATATATATATATATATATATATATATATATCCTACCATCTTTCCAATCGCTATGCCAACTGTATATATATATCCTACCATCTTTCCAATCGGTATGCCAACTGTATATATATATATATATATATTTAGAATAGAATAGCAAAATAACTTTGTTCTGGGACTATGCCCCATAAGAATTACTGATTATTTCTGGCCAAAAGACTAAAGATATTGAATAAATAAAAAAATAAGGGTAACAAAAATATTTTTAACTAATGCAGAACGGTATTGAAAATATAATAATTTACATATTAATAGGTTGGTGATAGCTCTTAGTAATAAAAAGATTAATAAATAATAACAATGAAAATCACTTCTGTGAAATATAAAAATATTTAAATTAATTTACAATATCATAAATTAAAGAAAAATTACTCTCTCAATTTTAAAAAGTATACTGAGTCGTAACAAAAGTGTTTGTGCCCAACTCTTAATTGAAACTAAACATTATTAATTATATAAGAATCTGTTTGTTCCTACTATTTATGTCAATGTTTCAATATTTTTCCTTGTGACTTGAGTTGGCTTCGTCGTGTCGATAACGTTTTTAAAGGACAAGTGCAATGTTAGAAGAAAATTCGTGATTTCCATTCTTTTAAGATATCCCTGGAAAAACTTAGCATTGCCTAACTTGGTGGCACAGGAGGGGAGTCAGTTCCCTGCCGCGGCTTGGTCCGAGCGCTACAGCAATGGCAATGTGACCTCTTCCGACTTGGAAGGCGTCTTGCATTTTGAGCTTATTCCTGATGGTCGGACTAAAACTAACTAAAGCCTTTACTGTCAACAGCTAGGCAGAGTTTATACAATTTTGGCCAATAGTTTTGAATCAACCAACCTATTTTGAGTGCAAAGTAGCTCGCTTTAGTGAACAGGAACCAGCTCGTTTTGCAACACAATGCCATTGCACATCGTTCTCGTTTGATCAAGGAAAAGTTATCGGAAGAGCAAGTAGTAAATGTTTTTCCTGATCCTGCGTTTAATCCAGATATTGCATCATCAGGTTATGGTTTGTTTAGATCAATGGATTAATTCAATGGATCAATGGCCCATTTTTAAAAGGTTGGATCTTTCATAATTACGATGACGTAAAAATTGGATGTGAAGAGTTTAGTACTCGGTGAAAAATGTAACCCTGAATAAAAATTCAGTATTCAATTTCATTCGATTATTTGTAATCGTCATGCATTCTCAGGCTACTCTGTACTCGGTATTCATGAATTCATCTGTAATTGTTTTAAGTAATCATAATTACTTTCAGCTTCTCTTCTCGTCTACGATTATTACAATTTTGGATACTTAAAAAAAATAAATTAAAGATGTAATAGTGGAATTAAACTTCTTAAAATCTATATCATAATTAGAAAAACTGAAGAATTAAATTTAGATGTTTAAATTATCATTATGTTTTAAATTTGTCTACAGTAAATTCTAGCTACCATCGGTTTCGGATATCAGCAGAGCATGCCTTCATCTTAATCTTAAACTAAGATGATCTTATAACGATTTAATTTTGGCTGGGGAGGCTTCAGCCTGAAAGATTTTTTTTTCATATGTACAACAATAATTAATTTGAAAAAAAAAAAAAGAAAGAGATTAACTACCTACATGAAATGGTGTTTAAAGATTCTTGAGGTCCTATTAAATGTAATTACACGAACAATAATAGTTTAAGAGATAGTTTTTAATAATTTTTCTATAAAACATGGTTATATTTTACCGTTTTGGGGAGGGCCTTAAGACCGAGAGCCCCCCTCCCCCGTAGATCCGCCTGTGAGTCGTAGTATAGCTCTTGAGGATTATTATGGTCGTAGTATAGATCTTGAGGATTATTATAGTCGTATTATAGCACTTGAGGATTATTATAGTCCTAGTATAGCTCTTGAGGATTATTATAGTCTTATTATAGCTCTTGAGGATTATTATAGTCGTATTATAGCATCTTGAGGATTATTATAGTCGTAGTATAGCTCTTGAGGATTATTATAGTCGTAGTATAGCTCTTGAGGATTATTATAGTCGTAGTATAGCTCTTGAGGATTATTATAGTCGTAGTATAGCTCTTGAGAATTATTATAGTCGTAGTATAGCTCTTGAGAATTATTATAGTCGTATTATAGCACTTGAGGATTATTATAGTCGTAGTATAGCTCTTGAGGATTATTATAGTCGTAGTATAGCTCTTGAGGATTATTATAGTCGTAGTATAGCTCTTGAGGATTATTATAGTCGTAGTATAGCTCTTGAGGATTATTATAGTCGTAGTATAGATCTTGAGGATTATTATAGTCGTATTATAGCACTTGAGGATTATTATAGTCCTAGTATAGCTCTTGAGGATTATTATAGTCGTATTATAGCTCTTGAGGATTATTATAGTCGTAGTATAGCTCTTGAAAATTATTATAGTCGTAGTATAGCTCTTGAGGATTATTATAGTCGTAGTATAGCTCTTGAGAATTATTATAGTCATAGTATAGCTCTTGAGGATTATTATAGTCGTAGTATAGCTCTTGAGGATTATTATAGCCTTATTATAGCATTTGAGGATTATTATAGTCGTAGTATAGCTCTTGAGAATTATTATAGTCGTAGTATAGCTCTTGAGAATTATTATAGTCGTAGTATAACTCTTGAGGATTATTATAGTCGTAGTATAGCTCTTGAGAATTATTATAGTCATAGTATAGCTCTTGAGAATTATTATAGTCGTATTATAGCATTTGAGGATTATTATAGTCGTAGTATAGCTCTTGAAAATTATTATAGTCATAGTATAGCTCTTGAGGATTATTATAGTCGTAGTATAGCTCTTGAAAATTATTATAGTCATAGTATAGCTCTTGAGGATTATTATAGTCGTAGTATAGATCTTGAGGATTATTATAGTCGTATTATAGCACTTGAGGATTATTATAGTCGTAGTATAGCTCTTGAGGATTATTATAGTCGTATTATAGCTCTTGAGGATTATTATAGTCGTAGTATAGCTCTTGAGGATTATTATAGTCATAGTATAGCTCTTGAGGATTATTATAGTCGTAGTATAGCTCTTGAGAATTATTATAGTCATAGTATAGCTCTTCAGAATTATTATAGTCGTATTATAGCACTTGAGGATTATTATAGTCGTAGTATAGCTCTTGAGGATTATTATAGTCCTAGTATAGCTCTTGAGAATTATTATAGTCGTATTATAGCATTTGAGGATTATTATAGTCGTAGTATAGCTCTTGAAAATTATTATAGTCATAGTATAGCTCTTGAGGATTATTATAGTCGTAGTATAGCTCTTGAGAATTATTATAGTCATAGTATAGCTCTTGAGAATTATTATAGTCGTAGTATAGATCTTGAGGATTATTATAGTCGTATTATAGCACTTGAGGATTATTATAGTCATGGTATAGCTCTTGAGGATTATTATAGTCGTAATATAGCTCTTGAGAATTATTATAGTCGTAGTATAGCTCTTGAAAATTATTATAGTCATAGTATAGCTCTTGAGGATTATTATAGTCGTAGTATAGCTCTTGAAAATTATTATAGTCATAGTATAGCTCTTGAGAATTATTATAGCCTTATTATAGCATTTGAGGATTATTATAGCCTTATTATAGCATTTGAGGATTATTATAGTCGTAGTATAGCTCTTGAAAATTATTATAGTCATAGTATAGCTCTTGAGAATTATTATAGTCGTAGTATAGCTCTTGAGGATTATTATAGTCGTAGTATAGCTCTTGAGAATTATTATAGTCATAGTATAGCTCTTGAGAATTATTATAGTCGTATTATAGCATTTGAGGATTATTATAGTCGTAGTATAGCTCTTGAAAATTATTATAGTCATAGTATAGCTCTTGAGGATTATTATAGTCGTAGTATAGCTCTTGAAAATTATTATAGTCATAGTATAGCTCTTGAGAATTATTATAGTCGTAGTATAGATCTTGAGGATTATTATAGTCGTATTATAGCACTTGAGGATTATTATAGTCGTAGTATAGCTCTTGAAAATTATTATAGTCGTAGTATAGCTCTTGAGGATTATTATAGTCGTAGTATAGCTCTTGAGGATTATTATAGTCGTAGTATAGCTCTTGAGAATTATTATAGTCGTAGTATAGCTCTTGAGAATTATTATAGTCGTAGTATAGCTCTTGAGAATTATTATAGTCGTATTATAGCATTTGAGGATTATTATAGTCGTAGTATAGCTCTTGAGAATTATTATAGTCATAGTATAGCTCTTGAGGATTATTATAGTCGTAGTATAGCTCTTGAAAATTATTATAGTCATAGTATAGCTCTTGAGAATTATTATAGTCGTAGTATAGATCTTGAGGATTATTATAGTCGTATTATAGCACTTGAGGATTATTATAGTCATGGTATAGCTCTTGAGGATTATTATAGTCGTAATATAGCTCTTGAGAATTATTATAGTCGTAGTATAGCTCTTGAGAATTATTATAGTCGTAGTATAGCTCTTGAGGATTATTATAGTCGTAGTATAGCTCTTGAGAATTATTATAGTCATAGTATAGCTCTTGAGAATTATTATAGTCTTATTATAGCATCTTGAGGATTATTATAGTCGTATTATAGCATTTGAGGATTATTATAGTCGTAGTATAGCTCTTGAGAATTATTATAGTCGTAGTATAGCTCTTGAGGATTATTATAGTCGTAGTATAGC
This sequence comes from Nezara viridula, assembly GCA_928085145.1. Classification (NCBI taxonomy): domain Eukaryota; kingdom Metazoa; phylum Arthropoda; class Insecta; order Hemiptera; family Pentatomidae; genus Nezara; species Nezara viridula. The sequence continues at coordinate 1,378,277 of OV725081.1, forward strand.
TCTTGAGGATTATTATAGTCGTAGTATAGCTCTTGAGGATTATTATAGTCCTAGTATATCTCTTGAGGATTATTATAGCCTTATTATAGCATTTGAGGATTATTATAGTCGTAGTATAGCTCTTGAGAATTATTATAGTCGTAGTATAGCTCTTGAGGATTATTATAGTCGTAGTATAGCTCTTGAGGATTATTATAGTCGTAGTATAGCTCTTGAGAATTATTATAGTCGTAGTATAGATCTTGAGGATTATTATAGTCGTATTATAGCATCTTGAGGATTATTATAGTCGTAGTATAGCTCTTGAGAATTATTATAGTCATAGTATAGCTCTTGAGGATTATTATAGTCGTAGTATAGCTCTTGAGGATTATTATAGTCGTAGTATAGCTCTTGAGGATTATTATAGTCGTAGTATAGCTCTTGAGGATTATTATAGTCGTAGTATAGCTCTTGAGGATTATTATAGTCGTATTATAGCACTTGAGGATTATTATAGTCGTAGTATAGCTCTTGAGAATTATTATAGTCGTAGTATAGCTCTTGAGGATTATTATAGTCGTAGTATAGCTCTTGAGGATTATTATAGTCGTAGTATAGCTCTTGAGAATTATTATAGTCGTAGTATAGCTCTTGAGGATTATTATAGTCGTAGTATAGCTCTTGAGAATTATTATAGTCGTATTATAGCATTTGAGGATTATTATAGTCGTAGTATAGCTCTTGAAGATTATTATAGTCGTAGTATAGCTCTTGAGGATTATTATAGTCGTAGTATAGCTCTTGAGAATTATTATAGTCATAGTATAGCTCTTGAGAATTATTATAGTCGTAGTATAGATCTTGAGGATTATTATAGTCGTATTATAGCACTTGAGGATTATTATAGTCGTAGTATAGCTCTTGAGGATTATTATAGTCGTATTATAGCTCTTGAGAATTATTATAGTCGTAGTATAGCTCTTGAGAATTATTATAGTCGTAGTATAGCTCTTGAGGATTATTATAGTCGTAGTATAGCTCTTGAGAATTATTATAGTCGTAGTATAGCTCTTGAGAATTATTATAGTCGTATTATAGCACTTGAGGATTATTATAGCCTTATTATAGCATTTGAGGATTATTATAGTCGTAGTATAGCTCTTGAAAATTATTATAGTCGTAGTATAGCTCTTGAGGATTATTATAGTCGTAGTATAGCTCTTGAGGATTATTATAGTCGTAGTATAGCTCTTGAGAATTATTATAGTCGTAGTATAGCTCTTGAGAATTATTATAGTCGTATTATAGCACTTGAGGATTATTATAGTCGTAGTATAGCTCTTGAGAATTATTATAGTCGTAGTATAGCTCTTGAGGATTATTATAGTCGTAGTATAGCTCTTGAGAATTATTATAGTCATAGTATAGCTCTTGAGGATTATTATAGTCGTAGTATAGATCTTGAGGATTATTATAGTCGTATTATAGCACTTGAGGATTATTATAGTCGTATTATAGCTCTTGAGGATTATTATAGTCGTAATATAGCTCTTGAGAATTATTATAGTCGTAGTATAGCTCTTGAGAATTATTATAGTCGTAGTATAGCTCTTGAGGATTATTATAGTCGTAGTATAGCTCTTGAGAATTATTATAGTCGTATTATAGCTCTTGAGGATTATTATAGTCGTATTATAGCACTTGAGGATTATTATAGTCGTAGTATAGCTCTTGAGGATTATTATAGTCGTAGTATAGCTCTTGAGAATTATTATAGTCGTATTATAGCACTTGAGGATTATTATAGTCGTAGTATAGCTCTTGAGAATTATTATAGTCATAGTATAGCTCTTGAGGATTATTATAGTCGTAGTATAGCTCTTGAGAATTATTATAGTCGTAGTATAGCTCTTGAGAATTATTATAGTCGTAGTATAGCTCTTGAGGATTATTATAGTCGTATTATAGCACTTGAGGATTATTATAGTCGTAGTATAGCTCTTGAGGATTATTATAGTCGTAGTATAGCTCTTGAGAATTATTATAGTCGTATTATAGCTCTTGAGGATTATTATAGTCGTAGTATAGCTCTTGAGAATTATTATAGTCGTAGTATAGCTCTTGAGGATTATTATAGTCGTAGTATAGCTCTTGAGGATTATTATAGTCGTAGTATAGCTCTTGAGGATTATTATAGTCGTAGTATAGCTCTTGAGGATTATTATAGTCGTAGTATAGCTCTTGAGAATTATTATAGTCGTATTATAGCACTTGAGGATTATTATAGTCGTAGTATAGCTCTTGAGAATTATTATAGTCGTAGTATAGCTCTTGAGGATTATTATAGTCGTAGTATAGCTCTTGAGGATTATTATAGTCGTAGTATAGCTCTTGAGAATTATTATAGTCGTAGTATAGCTCTTGAGGATTATTATAGTCGTAGTATAGCTCTTGAGGATTATTATAGTCGTAGTATAGCTCTTGAGAATTATTATAGTCGTATTATAGCTCTTGAGGATTATTATAGTCGTAGTATAGCTCTTGAGGATTATTATAGTCGTAGTATAGCTCTTGAGGATTATTATAGTCGTAGTATAGCTCTTGAGGATTATTATAGTCGTAGTATAGCTCTTGAGGATTATTATAGTCGTAGTATAGCTCTTGAGGATTATTATAGTCGTAGTATAGCTCTTGAGGATTATTATAGTCGTAGTATAGCTCTTGAGGATTATTATAGTCGTAGTATAGCTCTTGAGGATTATTATAGTCGTAGTATAGCTCTTGAGAATTATTATAGTCGTAGTATAGCTCTTGAGGATTATTATAGTCGTAGTATAGCTCTTGAGGATTATTATAGTCGTAGTATAGCTCTTGAGGATTATTATAGTCGTAGTATAGCTCTTGAGAATTATTATAGTCGTAGTATAGCTCTTGAGGATTATTATAGTCGTAGTATAGCTCTTGAGGATTATTATAGTCGTAGTATAGCTCTTGAGGATTATTATAGTCGTAGTATAGCTCTTGAGGATTATTATAGTCGTATTATAGCTCTTGAGGATTATTATAGTCGTAGTATAGCTCTTGAGGATTATTATAGTCGTAGTATAGCTCTTGAGGATTATTATAGTCGTAGTATAGCTCTTGAGAATTATTATAGTCGTATTATAGCACTTGAGGATTATTATAGTCGTAGTATAGCTCTTGAGGATTATTATAGTCGTAGTATAGCTCTTGAGGATTATTATAGTCGTAGTATAGCTCTTGAGAATTATTATAGTCGTAGTATAGCTCTTGAGGATTATTATAGTCGTAGTATAGATCTTGAGGATTATTATAGTCGTATTATAGCACTTGAGGATTATTATAGTCGTATTATAGCACTTGAGGATTATTATAGTCGTATTATAGCTCTTGAGGATTATTATAGTCGTATTATAGCATCTTGAGGATTATTATAGTCGTAGTATAGCTCTTGAGGATTATTATAGTCGTAGTATAGCTCTTGAGAATTATTATAGTCGTAGTATAGCTCTTGAGGATTATTATAGTCGTAGTATAGCTCTTGAGGATTATTATAGTCGTAGTATAGCTCTTGAGGATTATTATAGTCGTAGTATAGCTCTTGAGAATTATTATAGTCGTATTATAGCATTTGAGGATTATTATAGTCGTAGTATAGCTCTTGAAAATTATTATAGTCGTAGTATAGCTCTTGAGGATTATTATAGTCGTATTATAGCATCTTGAGGATTATTATAGTCGTAGTATAGCTCTTGAGGATTATTATAGTCGTATTATAGCTCTTGAGAATTATTATAGTCGTATTATAGCACTTGAGGATTATTATAGTCGTAGTATAGCTCTTGAAAATTATTATAGTCATAGTATAGCTCTTGAGAATTATTATAGTCGTAGTATAACTCTTGAGGATTATTATAGTCGTAGTATAGCTCTTGAGGATTATTATAGTCATAGTATAGCTCTTGAGGATTATTATAGTCGTAGTATAGCTCTTGAGGATTATTATAGTCGTAGTATAGCTCTTGAGGATTATTATAGTCGTATTATAGCACTTGAGGATTATTATAGTCGTAGTATAGCTCTTGAGGATTATTATAGTCGTATTATAGCTCTTGGCCTATAATATGGCCCATTAGAATGTTATCGAAAGTGTAAAGTATTAAGAAATAATACGAATTTTAAGATTCCTCCCTTCGTATCGATTTATTTTATATTATCGGATTTCTTAAATATAAATGCTTAATATTATGTTATCTAAGGTTGATGTTTTAGCAATATAATAACTTCAGGGTGTTAGCAGAGTTTTGATATTTTCATATTATATCCTTGTACCGATTTATTTTAACTTATTGTTTTTTTTTTTGGAAAATAAAACAATAAATAAAAACCAATTTCGAGATCAACTACTTCCGAAACGATTTAATTTTATTCCAGGATTTCATAGACAATATTAGGATTATTAATATTTTATGGGATGCGTAGTTTTGGAAAAACTAATCGACTTTTTTGGATTTCTTCGAGATTACGGTCCATTAATATTTTATCGCTGGTTTATTTTTGAAAACACAATTTATTTTAGCTTAGGTGATTTTTTCATACTTAAGGTCCAATATAAGATATATATTATATAAAATTAAATATATTTATACCCTTCATATATTTCATTTTATATTAATATATTTATATCATTGCTGAGATAGGGAGACGCGGTAGGCGGCCCTCAACTACATTTTCATTTTGTTAGACTATCCTCTCCTATTTCGTTAGACTACCCCCCCTCTAATTTCCCCAGGCTACATCTTTCATTTTGTTAGACTATCCTCTCCTATTTCGTTAGACTACCCCTCCCCCCTCTTATTTCCCTAGGCTACATCTTTCATTTTGTTAGACTATCCTCTCTTATTTCGTTTGACTACCCCTCTCATTCCCTCTCCCCTCCAGTACACTCTATCAAATTGTAAGCCATCAAGATAAATTTAAGATCACTTTAAGAATACAAGAAATCAAAAGCAGCAGAGCATTAGGAATGTACCTAATAATAACGTTATCATAAATTAAGGATGGCCTCATTCCTCCACATTTCCATTCTATTCCTGTTTCCCCACTCCTCTCGCCTCGGTAATCAATTGTTGACCCCTCTGTAAGGATATATTTAACATTAAAGCGGCAAGTAATTTCAAAATCTGGTGTGTTGGGTGATGATTAAGTTTTTGATGGGAATTTTTAGCGGAGCCTTAAACCTTACAGCTAACCTGCAACAAATCCTTAAGGCCATTAAAATAACACTATTCCGATTTATTATATCGACGGTAGGCAATAAAAACCTCGTAACTTAGGCTGTGTAAATCACCTAACTCCATTCTCTGATCTATATATGCCTAGAAAGATTTGACAATACATTTGTATATTTGACCTATGAACGATTATGGATTGTACTACCATCAGTTTTAAACCCTTATTTTTCCATTGCATGTAACCAACAAAACCCTACATCATGACCTCAACATCTCATTTGTCCTAGACCTTATCCCAGAAAAATTCTCCAAATTTCACCAGAACCTTACGTACCATCCAAATCCTCTTGGACAATCCCTATCAAGCACCACCCATCCCTATAATCCTCCAAGAAGGTTGACACGGCAGTGTCCTCGCGACCTTTTGTTTGTTTGTATATATTGGAGTTCTGACAATGGCCAGATTCTCCACTCAAGACATGTAGCGTGTATGTAGAGTGTATGTAGCTAAAGTGCTCTCGACCAATCTCCGCTGGCTTTAGTACCAGTGATGTGGTTGAGAGAGTAGCACAGGGTTCTCCTGGAGTTCCCTCGCCTGATTGTATATAGGTATGCATGTGTTTTTTTGCTTAGCTTTAATTTTCTTATTTTTAGGTTATTTTATTTTATTATTTATTGTATATACTTTTGAGTATTATTTTGCTTCTATTTATTTTATATTTTTTGTATATATAGTGTGAATGTTATCCTACCTCACTATAACCAATGTCCAAGAGACAGATTGTTGTAATACTCAATAAATAAAAAACTAAAAAAAAACTTCCATTGTAGAGTTTACTAAAATGGAGTTACAAGATTTTCATTGTCTGTTATTGATAGTCCAAAAGTTGTCACACTAACTGTAAATGAATAATGTTGTGATATCATAGAGAGAAAATTTTTATCAAATTATTTATTCATTTTTTTAAATATTTTTTTTTAATTTGAAAATTAATCATTCTGCCGCATTGGAGGACATTAATATTAGGGCTTATTATTAAACATTCACACAATATATACATATTGTATATATAATAATAACTAAAATACAGATAAAAGAAAAGGAGTTGTAGAAAGTAAAATAAGAAAATTAACATACATATGTAAAAAAAAGGAAAAAAAAATTAGAGAAAAACTAAATGAAATTAAAATATATAAAACACATTCGCACCTATATACAATATTTACATTCGGCCAGGGGATTCTGAGTCATGCTTTGCCCCCCAAATGTGGAAGCCAAGGCAGGGCCCCAGGAGATCCCAGTGCTTCTCTCCCAGCCGCGTCACTGGTATTGCAAGCCAGTGGAGACTGATGGAGGGCACTAGAGCAACAGCCGCTCAGGACTTGAGTGGAGTTTATGGTCATTGCCAGTACTCCAATATATACATATTTACAAAAGGTCGGGGGGCCACTGCCGCTTTAATCTGGACTGAGGTTCTGGTGAAATTTGGAAAATTTGTCTGGGATTAGGTCAATTAGAAATGGGATATGAAGGTCATTATGGAGGGTTTTATTGGTTACATAGAAGGGAGCATCGACTATTGTTCGGAGGACTTTAAACTGAAAGGATTGAATGCGTTTAATGTTAGAAGGTTTTGTTGTTTCCCACAGCTCTAGTTCGTAGGTCCAGATAGGTTTCAGGATTGTCTTGTAGATTAGTAGTTTGTTGTCGACTGAAAGTTGAGATTTTCTATTCATTAGTCTATATAGCTGTCCGTATCGTCTGTTAAGTTGTTGTTTTTTAAGTCTGGTATTTGGGTTCCACGTTAGTCTTTTATCTAGAAGAAAGTCAAGATACCGGACTGTGTCTGAGAGAGGAAGTGGTATGGCTTTGAAATAGACTGGTGGACAGGACTTGCGCCGAAGGGTAAAAGTGATGTGTTTGGATTTGGATTCATTTACTTGGATGCGCTTATTATTATACCAATGTTCAATAAGAGAAAGGTGACTTTGAAGGTTTAAGGATGCTGTGTTAGGATCTGGATGGAAGATAGGATTGCCAGGAGGGTTTCGGGATGAGTAGGAATATCAGCGGTAAACAGAATGTAGAGGACGGGACCCAAGACGCTGCCTTGAGGAACTCCCGCCTCAATTGGATATGTGGTCAACAATTCGAGTCCTTGTTGAACGGTGGAATGCTGGAAACGAAATCCGAATTGATGGGTAGGAATCTTTTGTCATTTTATTATGGGTAGGTTTCTTTTTAATAGGATTTTTTCAAATATATTCATTAATTTAATTTTCTAAAATGTTACATTTTTTTTTAGATATACCGAAGACAATTTCCTAATTATTTAAATATAATATCGGATCTTGAATTATTAAACTATGGTAAATGTATTCAAGGTTATTAACATAATATGTTTTATTCATCTATGAAATATTTTTATATTTCACTTCTTCTTTCACAGAAGTAGTGTAAAATTATTTTTTAAATAATGCCATTGGCTTGATTTGATAGATTTTATACACTTTTTTTTAAACATAATATAATTTTAAAAGTTTACATTCAGTTTGAAAATTTCATTTAATCTCCTTGGAAACATGTATTTCCTGTTAAATAATACTAGTTTTGAGAAATTGTTATTTATAATTTTTCCGGCACTCCTTGTTACTTTCTACGACTTTGTATTTTAAATATTTTTATTTAATAAAATTATCATCTTTCCAATGATATACTATACTTGTACCTTCTGACTGTTACTTATGGAAATTTTCTATCTAAAAAAATTTTTTTTCTCCTTTAATCAATTATCAAATTCTTTCATTGTTTATATTTTTTTTGTTACTAAAACAATAAGACAGTTAAGTATTTATAATAAGCCAAATTAAAGATAATTTTAAAGAAATTTTGGGTAAGAAATGATCAACATTGGGCATTTAATCCCTGTTAGGTGACATCAATGAGGGTAAAATCTAGCTAGTATTAAAAACCATTTAATTCTACATTAATACATCGAGTTTAATGAAAATCGTTTGAGTCGTTTTAGAAAAAATAATAAAAATGTGTATAAGCTTTGATGTAAAGTGGCATTTCCGGTTACCTATTACAGGCATATACCTATCTTAAATAGGTAATATCTGTTTCTTACGAGTTTTCGTTTTTGAGCTAGGCTGTTCACATACACACAGACCATTTTGAGGTATGTATATTTCCGTTGAAAATTCAGATTCGAAAATTTTCACGAACGCAATACTTTCTCTTATTATATATTAGATATATAGGTAAATAAGGAGCGGGGTGGCCGAGTGAGCAACCTGATGACCGAATTATAGATACTAAAATAACAACTAGTTCGCGTCCTGGGTAAGGCGAGGTAGGAAAGAAAAAAAAATAGATACGTAGGTAAATGAAAGTAAAAAATTATTATAAAAATTTCAATAATTAATCGTATTTAAATTATAAACCTATATGTTATGTATAAATAAGATATGAATATACAGATAATGGAATGATTTGATATAATAATTGAAGTAGGAAGCGGACAGAGCCTAAAGAAGAGATAATGGGGGTTACGACATAGGGAAAGTGCTAAGCTCCAGCTGAGCCTTCTAAAACTAGTTCCATCTCCAGCCCACAGGGCGAGTTCAACTCAATCCCGTCTCCGGCGACTTTATGAATGCAATGGGCGTATCCAAGTTGAGGATTGCTGGGTTAACCGGGACTAGTAACTTAGATATTGTTTATTATATATGAAGAGAAAAAAAAAAATTCTTATTTTACTTTCATGCATTTTGAAGATGTAGAAGAGTATTTATATCTGAGTTGTAAAAGTTTGAATGCCTTTCTATGGTTTAAACATTTCTATTTGCGTTAGTATTTTTGATCAATGAATTCGATAAATAATCATAATAATATGATAAATAGTATACATTATGGTTTGGAAATGATTAAAGTTGGAAAAGTTCAAACCGAAGGAATACAGTGAAAGTTCCCTCTACGGGCACTTGCCTATAGAACACTTTTCTCTATAGCGGACGATTTCTTGATTCCCATTTGATTGCGATAATTTTATAACAGACATGATTTCTGTATAACGGACGCCAAAATTTTTGAATCTGAGTTTTCGACGGATTTATACGTTTTGAGGTACCCTGAGTCGAAATGACCAAGTCCCGACAAATGGTCTGTGTGTCTGTGTGTTTGTATGTTAGCAGTCTAGCTCAAAAACGAAAAGGCCTATGAAACTGATATCACGTATTTAAGATAGGTATATGCCTTAGTTGTGACGGCAACTTTTTCCTTAAAATTGGCTAACCGGAAGTGCCACTTTATATCAACGCTGAAACACATTTTCACGGCCTGTGCTGAAATGACCTTCTGAAACATCCATTTTTAGACCACAATAACCGTTGAATAAGTAAATGAATGAATCTATTTTATATATAGATGGTTTGTTTGTTGACTGTGATCTGTCAAACGCACTATAAAATGGCTTCATTGAATAAGGATTACAAGAGATAAGTGACTTTAAAGTCACCTATTTTGAAAAAACGAAATTGCTTTTTCCTAAACCAAATATGTAGTAAGGGAAAATATTGCGATCGTGGAGAAATTCACGTTAGAGTACACTTAGGAGAAGTACACGTTTTGAGATAATTATCTCTAAATAAATAAATTAAAAATGTTAGAACTGAGGGGACGAATAATTTAATGGTCTGCAACTTTTATTCTATGAGTTTGTTCCGTTAGGAAATTCATTTCGAAGCTGCAGGTTCATTTATAGTAATATTTATCATTTTTTGTATATTGAGATATTTAGTAAATATTATTACGTTATACGCTCATTCGATACAAAACTTAACGTTCTTCAACTTCTTAAAGAGTAAGTTGTTCGCTTTGTTGTGCCTTTCAGGATTTGTATGTGAAAAAAACAAAAAATGTCTAATAATAAAGCATTTTTTGGCTGTCACAAGAGAGCCCAAATGCCGCCTTTGATGCATGTGCACCCAACGAGGAATGTCAATGAATCTCCATCTTTCCTGACCGGATGGAACAGGTTTGGTTCTACTGCTAAATCATGCCCTCTCATGTATACCACGAATATGATGACCCTCCTCCCCTCTCATGTACCACAAATATGATGGCATGATATATGATGACCCTCTTCCCCTCTCATGTACCACAAATATGATGGCATGATATATGATGACCCTCTTCCCCTCTCATGTACCACAAATATGATGGCATGATATATGATGACCCTCCTCCCCTCTCATGTACCACAAATATGATGGCATGATATATGATGACCCTCTTCCCCTCTCATGTACCACAAATATGATGGCATGATATATGATGACCCTCCTCCCCTCTCATGTACCACAAATATGATGGCATGATATATGATGACCCTCTCCCCTCTCATGTACCACAAATATGATGGCATGATATATGATGACCCTCCTCCCCTCTCATGTACCACAAATATGATGGCATGATATATGATGACCCTCCTCCCCTCTCATGTACCACAAATATGATGGCATGATATATGATGACCCTCCTCCCCTCTCATGTACCACAAATATGATGGCATGATATATGATGACCCTCCTCCCCTCTCATGTACCACAAATATGATGGCATGATATATGATGACTCTCCTCCCCTCTCATGTACCACAAATATGATGGCATGATATATGATGACCCTCCTCCCCTCTCATGTACCACAAATATGATGGCATGATATATGATGACCCTCCTCCCCTCTCATGTACCACAAATATGATGGCATGATATATGATGACCCTCCTCCCCTCTCATGTACCCCAAATATGATGGCATGATATATGATGACCCTCCTCCCCTCTCATGTACCACAAATATGATGGCATGATATATGATGACCCTCCTCCCCTCTCATGTACCCCAAATATGATGGCATGATATATGATGACTCTCAGGTATACATTGTTGGGCGTTACTCGAATAAATTATTTGAAATTTTCTTTAGATAACGAACAATAGATAAATTTGTATTCGTTATTCTTATCCAACGACCTTTGGACAGATAATTATTTGTTATTTTTTATTTACAAATAATATGCATCTATTATTCGTTATTTAATCTGAAAAAATACAAAAAGTCGATTCCCGGGGGCGCAATCTCAAATCCCAAAGTATTTTCATAAAAAGCGCCCCCAAAAACATAATCATAGACCTTAATATAGATTAAATCCGAAAGTTACAAAAAATATAAATAAAACCTGATATGGAAGAAATCCAAGAAACTCAAAAAAGTCGCAACGCACTAGCCTGCTCTAGAAATGGTGAACATTTTCAAAAAGTACGGCTCCGAAAACATATAAATCAATCCTTTTATCAATGTAATAAAAAATAAATTAAAAAAGTCGCAACGTGGTGGCGTAATTCTAAAATGGAGATTATTTTCAAAAACTACAGATCTGAATATATATAAATTAGCCCTCATATAGAAGAAAAATAAAATTAGCGTCAAATTATTCGACATTTATTTGAAAAACTCGAATCACAAATGAAAAGATAATAGAACTTGAATTTATTTATTATCTAGATAAAAGATAAACAAAATTATTCGTTATTTATAGTTGAATGTTGGAATAAATTATTCGTTATCTATTATATTTTATTTAAGATAAATTTTGCCCAGCACTGCATGTGTACCTGTATGATATATGATGATCCTCCTTCCCTCTTATGGCAGAAATAGTCAGGTCTAATCTTCTACTAAGGCCAAAGTTATAATGGCGACTAATAATCATTTGTTCCAATTGAATTGGCAGGTAACTTGAGTTGAAATCTCTCATTAATACTGCCTTGTAGTAATGGTCCGTTTCTTGCCCATTCATTTTTATTAAGATTATTAGGAAAGGTAAATCATACCAGAGATAATCATTGATTGCTATTATCGACACGTTTCATCAATATATTCATAATGGCCGCTAATAAAGGAACTTAGGAATGAAGCGGCAGATAATGGCGCCTAATAACACCAATCAGGTGTCTCCTCTTCGCCTGCTCGGCTGGCTCTGCCCCCGGGGCTAATGGTGAACACCTTGGCCGCTCCTCTCCTCTTCGCCTGCTCGGCTGGCTCTGCCCCCGGGGCTAATGGTGAACACCTTGGCAGCTCCTCTCCTCTTCGCCTGCTCGGCTGGCTCTGCCCCCGGGGCTAATGGTGAACACCTTGGCAGCTCCTCTCCTCTTCGCCTGCTCGGCTGGCTCTGCCCCCGGGGCTAATGGTGAACACCTTGGCAGCTCCTCTCCTCTTCGCCTGCTCGGCTGGCTCTGCCCCCGGGGCTAATGGTGAACACCTTGGCAGCTCCTCTCCTCTTCGCCTGCTCGGCTGGCTCTGCCCCCGGGGCTAATGGTGAACACCTTGGCAGCTCCTCTCCTCTTCGCCTGCTCGGCTGGCTCTGCCCCCGGGGCTAATGGTGAACACCTTGGCAGCTCCTCTCCTCTTCGCCTGCTCGGCTGGCTCTGCCCCCGGGGCTAATGGTGAACACCTTGGCAGCTCCTCTCCTCTTCGCCTGCTCGGCTGGCTCTGCCCCCGGGGCTAATGGTGAACACCTTGGCAGCTCCTCTCCTCTTCGCCTGCTCGGCTGGCTCTGCCCCCGGGGCTAATGGTGAACACCTTGGCAGCTCCTCTCCTCTTCGCCTGCTCGGCTGGCTCTGCCCCCGGGGCTAATGGTGAACACCTTGGCAGCTCCTCTCCTCTTCGCCTGCTCGGCTGGCTCTGCCCCCGGGGCTAATGGTGAACACCTTGGCAGCTCCTCTCCTCTTCGCCTGCTCGGCTGGCTCTGCCCCCGGGGCTAATGGTGAACACCTTGGCAGCTCCTCTCCTCTTCGCCTGCTCGGCTGGCTCTGCCCCCGGGGCTAATGGTGAACACCTTGGCAGCTCCTCTCCTCTTCGCCTGCTCGGCTGGCTCTGCCCCCGGGGCTAATGGTGAACACCTTGGCAGCTCCTCTCCTCTTCGCCTGCTCGGCTGGCTCTGCCCCCGGGGCTAATGGTGAACACCTTGGCAGCTCCTCTCCTCTTCGCCTGCTCGGCTGGCTCTGCCCCCGGGGCTAATGGTGAACACCTTGGCAGCTCCTCTCCTCTTCGCCTGCTCGGCTGGCTCTGCCCCCGGGGCTAATGGTGAACACCTTGGCAGCTCCTCTCCTCTTCGCCTGCTCGGCTGGCTCTGCCCCCGGGGCTAATGGTGAACACCTTGGCAGCTCCTCTCCTCTTCGCCTGCTCGGCTGGCTCTGCCCCCGGGGCTAATGGTGAACACCTTGGCAGCTCCTCTCCTCTTCGCCTGCTCGGCTGGCTCTGCCCCCGGGGCTAATGGTGAACACCTTGGCAGCTCCTCTCCTCTTCGCCTGCTCGGCTGGCTCTGCCCCCGGGGCTAATGGTGAACACCTTGGCAGCTCCTCTCCTCTTCGCCTGCTCGGCTGGCTCTGCCCCCGGGGCTAATGGTGAACACCTTGGCAGCTCCTCTCCTCTTCGCCTGCTCGGCTGGCTCTGCCCCCGGGGCTAATGGTGAACACCTTGGCAGCTCCTCTCCTCTTCGCCTGCTCGGCTGGCTCTGCCCCCGGGGCTAATGGTGAACACCTTGGCAGCTCCTCTCCTCTTCGCCTGCTCGGCTGGCTCTGCCCCCGGGGCTAATGGTGAACACCTTGGCAGCTCCTCTCCTCTTCGCCTGCTCGGCTGGCTCTGCCCCCGGGGCTAATGGTGAACACCTTGGCAGCTCCTCTCCTCTTCGCCTGCTCGGCTGGCTCTGCCCCCGGGGCTAATGGTGAACACCTTGGCAGCTCCTCTCCTCTTCGCCTGCTCGGCTGGCTCTGCCCCCGGGGCTAATGGTGAACACCTTGGCAGCTCCTCTCCTCTTCGCCTGCTCGGCTGGCTCTGCCCCCGGGGCTAATGGTGAACACCTTGGCAGCTCCTCTCCTCTTCGCCTGCTCGGCTGGCTCTGCCCCCGGGGCTAATGGTGAACACCTTGGCAGCTCCTCTCCTCTTCGCCTGCTCGGCTGGCTCTGCCCCCGGGGCTAATGGTGAACACCTTGGCAGCTCCTCTCCTCTTCGCCTGCTCGGCTGGCTCTGCCCCCGGGGCTAATGGTGAACACCTTGGCAGCTCCTCTCCTCTTCGCCTGCTCGGCTGGCTCTGCCCCCGGGGCTAATGGTGAACACCTTGGCAGCTCCTCTCCTCTTCGCCTGCTCGGCTGGCTCTGCCCCCGGGGCTAATGGTGAACACCTTGGCAGCTCCTCTCCTCTTCGCCTGCTCGGCTGGCTCTGCCCCCGGGGCTAATGGTGAACACCTTGGCAGCTCCTCTCCTCTTCGCCTGCTCGGCTGGCTCTGCCCCCGGGGCTAATGGTGAACACCTTGGCAGCTCCTCTCCTCTTCGCCTGCTCGGCTGGCTCTGCCCCCGGGGCTAATGGTGAACACCTTGGCAGCTCCTCTCCTCTTCGCCTGCTCGGCTGGCTCTGCCCCCGGGGCTAATGGTGAACACCTTGGCAGCTCCTCTCCTCTTCGCCTGCTCGGCTGGCTCTGCCCCCGGGGCTAATGGTGAACACCTTGGCAGCTCCTCTCCTCTTCGCCTGCTCGGCTGGCTCTGCCCCCGGGGCTAATGGTGAACACCTTGGCAGCTCCTCTCCTCTTCGCCTGCTCGGCTGGCTCTGCCCCCGGGGCTAATGGTGAACACCTTGGCAGCTCCTCTCCTCTTCGCCTGCTCGGCTGGCTCTGCCCCCGGGGCTAATGGTGAACACCTTGGCAGCTCCTCTCCTCTTCGCCTGCTCGGCTGGCTCTGCCCCCGGGGCTAATGGTGAACACCTTGGCAGCTCCTCTCCTCTTCGCCTGCTCGGCTGGCTCTGCCCCCGGGCTAATGGTGAACACCTGGCAGCTCCTCCTCTTCGCCTGCTCGGCTGGCTCTGCCCCGGGCTAATGGTGAACACCTTGGCAGCTCCTCTCCTCTTCGCCTGCTCGGCTGGCTCTGCCCCCGGGGCTAATGGTGAACACCTTGGCAGCTCCTCACCTCTTCGCCTGCTCGGCTGGCTCTGCCTCCCGGGCAACAATTAAACACCGACAAATTTTTTTAAAAACGTGATTTAATCAATCCATTTAAATGTAAATAAAGGTTTTTTAAGCCGACAGCTGAATGGATATTATAAGATAGATGGTTCAAATTACTCGGTGATATCTATTGAATGCTTGAGAACAATTTGAACTGAATAGCCTGAAAAAATATTTCATTATATTTTAATTCAACAGAAGAATGGTTTTGGAGATTAGTTAAAAAAAAAAAAAAATAGTAAAAAGAAATATCTATATTTATAATAATAATAATAAGGCTTAGTGAAGGTTCGATGCCGATACCACCAGTGGATGTCCACATTCTTCCATCCACCGGGCTCCCTCTAAACCCAACCCGCCAGATCAATCTTGACGCAATCTACCCACCATCGCTTTGGTCTACCCCTCAGACGCTTACCAGTCGGTACGTTCATATTAACTTTTTTGAATTCTTTCGTTACTGAGCCCAGCGATTTTACATGCCCATTTTATTCGCCTCAACTTAATCACCTCAATTATATTAACCGTATACCGTTCACGCAATTCAGTGTTGTGTAAGCGCCTAAATTCTCCGGTTGACTCGTATTTTTTCGGTCCGAATATTCTGTGCAATACTTTATTTTCAAAAACTTTAAGCAGTTGTTCATCCCTTAATGTCAGCGGTCACGTTTCGCATCCATAAAGAACTGTGGTTGGATAATCCTTTTGTAAATTCTAATTTTTAAGTTTCGAGACAGGAGGCGAGAACTAAGTAATTTTGACAAAGAGAAATAAAAAGCATTTCTCGCCTTCAGCCTAACCTTAATTTCCTTTGCAAATTCGTTTTTCTAGTTATCGTAGACCCTAGATACCTAAAATTCTGTACCTATTCAAATACATCTTCGGCACTCTGAAGGAGGACACAGATCATTATTTCTCGTATTTAAAATATTGTCAATGTGTTTCTTAAACTTACTCAATATGTCTACAGGGTCGGTGAGGATATTGTTATTTTCATCCCTGATTCCAGTCGTTACGGGTCCTAAAAATTTACGTGATTTATTTATACCTTTGTACATGTCTCTTACGTTGTTTCCGATTCTATTGTTTTCTATATCTATTATTTTATCTTTAAGATACTCCCTCTTTTTATTTTTGAACAATTTAGTAGTTTCATTCTTTAAGGCCCGGAAGTATTCCAGATTGTCTTCGCTAGGATTATTTATAAAATCGTTGCAGGCTTACGCTCGAAAAATTTTTACACACCTCTCAGCAAATAGATTAACCAAATTTTATTCAATCACGGGTCAGTGTTTTTAGCTCAAATTGTTTGAAAAACACTGACGGGATCTCATCGAATGTTTTAAGACATCAAAACCTAAATATTAACGTTCAGTCAAAGATTATATTAAATATTCTTATTAGCGGAGACTCCGAACAAACGACCCTTGTCTTGTTTCACTTTCTAAACATTCACACGACCACACCGAATAATATAATATACCCAACTTAAAAATCGATTCAGTTGTTCACCGAAAATAGCGTTGCAAAACTTTTTGCAAATCTATTAAACATATTTTTTTTAATCGCGGTTCACTATTTTTAGCTGAAATTGTTTCAAAACCATTCAGGGACTCTCGTCGAATAATTTGAGCCATCAAACTTAAAAATCGATCCAACCGCTCAAAAAAGCGAAATGTGAAATCCGTACATGTATTATTACAGTAAGGCTCGAATTCGGTATTGTACCAAATATAAGCTCCAATACCATGAATGGCCTCGCGCGGGCTCATTACCGCGTATGGGGAGCGTCCCACGGGTGGCGGATGTGGGGATGGTCGGTGGAAATTCCTTGGAAGTTCCTCCCGGCTAAGTCCGATGGACTCGCTGACCAACAATGAGAGGGGCCCTCCAGACTTGCTGGAGGGAGGGGCCTCCAGACTTGCTGGAGGGAGGGGACCTCCAGACTTGCTGGAGGGTGTGACGTAGGATTGAACGCCCTACTCACATATCTTAAGTTCACCAAACACCACAAAAAGTCATGGATCTCCTTAAGGTAAAACGCTCATTATACGGAGGTAAACTAGTCCCCCGTTTGGGTCTCCGGGTGGGGACTGCTTTAGGGGATTCATGGCGCAAGTTGCAATATAGGGATTTAAATATTGGTACGTGGAACGTAAGGAGTTTAAACACAGCAGGGGGGCTAAAATCGGTCGCGAATGAGGTAAATGGGTACAATTTGGATGTCGTGGCTCTGCAAGAGGTTCGCTGGCCAGGGGAGGGCTCGATGAGGGAAGGAAAGTACACTATTTGGTACGGAGGAAGCGGGGATCATTGTTTAGGTACCGGGTTTCTAATTAGGAGTAGATTACTATCCGCTTTGAAGGACGTACAATTCTTTAGTGATAGAATTTCGGTAGCTATATTTCAGGGACGTTGGTTTAAAATCGCATTAATAAACATACATTGTCCGACCGAAGACAGTGACGATGAAGTCAAAAGTGAATTTTACGATAAACTCGAATGGGTTTATGATAAACTACCGCGAAACTACATGAAAATAATTGTAGGTGACACGAACGCAAAGTTAGGAAGGGAAGAAGTTTATTTTCCGACGATTGGTAAAGAAAGTTTGCACGAATATATTAATGATAATGGGATCCGTCTGATAAACTTTGCCATCTCGAAAAACCTGATAATTAAAAGTACGACGTTTAAACATTAGGATATTCATAAATACACGAAATCAAATCGATCATGTCTTGATACAACACAGCTGGCAAAGCAGTATAATCAATGTACGATCTTATCGCGGCGCAGAATGTGGGTCGGATCATGAATTAGTAATCGCGAAACTTCGACAAAAACTTAATATAAAAAAGAGAAAAGAAAACCATTTCTATTTTGAGAATTTTAATTTGGAAAAATTAAAAAATCCATCAATTAGAAATCAATTCGAGCTGGATGTTAAGAATAGGTTTGAAGCTTTAGAGCTTCCTGACGAGGACCACGAGGATATTGACAAGTTATGGGTAGAGATCAGGGATAATATTAAAGCGGTCGGTAACTTGTGTCTAGGAAAAAAGGAAAATAAGAATAACAAACCGTGGTTTGATGAAGATTGCTTAAACATGTGCGAAAAAAGAAAAGCCGCTAAATTAAAAGCTCTAAATAATCCTAGCGAAGACAATCTGGAGTACTTCCGAATCTCAAAGAACGAAACGACAAAATTGCTCAAAAATAAAAAAGGGAGTATCTTAAAAATAAAATAATTGAAATCGAAACTAATAGAATCGAAAATAACGTAAGAGACATGTACAAAGGTATAAACAGATCACGTAAATATGTAGGGCCCGTAACGTCTGGAATTAGGGATGATAATAACAATATTCTGACCGATCCGGTTGACATATTGAATAAGTTTAAGGACCACTTTGACAATATTTTAAATACGGGAAATTATGATCTGTGTCCTCCTTCTGAGTACCAGAGTGCTGAACCGTTAATAGAAGGACCAAGTAAAGAGGAAGTTGAAGTAGCTATCGGAAAATTAAAATCATATAAAGCAGCGGGAATCGATAATATTCCTACTGAACTAATTAAGGCATGCGGGGAAGCTGGAGTTTCTAAAATACATCGGTTGGTTAAAAAGATCTGGGTGAACGAGAAATTACCTGAAGAATGGAAAGAATCTATTCTTATTCCGATTCACAAAAAGGGTCCGAGGACGGATTGTAATAACTATCGAGGAATTTCACTCCTTCCGGTATGTTATAAAATATTCACTTTAATCTTAACCAGTCGAATCACGGAATACGCCGAGGAAATTATCGGAGACTACCAATGCGGATTTAGACGGAATCGTTCGACTATTGATCAAATATTTTCTTTACGGCAAATATTAGAGAAAAAATTGGAGTATAAAGGTATTGTTCACCAGCTGTATATAGATTTTAAAAAGGCTTACGATTCTATTGACCGCCAGAAACTGTATAATATTCTAATCGAGCAGGGGATTCCAAAAAAACTAGTAAATCTAGTCAGGATGTGCTTGACGGAGACACTCAATAAAGTTAGAATCGGTAATAATTTGTCCGAAAAATTTGAGGTTCGTTCGGGCTTAAAACAGGGGGATTCTCTTTCGCCTGTCCTGTTCAATTTGGCATTAGAACATGCCATTAGGGAGGTAATGCGAACCGAGAAAGGGTTGGATCTGGGCGGGACAACATCCGTGCTGGGCTATGCTGATGATCTGGTACTGTTAAGCGAAGACGTTGAAACTATAAAACTAAATACGACAACGTTAATGAAAGCCGGTAAAGAACTAGGACTCGAAATAAACGTGGATAAAACAAAATATATGGTTAGCTGCAAAAATGGCGATACTACTGGTGATATCGATATAGATGGTAATATGTTTGAACAGGTAGATAAATTTAGGTATCTAGGTTCTACGATAACTAGAAAAAACGAAATTGAAGAAGAGATTAAGGTTAGACTGAAGGCGGGAATGCTTGTTATTTTTCTGTGACAAAACTACTTAGTTCGCGCCTCTTGTCCCGGAACTTAAAAATTAGAATCTATAAAACAATTATCTTGCCTACAGTTCTTTATGGATGCGAAACTTGGCCGCTTACATTAAGGGATGAGCAGCGTCTTAAGGTTTTTGAAAATAAAGTATTGCGTAGAATATTCGGACCGAAGAAGGATGAGTTAACCGGAGAGTTCAGACGGTTACACAACGCCGAATTGCGTGAGCTGTATCCGGGTAATATAATTGAGGTAATTTCATCGCGGCGAATCAAATGGGCTTGTAAAGTTGTTGGGCTTAGTAACGAGAGAATTCCTAAAAGGTTAATATTTGCTGTGCCGAATGGTAAGCGTCCGAGGGGTAGACCGAAGCGAAGGTGGGAAGATTGCATTAAAGCCGATCTGAAGGGACTGGGTTTGGACGGCGAACGGTGGAGGGAGGTGTGTAACAAGCGATTGGTGGTGTCGGCATCGAACCTTCGGGTTCGCTAAGCCTTATTATTATTATTATTATTAATACCATGAATGGAGTACCATTGGATTCAGAATTTAACGGGGGTTAGCGAATCGTATTTTCCACTTTAGTTTTTCTTTCTAAATTAAATAAAGTCTATACAAACATTTTGCTAGGCATCAATACCTGAACAGTGGTAGGTCTGTAGATCGATACGGGACAAATTGGATCTAGAAGATTTTGATGCGTACAGCAAGACCCGGATCCTGCGTTTTTAAGCCCAAAAACGTACTATTTTCGAGATAACGCAAGGCATAGGGTTCTCATCCACACAACCTTACATTAATTGTAGTACCGTCATTGAATACGTGTCTCATTTCGTCGACTTGAGGTCTCTATGATCGAGAGAGGAGGAGTTTATATTATTTATCGATGGTGTTTTTGATCGGCCAGCCATATCATCGTCAATTTTTCACCAAATCTCAAGATTGAGCCACCGATTTCGAAGGCTTCCTTCTCCTTCAGGCGGACAAAATAGTCCAATCACCCCGAAAATTCAGGCAAACA
The DNA here is from genome assembly GCA_928085145.1 of Nezara viridula. Taxonomy (NCBI): domain Eukaryota; kingdom Metazoa; phylum Arthropoda; class Insecta; order Hemiptera; family Pentatomidae; genus Nezara; species Nezara viridula. The sequence goes on from OV725081.1 coordinate 1,399,114, forward strand.
AGTTATAACAGAAAACAAACTTTATTTGCGAATAACTAAAAAATTACACACTTTTCCCTTGGTTATGCCCGTGATTAAATAAAAGATTTCCTACACAATGAAAAAAAATTGATTGAAATCGGACAATTATTTGCAAAGATACAGCTTACTGAAATTTGTAAACATGTTGTTTCCAAACAAAAATCAATCCAAATAAATTAATTTTTGTTTTCTTTGACGATTATATTTATCGATAAAGTAACATTTGATTTCTTTATCTTTTGATACGTTGCATTATTTTATTTTCTGATTAATCTGGCATTTGATAACAATATGCTGTGCGAATTTTTCGCACCGGCCTACTAGTTATACTAATAAACCATAAAGAAATAATGAGTTTTATGCACTCTTGCAAAACAATCAATTTTAACATACGACCTTTTGCCTTTTGCACTAACAGTAGTAAAATGCATTTTTTTTTTTTTAATTACGAAGAATCAAATATGGAATCTTCAAATAACGGCACTCTTTCTCATTTAAATAATAACAGCTGATAAACGAAATTCATTTTAGTATTCGTTGATGAACAATACTTGCGGATATCAATTGTTGAATGTTGAAGGGTAACTGTATTTCCGAATCAGCTTCTCCCAGAAATTTTATTCTCATACGAAAAAATTTATACCTTGTAATATTTTAATATTTTAGCCAATGAAAACGGTGAGGAAGCTATACTGACCTTACTTGGCAGACGTTTTTTATTCTGCTTTATGACGTTACTTATTCATAATTAATTGTCTGTACTTTCAAATCTCTCTTTGTCAATAGAGCTTAGAGACTGGAGCTATGTGAGTCAAATAGACTTATGCAGTTTTAAAGTTTTTAATACCTACAATGGAAATAATAAACAGTGTTTATGTTATATTGATGGTCGTAATGAGTTTTTGTATTGATGAATATGACCGAAAATCAAAAATATGTTGTATTTATTTATTTATATGTTAGGATTTAGCTAAATTAAAAACGGGCTTTAAAAAACTTCTTGTAACATTCCAGAACAAGAATTGCTTTTCGAAGTAGAGCGGTAAGTGAAAGGTGTGTGATGCACACACCAGATTTTGATATATTGATGAAGATAAAATTCTATATTGAGCTTTTAATTTTACTTTATCACGTTGTCCTTACTGACGAGCCATAACTGGCTGCCAGTAGGAGCTCCTTCGTAGTAACATGGAAGAATTGCCAGTATTCATTCTTCAAATAAGAAAAACATATTTTGATGATAGAAAAAAGTGTTGTGTAACCTTTAACCCACAGTAACACCTAGAACGGTGCTAACGTTATGTAATATTGAGCAACTGAAGCGATTGAAATTGCATAATCCTTTTAAAATAGTTTTGGATGATGGGTAATGATTCTCCATAACCTTTTGTTTGATTGATCTTTCGGGTTAGTCACATGCTTCTTTTAAGAAGAAGAAAGTAAATTTTATCCCGAGACATAAGAAAATAAAAAATAATTAGTTAACATAACATAATAATCCAACCGTAAAATAAAAATAAATTAAGTACAAATAAACATATTAATTTACACATAAATATATATTGAGTGCGTTCACATATTTGTTCTGATTAACAATATAAATTGTTAATATATGGGTAACTGTAATATAACAGTCAAATGAAGGCGTCCGCTCTTAAATACGAAATTTTGTTCTAACATGCGGAAGATTGATTGCTTAGTAGGTGGAAGAATAATTGTTGTTTAAACGTGGTTAAGGAAGAGGATTTGGGTATGGAGGCAGGTTATGAATTCCAGAAAAAGGTAGCACGCATGACAGAATTTTTTAAAGGAAACGGTTCTATGAGAGGAAACAAATAGCTTTATGGACTGGGATGTCATGTTAAACGAATGAACAGAGGGGAGGGGCAAGGATTAAACAGATCAAGGAGGTGAGATGGCTTTTTGGTTGAAAAGGTTCGGAAAAGGAATACATCTAGGAAATATTGCCGCACGAGAACTGGGTAGAGCCACTTCAATTCGGCATACCAACCGTAGACGTGGGAGCGCCTTGGGGCTCCAAAGATGAATCGAATGAAACAATTCATTAATCTCTTCAATCTGCTACCAGACCGTATACAATGCTCAATAATCAAAGTGAGGAAACTAGGAGTCAGGAGAAGAAGCAAGGAGACGATGGACCAGAAACAAAGTCTCGGTCCTTTATATGTACAGAAATCATTTGGGAAAATTAACATAATCATTATAAGATCAACGAGAAATATAGTACAGCAAATAAATGTATAAAAATATATATTTTTACTTTCCCAAGGCTACCTAATTTTCAATGTGCGGTTTTCATTAAATTCTAGAAGCATGTGCCTAAGTACGAAAGGCGAACACTGAGCGACTGGTGAGCCTTAGCCAAGATTACCTCACAGAGGGAGATTAATTTTGTATTCCTTTTCTGTGTCGGTATCGCCTGTGAACCTATGAACCAAACCTGGCGTCCTATGTGCAATATATGGCGTCCTATGTGCAATATAGCGGCGAAAAATTCTTTTCTGCTGGAGAAAAATGTTTTCTGTAGGCCCTAGCGCCAAAACGGCATTGATGAAACTGGCCTAGTCCCTGTTACTTAAAGCACTATTAATTTCACGTAGGTAGTACATGAAGTACATATTGGAAAAAAATGAGTTAGATAGTAGACTACGTAGAGTTCGGAAGTAGGAAGTACTAATGCTGCTCCGTAGGATTAGCCAGCTTTGTTGTTAGCTGTCCAGATAAGAATAGTATCATTTCTTTCCTTTTTATTTCGCTTACATATATATTTTCATTGCTAGAGATTATTCTTTACCTTTTATTTCTTTTTTCGTTTAAACTGAATTCATTATATCGTCGGTACCATGAGTAACGAGTGTGCAACGTTAAACAGGCTCACATTAGTTACTATAAAATGGGGTAAAAAGTGTGACATATCGATGTTGTATTTGAAAACAAGTAATCGTATTTTGGTAAATTTTATAAAGGTAAAAAATAAGAATTTAAATACATAATATCGTACAGCTAAAATCGATGAGCTACTTCAAAAAGAGGTTGGATAAAAACCCCACTAGTAATATAAACAGTTGCAGACACATTTAGATTGTAAGCGACTTGTCGACCAATTTATACCATTGTGAAAAAGCACAGGCTGCTTTAAATATAATGTTAAAGCAGTTATTAGATGCTACGACTTTAGTAATACTTGGGAAAGAGTGAGATTATAGAACTATAGGATTATAGAGCAACTCAATTGAAAAATTATCGATATTCATACAATAGTCGTCGAAGGTCTACCTCCTTCTAAAACATTTCGCCTCTCCTGCGGCGTCCCTATCTATCTAGGGTTCCTCCCTATCTACCTCCTTCTAAGACACTTCCCCTTTCCTGCGGCGTCCCTATCTATCTAGGGTTCCTCCCTATCTATCTCCTTCTAAGACACTTCCCCTTTCCTGCGGCGTCCCTATCTATCTAGGGTTCCTCCCTATCTACCTCCTTCTAAGACACTTCCCCTCTCCTGCGGCGTCCCTATCTATCTAGGGTTCCTCCCTATCTACCTCCTTCTAAGACACTTCCCCTCTCCTGCGGCGTCCCTATCTATCTAGGGTTCCTCCCTATCTACCTCCTTCTAAGACACTTCCCCTCTCCTGCGGCGTCCATCTACTCCTTCTAAACATTCGCTCTCCTGCGGCGTCCCTATCTATCTAGGGTTCCTCCCTATCTACCTCCTTCTAAGACACTTCCCCTCTCCTGCGGCGTCCCTATCTATCTAGGGTTCCTCCCTATCTACCTCCTTCTAAGACACTTCCCCTCTCCTGCGGCGTCCCTATCTATCTAGGGTTCCTCCCTATCTACCTCCTTCTAAGACACTTCCCCTCTCCTGCGGCGTCCCTATCTATCTAGGGTTCCTCCCTATCTACCTCCTTCTAAGACACTTCCCCTCTCCTGCGGCGTCCCTATCTATCTAGGGTTCCTCCCTATCTACCTCCTTCTAAGACACTTCCCCTCTCCTGCGGCGTCCCTATCTATCTAGGGTTCCTCCCTATCTACCTCCTTCTAAGACACTTCCCCTCTCCTGCGGCGTCCCTATCTATCTAGGGTTCCTCCCTATCTACCTCCTTCTAAGACACTTCCCTCTCCTGCGGCGTCCCTATCTATCTAGGGTTCCTCCCTATCTACCTCCTTCTAAGACACTTCCCCTCTCCTGCGGCGTCCCTATCTATCTAGGGTTCCTCCCTATCTACCTCCTTCTAAGACACTTCCCCTCTCCTGCGGCGTCCCTATCTATCTAGGGTTCCTCCCTATCTACCTCCTTCTAAGACACTTCCCCTCTCCTGCGGCGTCCCTATCTATCTAGGGTTCCTCCCTATCTACCTCCTTCTAAGACACTTCCCCTCTCCTGCGGCGTCCCTATCTATCTAGGGTTCCTCCCTATCTACCTCCTTCTAAGACACTTCCCCTCTCCTGCGGCGTCCCTATCTATCTAGGGTTCCTCCCTATCTACCTCCTTCTAAGACACTTCCCCTCTCCTGCGGCGTCCCTATCTATCTAGGGTTCCTCCCTATCTACCTCCTTCTAAGACACTTCCCCTCTCCTGCGGCGTCCCTATCTATCTAGGGTTCCTCCCTATCTACCTCCTTCTAAGACACTTCCCCTCTCCTGCGGCGTCCCTATCTATCTAGGGTTCCTCCCTATCTACCTCCTTCTAAGACACTTCCCCTCTCCTGCGGCGTCCCTATCTATCTAGGGTTCCTCCCTATCTACCTCCTTCTAAGACACTTCCCCTCTCCTGCGGCGTCCCTATCTATCTAGGGTTCCTCCCTATCTACCTCCTTCTAAGACACTTCCCCTCTCCTGCGGCGTCCCTATCTATCTAGGGTTCCTCCCTATCTACCTCCTTCTAAGACACTTCCCCTCTCCTGCGGCGTCCCTATCTATCTAGGGTTCCTCCCTATCTACCTCCTTCTAAGACACTTCCCCTCTCCTGCGGCGTCCCTATCTATCTAGGGTTCCTCCCTATCTACCTCCTTCTAAGACACTTCCCCTCTCCTGCGGCGTCCCTATCTATCTAGGGTTCCTCCCTATCTACCTCCTTCTAAGACACTTCCCCTCTCCTGCGGCGTCCCTATCTATCTAGGGTTCCTCCCTATCTACCTCCTTCTAAGACACTTCCCCTCTCCTGCGGCGTCCCTATCTATCTAGGGTTCCTCCCTATCTACCTCCTTCTAAGACACTTCCCCTCTCCTGCGGCGTCCCTATCTATCTAGGGTTCCTCCCTATCTACCTCCTTCTAAGACACTTCCCCTCTCCTGCGGCGTCCCTATCTATCTAGGGTTCCTCCCTATCTACCTCCTTCTAAGACACTTCCCCTCTCCTGCGGCGTCCCTATCTATCTAGGGTTCCTCCCTATCTACCTCCTTCTAAGACACTTCCCCTCTCCTGCGGCGTCCCTATCTATCTAGGGTTCCTCCCTATCTACCTCCTTCTAAGACACTTCCCCTCTCCTGCGGCGTCCCTATCTATCTAGGGTTCCTCCCTATCTACCTCCTTCTAAGACACTTCCCCTCTCCTGCGGCGTCCCTATCTATCTAGGGTTCCTCCCTATCTACCTCCTTCTAAGACACTTCCCCTCTCCTGCGGCGTCCCTATCTATCTAGGGTTCCTCCCTATCTACCTCCTTCTAAGACACTTCCCCTCTCCTGCGGCGTCCCTATCTGTCTAGGGTTCCTCCCTATCTACCTCCTTCTAAGACAATTCCCCTCTTCTGCGGCGTCCCTATCTGTCTAGGGTTCCTCCCTATCTACCTCCTTCTAAGACACTTCCCCTCTCCTGCGGCGTCCCTATCTATCTAGGGTTCCTCCCTATCTACCTCCTTCTAAGACACTTCCCCTCTCCTGCGGCGTCCCTATCTATCTAGGGTTCCTCCCTATCTACCTCCTTCTAAGACACTTCCCCTCTCCTGCGGCGTCCCTATCTATCTAGGGTTCCTCCCTATCTACCTCCTTCTAAGACACTTCCCCTCTCCTGCGGCGTCCCTATCTGTCTAGGGTTCCTCCCTATCTACCTCCTTCTAAGACAATTCCCCTCTCCTGCGGCGTCCCTATCTATCTAGGGTTCCTCCCTATCTACCTCCTTCTAAGACACTTCCCCTCTCCTGCGGCGTCCCTATCTATCTAGGGTTCCTCCCTATCTACCTCCTTCTAAGACACTTCCCCTCTCCTGCGGCGTCCCTATCTATCTAGGGTTCCTCCCTATCTACCTCCTTCTAAGACACTTCCCCTCTCCTGCGGCGTCCCTATCTATCTAGGGTTCCTCCCTATCTACCTCCTTCTAAGACACTTCCCCTCTCCTGCGGCGTCCCTATCTATCTAGGGTTCCTCCCTATCTACCTCCTTCTAAGACACTTCCCTCTCCTGCGGCGTCCCTATCTATCTAGGGTTCCTCCCTATCTACCTCCTTCTAAGACACTTCCCTCTCCTGCGGCGTCCCTATCTATCTAGGGTTCCTCCCTATCTACCTCCTTCTAAGACACTTCCCCTCTCCTGCGGCGTCCCTATCTATCTAGGGTTCCTCCCTATCTACCTCCTTCTAAGACAATTTCCCTCTCCTGCGGCGTCCCTATCTATCTAGGGTTCCTCCCTATCTACCTCCTTCTAAGACACTTCCCCTCTTCTGCGGTGTCCCTATCTAACTAGGGTTCCTCCCTATCTCCTACCCTGTTTCTTATTTACATTAATGATCTTCCTCTCCTGATCCACCACTTCCTATACTATATCTATGCAGATGATTTCCAAATATACATGTTCTTCCCCCCTTCTGACCTATTAGCAGTCTTCGTGAGGACTAATATTGAGTCTGTGACTGGGCGAATGCGAAGAAGTTGAAGTTGAATGCCGATAACACCAAGGCAATTTCGATAGGCTCCAGTCACTTCCTTAAAACTGTTCTGAAAATACCAACCCTGTTGCTACATGATAATCCCATCAAATTCAATACCTCCATTAAGAATCTTGAAATAATCTTTGATCGAATCTTTCCTGGAAAAACCATATATCCAATATTTTCCGCCGTGCCTTTTACATTTTAAAATGACTAAATTACCTTCGCCACCTGTTTCCATTTGAAAAACCTATGTATACTCCTTATTACTTCCTTAATATTTCTCCACTTCGACTATTGCTGTACGGTATATGGAGGCGTCTCTGGGGATCTCGAGGCGAAACTAAAACGTTTGTTAAATTGTAGGATTCATCTTCGGGATCCCAAGAGACGCCACTGTCTCCCGTTATTAAGGAGAGCTAAAATGGCTTTGTCCTTCCTGCCAACGTAAGTATTTCCTATCATCTTTCCTCATCCAATCCCGCCGATCTTCATACATCTCCGAGCTCCTTCAATTTATATTCTCTTTCCACTCCCGCAAAACTGTCTTCAGATTTATTTATAATGACCCACAGAACCGCTGCTTTGGACGGATCTTTCATTATTCGGTCCTCATCCTTATGGAATTCTGTTCCATCCTATATCCGTAGCTCCAACACCCTTCTCACCTTTAAATCTCTTTATTTTGAATACTTCTATTTCATTTTTTTTTTCTTAATTGAAGTATGAAGGTAAAGAATACTCTTTTCTTTTATTTATTCATTATATTAATCTGTTTATTTTGTGATTATTCTCTGAGGTTCCAAAGCCCACGTCTCCATCACTGTACATTATTCTGAAGGGACTTGTCCCAGAATAAATAAAGCATTATTATTATTATACCGGAGATAAAAAGCCTCCCTTGGCACCCGGAACTTATTCATATATTCCACCCTCCCATGCCACTATGGCAATACGGGTGTTTGTGTAACAAATAAATAGGTCGACGGCGGTGCTGTGCACACGTGTTAGCCCGCTCGGCCACACCGCCCCCCTTTTCATTACAACATGAAACTCTAGGTTATCAGAACATTAACGTTCAAACGTACATAGCCCTAATCCGATTAGGAGCTATAGGTATTTCACTTTCTCCCATAATACCCTAAAATGCACAAACCCTAAAATTATCTGTTCTCTGTAAGGTGAAGAAAAGCATAAAAAAAAGAAAAAAAAAAGTACTAAAGAAACCTTTGTACCATTTGTGATCAAAAACACAACATTTGGGATCGACAATGTCCTATTTACTTGATGAATAAAGAAATTAAAATCATCCAGTTTTCTAAGAAAGTATCTTATAATGAAGACGTATTTTCCTTGTAGTATCTGCCGCTTTCAACGTAAGTGCTTTTTATCTTTTTAATGCTTTGGATTCGGCTAATTTAACTATTTTATAACAGAATTAGAATGTATAAACAGATCGCATAGCATTAAATTACATTATATTCCGTGTGTTTGGGGGCGGGGTGGCCGAACGGGATGCCGTTGCCCGGCAACCTTTGTCAAAAAATGTGAAACATGTCTATAGATGACTTAATTTTTTAAATTCGATTTCTTTGAGAGGGGAAAAACTCTTGGAATAAAAGTTGTTGTAATTTAGTGTTTAAATTATTTACTAAATTTCACATTATATTTGCACTCTGGAGGTAAACAAACAACAGCATGTCTATTTTTGTATCTGTTCAGAGGAACAAATTGTCTACTTTGACCTATTTTTTCTTAGTTACTAAATTTTTAGTCTTTTCCTTAGTTACTAAACTTGTATTTTTTTTAGTTAATTCTTAGTTACTAATGCTGTAACCCGGAGGTAAAGGACACCACGTTAAGTTTTTGTATTTGTTGGAGGTAACTTTAAAATTTGTTTTTTAGTTACTGAATAATTTAATTACAAAGTGGACATGATCTCCTTTACCTCCGGGTCACAGGTATTAACCAAGTGTTACACATGGCCTATTCTACCCTACCCTATAGTACTCCTAAGGCCTATAATAAACCACCCTATACTACTCCTATGCCCTATACTACCCTTCCCTATACTACTCCTATGGCCTCTTCGGCCCTACCCTATACTACTCCTATGGCCTATACTACCCTCCTATACTACTCCTATGGCCTCTTCGGCCCTACCCTATACTACTTCTATGGCCTATTCGGCCCTACTCTATACTACTCCTATGGCCTATTCGGCCCTACCCTATACTACTCCTATGGCCTATACTACCCTACCCTATACTACTCCTATGGCCTATTCTACCCTTTCGGCCAAGACCTGGTGTGCGCGTCGGGTTTCTTTGGATTTCAATTTCTTTCTCCTTTAGATATTAGCAAGTTTTTTCATACTTCATATTTAACCGTTTATTATAGCAGGTTACAATATGAAATGGTTAATTAGTTCAAATTAAAAAAAAATTAAAGCCTTGTTAGAGAAATTGTTGTTTGGAAAAATTAAGATGTTACGGAGTTTTTGAGGTGCATTTTTAATGGTGCTATACCCTACTCTATACTACTCCTTTGGCCTATACTCACCCCCTCTTGGATCCGCTAGTAGGTGAGCTATATGACATATACCTTCCACTTACTGACTTTACACATACAGCTCTAATGCAGTCCAATGAATATAATGTCAAGCAATCTAGTTAAGGCCAGTAAAAAGAAAACAGCTTTCCAAACTTACTCACTTAATTAATAATCGTAGCTATTAATAAGATTAATCCTGGCTTCACACATTTTTTTTTCAGGGGAAAAAAAAAGAACGAAAATGGACGAAAAATTGGAGACGATGGTCCTGGTGAGGGACGCGGTGAAGACCTACAGGGCGAGGAGAGTGCTAACATCTCTCAGCTTATCAGTTAAGAAGCAATCACTGTTAGTCAAAGTCATTTCTTTATTATCATCTATGTAATTTAAAATGTTTTTCTATACCTAATATTCTTAAATGAAGAGGTGAATCTAATTTAATATATTGTTAATTAGATTCTGGTTAATAGCATATTTTGCATCAAATTAATCTAGATTTTAATTTGATTTAATTTCTTTAGATTATTTTGCAGGATCTAGTGTATCCTTTATTCTTAAACAATAAATATAACTGCATAAATAAATACAACTGCGTTGCAGCATTGGGAATTCGTTAGTTTTTTTTTTTTACTGCGTTGTTAAAGAGCCTTCCTTTAAATTTGACTTGGTTGGTGAGCTACTGCATCTCTGGGCTACTGCTTGAATTTGTCTGTAGATCGGGCGGGTCAGAAAGTAGAAAAGATTATGAGTTGAATTGAAGAAAAGTTGGTTGAGGCGTTAAATCAAAAATACAAAAAAAAAAAAAAAAAAATTATTTATTTTTGCTTTGTATTATTGACTGAAAACCTCAACCAAGTTCTCTTAATTTTTCACTAGAGCCAACCACCAATCCACTATCATCAGTTGAAGAGTGAAATCTCTTATATTTGTCTCAAATGTTGGTTTATATTTTTGAAAAGTTCAATTCATGTATGGTTTCCTTGTTAATAAAATAATACGGTTAGCGCTTTAACAATATACTTTGTCAAGAATAGTTTTAATGTGTAGGCATCATTTGCTGAACTTGGATTCTCGGATGAACTATTTACCGAAAGGGGTCTTCTGTATTCTGGTGTAGATGAGTCGCTTTTTTCATAACCCATGGCACAATTTTAATCCTTTAGATGTGTCAGCTGATTGAACCATATTGTAGATATAACCATATGGTAGAGATAATTCCTAAGTCCGATGAAAAAACTGACTTGCTTCAACTTGAAGAAATTGGATTTAATGTTATCCATTTGTGGAACCGCTTTCCGGGTTTAAATTCTGGAGGGCCCCTCTCATAGTTGGTCAGCGAGTACATCGGACTTAGCCGGGAGAAACATCCAAGGAATTTTCACTGACCATCCCCACATCCTCCACCCGCATGACGCTCTCCTTACGCGGTAATGAGCCCGCGCGATGATTCCAAAAAAACTAGTAAATCTAGTCAGGATGTGCTTTACGGAAACACTCAATAAACTTAGAATCGGTTATAATCAGTCCGAAAAGTTTGAGGTTCGTTCAGGTTTAAAACAGGGGGATGTCCTTTCGCCTGTCCTGTTCACTTTGGCATTAGAACTTGGCTAATGATGCTGCGTTATGCGTGCTGAACGTGCTGGGCTATGCGGATGATACGGTACTGTTAAGCGAAGACGTGGAAACTATATAACTAAATACGACAACGTTAATGAATGCCAGTAAAGAACTAGGAGTCGAAATAAATACGGATAAGACAAAATATATGGTTAGCCGCAAAAATGGCGATACTACTAGTGATATCGATATAGATGTAAATATATTTGAACTGGTAGTGAAGTTTAGGCATCTAGGGTCCACGATAACTAGAAAAACGAAATTGAGGAAGAGATTAAGGTTAGACGGAGGCGGGAAATGCTTGTTACTTTTCTGTGACAAAAGTAGTTAGATCGCGCCTCTTGTCCCGGAACTTAAAAATTATAATCTATAAAACCATTATCTTACCTACAGTTCTTTATGGATGCGAAAGGTGGCCGCTTACATTAAGGGATGAGCAACGTCTTAAGGTATTTGAAAATAAAGTATTGCGTAGAATATTCGGACCGAAGAAGGATGAATTAACCTGAGAGTTCAGACGGTTACACAACGCTGAATTACATGAACTATATCCTGGTAATATGACTGAGGTGATTTCATTCCGGCGAATCAAATGGGCTCGTAAACTTGTCGGGCTTAGTAACGAGAGAATTCCTAAAAGGCTAATATTTGCTGTACCGAATGTTAAACGTCCGAGGGGTAGACCGAAGCGAAGATGGGAAGATTGCATTAAAGTCGATCTGAAGGGACTAGGTTTGATCGGCGAATTATTATTATTATTATTGTTATTACACTGATAGGCAAAAAATTCCACCCACTTGATTTTTCCATGTTTTCAGCTAAAAATATTTCTGTAAAGTTGTATTTGTATATAATACATGGTATTTGTAGATAATACTTAGTATTTATGGAATTTTATATTTTTTTTACCTTTAATAATCATAATGTGATTGGGTAAGAAAGATTAGAGAAAAAAAAAATTGAAAAACGAACCATTATCATTCTAAAAGAAATTAATTACATCATCGTTTAGTAGCGTGTGTTTCCTCCTCTTGCCTTCACTACTTCTTGAAGACGCCTCGGCATACTTTCCAACAGTCGAGAAATGTCCCTTTGCTGGAGGATAGCCCATTCCTCCCGAAGAGCCCTTTCAAGGTCCTGCAGTGTATCAGGAAGTGTTGCCGAGCTCTTATTAGTCTTCCGAGGTTATCCCAGAATTGCTCAATGGGGTTCCAATCTGTTACCCTACGCCGTCCAGAACCGGGCCTTCTATTGCACGGGCGGATCTACGGGGAGGGGGAGCTCTCGGGGTGAAGCCCCCCCAAAATGGTAAAATATAGCCATTTTTAATCGAAAAAAATATTTAAAAAGTATCTCTTAAAAAGTATTATTGTTTGTGTAATTACATTTAAAAGGGCTTTAGGATTCACTTAAACACCATTTCATACAGGTAGTTAGTTTCTTTCTTTTTTTTTTTAAAGTAATTATCGTTATTTTTATGGAAAAAACAGCTTTCGGGCTGAAGCCTCCCCCCCAAAATGAAATCCTGGATCCGCTAGTGTTCTATTGTAAGAACCAGTTTCCCGAAAACTCCTGACGGCGTCTCGTAAAGTTTCATATGGAACTCCGATGGCATTAGCTGCATATCTAATGGAACGTCCTTCATCAATAAGTGCCACACCACGCGCAACATCCTCAGCACTAAGAGGCATTTTTAAACTTAATATTGAAAAAATTAAAAGCCGGATAGTAAGAAATGTGCTGCAAGAAACGGCACTGAACTAATGATACTGCATAAACATTTTGATTCCATAGAAAGTAAACATTGGAATCCAGAATCATTTCATTGAATTAAGGATTAAGGGTTCTTGTCCTCTATATTAACATTCCTAATTGAAAACAAACAAAAAGATTTTATTCATATTCATTCATTAAAAATAATAGACCAATCCAAAGCAGAAATATTTTTAGATGAAAACATGAAAAAATCAAGTGGGTGGAATTTTTTGCCTGTCAGTGTATTAAAAAAATTGGCAATTGCTCAGTCAGATAGTTTATGTTGTATCTATAATTCACAAAATATATTGGACTTATTTGTTCTTCAATACACAACTGGTTGCTACCCAAACTGACCCGTTTCTGTTTATTATTATTATCTTTATAGGCGTTATTATCATTTCTATTTATCATTATTATCCTTATAGGGGTTATCTTTTGGTCCTCGTAGCTATTATTGACATCGTAGGTGTAACTAACTATCTCAACAGAGTCTGTACAAAAGCGTATTTTTGGGAATTTATATGCCGTAATTAAAAATTACATGTAATTAAAAGAAGTACATCTTATAACTGTAACACAATTATAATGAAATCTGAAATGTTGTCTTAATTAGTGATTTTTTATTAAATCATTTAGTATAATGGTTTAGTTTTAAATTTTTTTTTTAAATTTTCTAATATTTTAAGGCGGTTTGAACAGCATTATTGGAGGGAGTTTTATTTATCAATAATGATAAGAATGTTTTTCCCGCAGCTATGGTCTCCTTGGTCCAAGTAGTTGCGGTAAGACAACCCTACTCAATTGCATATTGGCTGTCAAGCAACTGGATTCTGGCTTCATCAACTTGAAAGTCAGGTGCAGCAAAGAAATAGGATACATGCCACAGGTATTGCCACATTTCACCTAACTATTGATAGCTATTATAGCCAATACCACAAACAAAGAATTGCAAATATCAATATATATATATACTAAATACTGAATATATATATATTGATTTTGATTGACTGAATTTATTTATTAATTGTTGAAATATACTCCACATTCTTTCTTTTCACTTCCCTTCTCAGAATTAATAAAGCAACGGATATATATATATATATATATATATATTATATATATATATATATATATATATATATATATATATATATATATATAGTTTGATTAAATACTGAATATTATAATTTATTTATTATATATATATATCCGTTGCTTTATTAATTCTGAGAACCGAAGTGAAAAGAAAGAATGTGGAGTATATTACAACAATTAATAAATAAATTATAATATTCAGTATTTAATCAAACTTTATCCTTTTTGTTCTCTCTTATTAAATATTATCGATCAAGACGCCTTAATCCGTATGCTGGGTCTTGACCACAACCACCTGAATTTGTTGTTACAATATTTAATTTTACATATTGAAAAGAATAGAATTGAATAGAAAAATAACTTCATTCTGGGACACAGTCCCTTGAGAATAACAAAATAGAACAAAATTAAAATATTACATCTGGCTATAATAAAATCAATCGAAAAAAAGAAATAATGTAAAAAAAATACAAGGTAAAAATTCTATATACAAAACAAATGAAACTATATACAAAACAATTAATACTATGACAATACACTTAAAGGTATTTGCACTGATAGACCAGTATACATTTTTAAGAAAATGATAAAGAATTAAAAAATAAAAATGTATCAAATTCTCTATTGAAATCAGCTCGAATGGTTAGCAACTATCTGACTGTTTTTGGGATAGGAATTGGAATAGGAGGGTTTTGAATGTGGATATGGATGGGGAATGTCGAATTTTTATAGGTCTTTGTGGATTGACTTCGGAAGGAGGGGAAAAGCCACTTTAACTCAGCGTAGTGGTGAGAAACATGGGAGTATCTTGGGGCCCCGATCACAAATCTTACGCAGCTGTTCATTAGTCTTTTCAGTCTATCACGGAGCTCCTCAGAGAGGCCATCATACACCACACAGCTATAGTCAAAGTAGGGAAAATGAGAGAGGAAACTAGGAGTCTATGCGTATGTTGAGGTAGGAGATGGCGGAAGCGATGGAATAGTTTGAGGGTGGAAATTGTCCGTCGAGAGATATGAGAAATATGGTGATTCCAAAAGAGGTTTTTGATCAATGAAAAATCCTAAATTTTTAACAGAGGAGTAGAAGGAGATTGGCTGATCATTAAGGTGAAGGATGGGAATGTCTGTATGGGATCTAAAAAGGGGCTTGGAAGCAATGACAATGGCCTGAGTTGATAATCTGCTGCGAATATATATGCAGCTGAAATAAGGATGATAATGTTCTACAGACTAATTTATGACATAAATATTTTTTTTTTGTTTTTATTATTGAGTTATTTTGTGTGGACATTTTGTACACAATCAACAGCTCTTTTTTAAAATTCTATAAAACTTATTGAAGGTGACAAAATTTCGGTTATAGAAGAATCGGAGTAGTAAATGAAGTTAATTTACTGATGCCTAAGATTTATCAATTTCCTTATCAACATATGTTTTAAATAATGATGCCTCATTAAAAAGATGATTTTCGGTTCTTTATTAAGTAAAAATAATGTTTTTACCGCATTATAACAATTCATCAACAATGCCAACTGTGATTAGCAATTCTCGATAATCAGTTCTTACTAATTATTCGTTTAACTCATATCGTGGCGAAATAGCCACGTAGCCACGTAGAACACCCCCTATTTTCTTTCCATTCTCCTACCGTTCTATCTTACTTGTACATTCTATCCAAAAATCGGGATTTTTTTTATACGCAGCCGTCTTTTCACTTTACATATGTGTACCCCGGAGGTAAATAATACTATATCCATTTTCCTATGTGTTCAGGGGAGCCAATTTTATATAACTTTGAAATATTAAAAATTGTTTCTTAGTTACTTAGTTGAATCATTTAATAACAAGAGGACATGCCCTTTACATGAGGGAGGTGCCCTTTACCTCTGGGGTACATATATGTATATATGCACATTTAAGTGAAAGCAGAAAAACTCTAACGAAAAAACAAAATATTGGTCATGGTACCAATGACATCAATATAAAAAATATTTATATAATATAATTTGGGTTACATTGTGTCTGATACATTGGGTGAATAAGTGATGATTTTCCGAATTTATTAAAGAATCTATTAATATTTTGCTATGAATTTGAGATGATTTTTTGTCTATGCTAAAGTTGAGCTATTAATCCAGAAGGAGGTGTTTACAAAATAAACCGAGGAGATGTTAAGAAGGAGTTGAGATGGCTTGCACCGCCATGATGGCTCTGCTGTGAATGCGGATCGGTGCCAATCCTGGCTCATTAGCAGTCAGCGGGGGTCCTCTTCAACTTGCCTTTATTATTATTGTCGGAACAAAGATCATTCAAGTCACCTATTTTTGGAACAAACATCATTCAAGTCACCTATTTTGCCTTTTCAATGAGAACTACTCAAGTATCACTAGTTGCAAGGAAACCATCATTTCTTTCAATGAGAACTACTCAAGTATCACTAGTTGCAAGGAAACCGTCTTTTATTTCAATGAGAACTACTCAAGTATCACTAGTTGCAAGGAAACCATCTTTTATTTCAATGAGAACTACTCAAGTATCACTAGTTGCAAGGAAACCATCTTTTATTTCAATGAGAACTACTCAAGTATCACTAGTTGCAAGGAAACCATCTTTTATTTCAATGAGAACTACTCAAGTATCACTAGTTGCAAGGAAACCATCTTTTATTTCAATGAGAACTACTCAAGTATCACTAGTTGCAAGGAAACCATCTTTTATTTCAATGAGAACTACTCAAGTATCACTAGTTGCAAGGAAACCATCTTTTATTTCAATGAGAACTACTCAAGTATCACTAGTTGCAAGGAAATCATCATTTCTTTCAATGAGAACTACTGAAGTATCACTAGTTGCAAGGAAACCATCTTTTATTTCAATGAGAACTGCTCAAGTATCACTAGTTGCAAGGAAACCATCTTTTATTTCAATGAGAACTGCTCAAGTATCACTAGTTGCAAGGAAACCATCTTTTATTTCAATGAGAACTACTCAAGTATCACTAGTTGCAAGGAAACCATCTTTTATTTCAATTCGAATTTTAAAAACTGTCAAAACTCCTTTAGGCGCGCTTTGCACTTTTTTTGGGTCGTGAATTCGATTGAGCAGTCACCGTCGGATTGGTAACGCTCATGCGGGTTAAGTCGGCTCCAGTCGAATAATTGAAGTGTTTTTGCATATGAATTAAAATATTTCAGATACTAAAAATCGGAAATGGGTACTGTAAAAGAGGGAAATATGCATCATTTCATCCTCTTTGTACTGAGTTATTTATTATTCAAAAGGGTGTTTTAACGCCGTGTTAAAAAAGGCAAAAATAGAAAAAGATACTGTCGAAAACTATTTGAATCACATACGTAGTTTCTTTACTTTCACTTATAATATGAAACATATAATATGAAATATGTTATAATATAATATACTGCTATAATGTATTGCGACCAAATAACCAAGTCCACTGTGCGCGCGCGGGCGTGTTTATGTGAACAGTCTAGCTCAAAAACGAAAAGTCTTATGAAAGTGAAATTGCATATTTAAAGTTTGTGTATATTTTGAATATTACAGCAACTTTTTCGTCAAAATCAGCTAACCGGAAGTGGCACTTTATATGATCAATATTACACATTTTTACGATTTTCTCAAAAACGGCTCAACATTATATTCAAAATTTAGCCATTTTGAATGTAATGTAGGTTTCATTGTCATTGCTGTTTTATAACGGGGCTTAAATCGTTAATTTTCAATATTTCTTCTTCTAAAGTACGTTTCTTTTTTTTTTTATTCGAAATGAATAATCATTTCACAATTAACACTGATATAAAAAATAGTTAAATATAAAATATGAAAGAATTTTATTTTTAACTAAAGGAGAAATGAGTTATCGTAACGAAGAATAGTTGTAATAGAGGGACCAAAGGAATCCGAACTCAGCCGAAAGATTAGAACAGGCTTCCAGACGCAACGTGAGGTTATATAATACATACTCCGACAATATTATATACATAAACATATGCGATTTTCATAAATACTATAAATTCATAAATACTTTGTATTATTTAATATTTGACTGTACAGATTACAGAGATATAGATATTAAATTAAAATTTAAATTTAACTAAAAAATTAAATTATTTAAACTTTAAATTAAACAAATAAAAATACCCACAATGAAATATAAATAAATATAAGGCCTTTCTTTATCAGTAGCACTCTTGTAGGACTAAAAATGTTTCGTGGCACTTGATTAGTTATTGTAATCAAATTGGTGCTTCTAAAGTAACACCAAGGGTTTGTTGGCTTGAACTCGCTAATCTCAGCAACTACCGGTCCCATTCCAAAAGCTCGTTTTGCGTTTAATAGAGCTGTTGCTCACTTAGCATTTATAAAACGTATAAACCATAAATACGGGCAGTATCGATAAAACATATAAGCATGTTTTTTTACAGAAGTACACGATTTGACCAAAAAGGGGATGAAACGGATGAAACCAGGAAGGAGATAGAGAATTTCGCAACTTTAATGAACTTTTTGGAATTGGTCGAAAGTTTCCAAGCACTGTGAAAGCTCTGCTTGGTGACCGAAAAAGTGATCCCGAGGAGACTTTAACGGTGGGTTAGTTAGAAGTTGGTTATCCGTTGTTTTGTCACCGAAAACCTTAAAGCTTGTAAAGATAGTGGTGCGTCACTCTGCAGTTCTGGCGACTTTAACGCTGTTCAGGTCTTGAGGCAATACTTCGTCGCCGGCGAGATTTTAACAAAAAAACAAAGTTACAGTAAAATGGTAAAGAGAACTTTAGCGATGAGTAAGAAAGGTAAAGGAGACTTTAACGCTGGTAAGAAAAAAGAGACTTTGACAATGAGATGGCCTCTGAGGAACAGAGAAGCAGTCAAATGGGAAAGGTGTCAAACAGGTGGTAAGGAATACCACGTCGACATAAGTGAAAGTAGATGGTAAACAGGAGCAAAGGTTAGACATAGTGTAAACATTTCGTGGAAAAATAAGTTATAGACTACGACCAAAAGAAGCCAATCACGAAGTTATAGACAAGTGTTAATAATTTGATAAAAATAGCTGTGTCTCTTTCCCTGATTGGCCAGGTAGGTTGCGATTGTAAGTGTTACGGTTTTACTAACCATAACACTTACCGTGTTATGGCCCGAACACCGGTCGCCGTTAAAATCTGACCCCGTAAGATCAGCCTTAACGCAATCTTCCCACCGTTGCTTCGGTCTATCCCTATGACGCTTATCAGTAGGTCCTTCGCACATTGACCCTTGGTGGATTAAATAGTCGCGAATCTATCATTTCAATTACATTCATCAGCTACAATTCGTGCGATTCGGCGTTGTGATGCAGTCTAAATTCTGTGTTAGCTTGTCCTTCTTCGGTCCAAATACTTTGCGCAATACTTTATTTTTAAAAGGAGTCGTTCATCCTTTAAGTTAAGCGTTCACGTTTTGCTTTGTAAAGAAACATAAAAGTAAAATTGTTTACAATTTTTAAATTTCGGGATAGAAGGTGCTAGCTAAATAATTTTTTAACCTAAAAGGTATATACTATTTCCAGCCTTTAGCCTAACCTTAATTTCTTCTTAAATATAGTTTTCTCTGCTTATCGTCGAGCCTAATAACTAATTTCCCTAAGTCTTCAACTCCATTTTAAACCCAAAAGAAAAAAATATATAAAGAATGTAGATGGTCCCTCCCATTTTTACGATAGGCAATTAAATTTTAAAAATATATAACTTGTAACGGACAAGAGAGGCTCAAAGGAGGCGATTTCTCCGGGCGGCAGAATTTGGAAGGCTCAGTGAATTCGAGTTCATTATATTTTATGATGTATCATATTTCGAAATACATTGCCTAAAGTATTGATATTAAATGTTGGCTTTTATTAGGAGAATGGCAAAATTTAGCTTACCCCCATGAGTGGCGCCTATGCGTAAATAACGACAATGCAATTGATTGGGGGGGGGCAGAGGCAACAGCTCGTTATTAAATAGTGCTGAGATTGTGGCAAGTTGATCCACAGCCTGGCGAGGTGATGTGATATGACAAAAAGTGAGACTAATAACAATGCTCTTGATAATAATGAGGATGAATTCTCCCGGTATTTCTCTTTTCTTTAAATGACTGTTTTTTGGAAATTTTAGAACCATTCGGAGGTAGGGTCTCCCCCTTACAGAATTCTCTAGTGCTGGTCACAGCAATAATATTTTATATATATTACATTAGAAAATTTGTCTGTGAGAATGAATTTTCCCTATATTTCTCTTTTCATTAAACAGCTGCTTAAAATATTAATTTTCGAAAGGAAGGTCTTTCGGAAGATATTTGGTCCAGTTAAGGAGAATGATGAATGGAGAATTACACGCAACTAATAAGTAGCCAACTTATACAAGGAGCCGTATGTGGTGAAATGGTTGTACGGATGGACGAGACTTCAATTCCAAAGAAGCTGCTGAGCATGGAGCAGATGGAGAATAAAAGTGGACAGACCAAAACTGAGATGGGAAGATGGAGTAAGTGCTGATGCCAGAATTCTTGGAATCAGGAACTACTGGACGGCTACTGAGGACAGGGAACATGGAGGAAAACTCTTGAGGCAGCCAAGATCCAGAAATGGATTGTCGAGCTCAGGATGATGATGATGATCACATTAGAAAATTCGTCTTAGAGGATTAATTATTCCTATATTTATCTTATCTTAAAATAGGTGTTTTTTAGACCTTTTTTTCGCCATTCAAGGGAGGGTGCGCCCCCTGGCAGAATTCGCTAATGCTGGTCACGATAATAATTTTTATTTTATATTACATTAGAAAATTCGTCTGTGAGGATGAATTACCTCTATATTTCTCTTTTCTCTAAATAGTTGCTTTTGGAAATTTCTCCAGTTTCCAGAAGGGGGGAGGGGGACGCCCGCTTCCCAGCTGGATCTGCTAGTGCGGTGCCATGAGTTTCGATCCCGGTGAAGATTTCTCAATTCTTCCTGGGTCTCTCCTGTGTGTCTCCCTATTCGTTCCACGTTGATGAAATGAATAGAAGTAGGAGGTTCTTGGAGGACTTCAAGGTATTTTTCCCAACGATGTCATGTCCACAGTTTTAATTGGATTTCTGTGGTGATCCATGTGGAAGAACTTTCTAGAGTTTAACGGACGTACATTCAGCAATAATACAACCATGACGCCAGAATTAGGAATTATAGAAAGAAGGACATGGGAGATGCCAGCTAAGCCTGAGCTTGGAAAAAAATTATGAAGCTAAAACAAAACCCATTAATTTTGACAAAATTATTTAATATTGATTACTACTTAATTAAAGATTTCATAATAACCCTAAAAGAGTATTATTATAAACATAAATCGGCATATTATATTATTATTATTATTTCCAATCCTCGGCGGCCAGGGAGGACCGCCCCACGCGTTAGTTCTGCTCACAATTAAGATGCAATGGCGGCCAGGAGCCCTGTCACCAGAAAAATGTCACAGTATTTGGTATAGCGGAGAGTGATAGCGGAGGGCATTGGGGAGAGAATGCCCGGACCTGAGATTGGTGTCAACAACCAGCTCCTCGGCGTAATGGAGCCGAAGCAACGAGGCAGGCAGCTCCATGTCGATGGGTGGGCGGGGTAGCCGAAGGGGCTAAGCGTGTGCACAGCACCGCCGTTGCCCGGCAACCTGACATGAATCTAATGATAGAAAAATAGTCACGAGATCGAGTCCCGGTGCCGAGGGAGTTTAAATCCCCGCCCACACTCCCTGGCCCGGGAAAACCCCGTATAGCCTTAACGGCGAGGAAGGGGAGGACACAAGAAAAAAAAAAAAAAATATGCTGCATGTCGAGTTGAGAGTTGACATTTACGCTGTCCCCGAGAGGATCAATATTGAGCAGAGCGTGAAAAGTGAGAGACTTGGAGAGTGTAGTTGTCTCAGGGCCTGCCAATCCGGGAAAATACCCGCCTATTAATTAAGCAAATGAATCGGAGACATATTAAATTAAATAATATTCAAATATTACTTGATATAAAACCGCTTTTTTACTTTCACTTACCTATATAAGAAATATATAGTAAAGGAAAGTATTGCGATCGTGAAAATTTTCTGATCTCAGTTTTCAACAGAAATACACGTTTTGAGGTCCACGCAAAATGGTCTGTGTGTGTATGTGTATTGACACTCTAGCTCAAAAACGAAAAGTCGTACGAAAGTGAAATTGTATATTTAATGTTTTTATATACTAGGGATGTTACAGCAACTTTTTCGTCAAAATCGGCAAACCAGAAGTGGCACTTTATATCATGGCCTAAACACATTTTTACAATTTTCTAGAAAACAGCTCTAGCGATTTTGATTAAATTCATCATGTCAGAGTATAATTTAGCATTTTTAAATAATATTTAGTTTTTATTCTGATTGATGTCCTTTAACAGGACTTAAATGGCTAATTTTCAATATCAGCTTCCCCTAAAGTACCTTTAATTTTTTTTCGTTTGAAACAATTGACCATTTCACATTAATCTCTAATATAAAATATAGTTAAATATATAATATGAAAGAATTTGATAATTAACTAAAGGAGAAATTAAATATCGTAACGGAGAATAGTTGTAATTGAGGAACCAAAGGAAGACCAGCGCATCCGAGTTCGCCCGAAAGTTTAGAACACGTTTCCATAGTAACATGAGCTTCATATAGTACGGACTTGGACAATATTATATAAATATACATATGCGGTTTTCATAAATGCCATTGTTGCTATTTCATTGTATAGATTACAGCGATATAAATATTAAAATTTGTATATATAAGGGTACTTATACAAATAAAAATACCCACAATGAAATATAATTGTAGAAATTTCCTTTGTGTGAAAATGCTCATTTCTGCTAAGAAGAGGGTGGCAAGTGAAAATTGTGTGATGCACCACAGCAGATTGAGGTGAGATGATGTTATTGCCTTTATATAAAGTAATATTTTAATTTTAATTCATTCAATATGTCTTTCATTAAGTTGGTTTCCTGAAAGTCATACACTTTTTATTCATTTTTTAAAAATTCTTATGCAGTGGCGGTGTCC
This sequence comes from Nezara viridula, assembly GCA_928085145.1. Lineage (NCBI taxonomy): Eukaryota > Metazoa > Arthropoda > Insecta > Hemiptera > Pentatomidae > Nezara > Nezara viridula. The sequence continues at coordinate 1,422,112 of OV725081.1, forward strand.
CCACTGGTGTCCATTTAAGTCAGCGCCCCCTACCCCTCCCCCGGTAATTGCTCCAGTAGTTTTTAAGAAATACACACTTACTGGAAGAAGAGGGGATATCTTACAAAATACTCTCCTACCGAAAACCTCATGAAGAATAAGAAATAATCTTGGTCAGATTTAAGATCTTACCAGTTAAGTTTTATCTTTTATATATAATGATTTTTCTAAAGCAATAGTAAATTGATGTTACAATCTTTTATGGCAATGACCTCAAGTCATTTCAGGTGAATCATCCATCTATTTGCAGTATTATTTTAAGATTAGTATATGTATCTTTTTATGAACATATTACTCCTTTATTGTTAATATTCAGTATACGTTAAATGAATAAATTCAGTATTTGGCAAGGTTCTTGTTAATATCTACCCTCTATTTATGCCATAATCAAAACAAGTGTTGATGATTGATAAACTCATAATTGAAAACACAAAAACCTCTGAAAACTTAGTCCAATTAAACCTGAAGCAATTGATATTATATTATATGTTCAAATCTGTTCCCTTTAGATAAATAACACCATGTCCATTTTGTTACTAAATGATGTAGCAACTAAGAAACAATTTTGTTTAATTCAATGTTATGGAACAGTGGCTCTCCTCAACAAATAGAGAAATGGCATGGTGTTCTTCATCTCTGGTGGTACAGAAATATATTTTATTCATTTATTTTTTATTGATTTATTAAATATTATTTCTGAATAATTTTCGTTAATTATTACTATATAATATGTATGTACAAATATAATCATGTATGAGCTATATCGTTTTTGAAAGGAGTTATTAAGCATAAAACAAAATTTTCGAAATTTCAATGGTTTATGGAGCACTTCTTATTGTCGTTTTTGAACCCACAAGTCTTTCAATTTTGATAACTTAGATTTTTTAAATTTCACTTATGTATGTGTGTAATAAACAATGTCGTAATTGCATGTCACTATTTTAGATATGTGTTCACTAACACAAAATAAACAAAAAAGTTCATATTAACATGTATCTCAAACTCATTTATTACACAGATATCAAAGGTTTAAGATTTATTATTTATTTACTACATTCTGACTGACTGTGCAAACTTTAACGTGTTGAATACTAAAGAACAGGTTCAAATCACCTGATAAACATATTAACGATAAACAATGACAGTAGTTGCTCATCTGTTTGTCTAGTTCTGTGTTTTTTAGTGTTACTGTGACACAGTTTCATTTATGATTATCATGGGAAACACCATAAATTTATTCACTTAGCACCAATTCATGAGGAGTATGTATTTTTTATTTGTATTTTTTTTTAAATACAATGTATTTTAAAAACACAAAATATATTAAAGTATTTTAAAATAATTTTTTCCCAGATTTGTATTGAATCCACTGTTGTCAAATAATAATATCATATTCATTATTATGTTCATTGTGTATATATACATATATTCATTTTACTTAGTTATTTCTCATGTACACCTCTACGTTTCCTCTTATATTGGCTTAATAGATTAAATTAATAAAAATAAATATCAAATGTTAGACTTTTTCTCCCACTGTGGGTTGGCCATAAACCTCTTAACAGGGTACTGAACCCAAGACTTATATAAGTCAAATAAAAGGAATTATTGTTAGGAATTGGACAGAAAGTATGGTAATGCCACTCATTTTATAAGTTTTGCTGCCTAAGTTGCTGCTGCTGGAGTTGTTTTTGTAAGATACTTCTAAACAGAAGAGATTGCAAAAGACAACTGTGCATAACCAAACATTAACATTAACTTTTTCTTAAAACATTCTAGACAAAGTGATATGATTAACCATAAAATGGTGTATTTTTATTATACTTCACAAAGAAACAAGGTTCCTCCCCTCTTCTGATTGATGGTGCATAAACCTCTTCCTCTCTCCCAAGATATTTTATTGTTCTCATCTTAAAAACAATGCAAGCGAAAGTAGGATTTAAAAACTTGTAGATCATATACAATTACACATACAGCAGTCTGTTCTATCTTTTCCCATTGTCTCTAGTTTTGAAACTTCAATCCCAAAATTCACAATTCTTACGAAATATGTCTCTCAAAACTGTTGAACTTGCACTATGAAACCCCCTTCTGGGCACCCCTGCAAAGATCACTGGCTGGGTGTTTTCACCCCACTTTCACTATACTTCTACTAGAAGCAGAGATGTCCAACATCAGGCCAGAAAATAACTGGTTACGTTAACTTTTTATTTTAATTGACCCATTTGTCATAAATAGTTACACCAGAATGTTTTAATTTCACAGTAGGAAAATTTTCATCAAATAACTTGGCTAATGATTTAATTTTCTAAAATGTTACTCTATGACTTTTGATATAAATTAAACAAATCTCTCCTGCCACAATGACGGGTAATTTTGCAAGGATTGCGGATTGTTCAATTCCACCTGCTTACTTCCAGAACTTTGTCCTTTGTTAAACTGGAAATGAAATAAAGCATTCTAGATCAAACAGAAATTGGGAATGCTCCAATTCTATTTGTAGTGCTGAGGTTAATGAGGGCTTCGGTGGGCTAGGAGGAAATAAATACCATTAGGGCGATCAATTTTCAAAGCAATGCATCTTAGTTGAACTTCAGGGACAATTCTTGTTAGTTTTACAATTACTAATATAATTTGTATTAAATTATTTTTCTTTAATGTACTAAAATTATTAATATTTATTTTTGTGTTTCACAAAACATTTAATTAAATAAATAATTCAATTAAGGTACTTTTCTATTTGTTTACTTCTAGGAATTAGCTCTATTTGAAAATTTCACAATGAAAGAAACCTTTCATTTTTATGGAAATTTTTTCGGGATGGAAGTGAAAAAAATAAACAAACGAATGTATGAGCTTGTAGAGTTCTTAGGACTTCCAGAGTGTGCCGCTCGCCCCATCTTCACATTTAGGTAAAGTATCATTTCAGTACCTTGCAACAGAATGAGCCGTGTCCATAAGTTTGAAATTTGAATCAATTAACTTTTAAAAAAAGCGTGTGATGGCCGAATACTTTGGGGCATGGGTCCCACAGTACATAGTTCTAATCATTGTGGGTTCGATTCCCACCTTGGTTGGTTAATTTTCATTTCTCAGTGGCCCCAGGAAAATGAATTTTGACACTTTCACTCTAGTAAGTACGCTGCGGCAACCTTAAGGCAGCCATCAGGGGTAGGCAAAAAGGACTCTCGGGGTCCACTGGCGAGACTAGTGCCCTCACGAGTACTAGTATCTCAAAAAACGAATGATGGTAGGATAAAATGGTAACTGTTAAAAGGGCCAATCTTCTCCAATTATCAGCTGGTGGGTAAGATCACTGACTAATTAAGGGAAGGCTCTCTTCAAATTTCAAATTTTTGGGCAGTGTACCTTTTTGTAGCAAGGTATAGATCTGCATGGCAACACCATTATTATTTTTTATTTATATGATTTGTCGTTAATACTAATGAAATGCACACAACAGCGGCGGTCAGAAAAGAAGAGTATCTTTCGCAGTGGCTTTGTTCCACGATCCGACTTTGTTGATTTTGGATGAGCCTACAGTCGGAATGGACTGCGTCCTATCAGAAAGGTAGAGATCTAATCTAAAGCACATTCTCAATAATGGTGATTATCTGTTGTTAATTATCATCAACAAATTGATTTATCTCTTGCAAGAAATTGGAATGCTTTGATTGGAAATGATTTTTATTTAGGATTTGGAGCTACTTGCTAAAACTGACAACTGAGGGGAAAACTATTATCATCACTACTCATTACATTCAAGAAGCCAAAAACTGTGATATGGTGAGAATAGTTTTCATATTCATTATATAAATTATATTATATTATCCATATATCCATAGATTATATTATCATAATATATGGTACAGCATATTCTGGTAGCACTAGGAAGATTCTAACAATTCAATGGGAGGTTCCTATCAGAAATTGAGACTGTTAATCTCATATTTTACAAATAAAAATCAAACAAAATTTAATAGGCCCCACATATTGTTTCAAGATTGAGGATAATAGTTTAATAGTATTAAATTCTGGATTTAAAGCAGAAAAATATTAAGTTTGGTGGAAATTGTTTTAGCTCTGTTTCTATAAGAAAACCAGACAAAACTTGAAGGTTTTTGATGGACTGACATTTTGTTTTAACTTGGTGACAGGGAAGTTTATGTTTATTAAACCTTCTTATGGCTCATTATAATTACTTCAGATTTTGTCAGAACCAGTTCAGCAGTTTTTTCATGATAAACAAATCAACAGTGTATTATTTTTATTAGATATGAGTGTATAATCATTTATGTGACTAGTTATAAAGATTTGTTCTATAAGTAGCTGTTATTAATGTTAAAAAGTCGTTCTATAATTAACTGCTATTAGTATTAAAGAGTTGTTCCATAAGTAGCAGGTATTAATGTTAAAACATTTCAGATAGGGCTTATGAGGCACGGCCAACTCTTGGTAGAGAAATCTCCAGGTCAGCTGATGGCTTTTCACCAATCCACCAACCTTGAAGAAATCTTCTTAGATGTTTGTAAAAAACAAGATGGTCTTCAAGATGCTATTGATTTACGAGATAAAGTATTATTATAATAGTTCATTTTGTTTAGATCACTATTGAAATTATATTTTTGATGACACAAATTGCGAACCAATTTTTGAAATAATACAGGCTTTTACCATTATATTTTAAAACATGGCTTATGTTTTATTGATTACTTCATAATTTCATGGCTGTTTTCAGATTTTGCAAGAAAAGAAAAAAAGTTCAAAAGCATCATATAGGCTGTTCCCTGACAACAATTGGTTTGATACATACCGATTCATGGCGTTATTAAATAAAAATGTTTTATGGTTGAGGCGAAATAAGTTGTAAGTATTTGGATTCCTTGAACATATTATCTACTATCTTGCTGAATTATTACTGAACTATTATGATTGTCGTATCTAATTTGTTAGGATGTATTTGCTCTTATAATATGTATTTTATGCTATATTATACTTGAAGTGAATATATTAATAATTATAAATCAGCCAATTTTTATTCATTTGTCAGTAGAGAGTAGACTTAACAAATCCAATAACAAGCTTGGAGTAAACTGGAGTTGAGCCCTACACCAAGGCCTTCAAAACAGTTAGCATTTATTTTTGCAGACAAAATAGCTTAATGCTATTTAAAATAGCGAGGAATGGGTCCTCTTCTCTGTGAGACCGCTGCCACAAAAATTCAGATAAATAGCAATCCAGGTGTTGCCTCGCAGTTCCTTAATGTTTTTTATTTTTTGTTTTTATTGTTATTAAATTATGAGACATCATAAATAAATTTTAAAGCCGTTAAGAAAGTAATCCTTGAACCCACTTACCACGTTTCTTTTATTATAGATACGTTTTTCCTACAACTACTAGGTAAACATCTCCATTTGGTCTTCCTGTCAAACTCCATTTCATGACCTTCTTCACAGAATTTCACCTTTGGAATTATACCGAACTTCTGATAGTATTTTATAGCTTTTTCTTCTGATGACGCTGATTCCCAAAGTGAATGAACAGAAGATGACAAAATTAACAAAAAATAAACAAAACTGAAAATAATTGAAGAAACCATAAGTAACCGAAGGATAACAAGAGAAGAAGGGAGGTTCCATGATATAAGATAAGGTTCCATTGCAATGGGCTAAGACTCAAGTACCCCAAATCCTTCCAAACAGCCAATTAGAAACCATACAAGTTGTGTCCTATACCAAACCTTTCTGAACAGGCTATTAGAAACCATACAAGTTGGATCCTACACCAAACCCTTCCAAACAGACAATTAAAAACGATACAATCAAACATGAAAATAGTGATGAAAACTGGAGAATTGTTTTAATTGATGAACTTTGTTTCTGTACTTGACTCAGGAGATGACAGTTTCCTTACTTAAAAGGTGTGTAACATAACCAAAATACGGAAATGCTTTTAATGCAGTTACAAACCCATCTTGATTGCTTTAAGGCCTTTTATGGCATCTTTGGGGATGAGAACGCTAGGAGTTTATGTCAATTTGAAATTGGTTTTAAAGGATGGTTTAGAAAATCCCATAGTGTAATCAAGAGTTCAAGGTGATTTATACAGAGGCCTAGAGAATGGTTTTTAGTTTCAAGTGAAGATTGTTTTATAAAATGATGGTCTTGTCGAGGTTATGTGTGAGAGAAGTATCATAAGGCATTGATTGAGTATGTTTACTGACAGGGCTTGGTGGAATGATGAGATGTCTAGATAGGATGACTGGTGTCAGATAGATCAAATTCCAAATCACCATCGTTCTGCGAGCTAAGAGTCAACCAACCAGACTTTGTGAAGAACAGAAATATTAATGAGGGAGTGAATCCTAAGGCTTGATATGGGATATGACAATCGATCAAATGAACACCGAAACCAGAGATGAATCTGGGCTGATCCATTAAAGGTGGAAAATTTAACAGAACAAAATGATAAGTATAAGGTCAAGAGTAGAGATGAGCTCATAGGAAACTTATGATGCATCGCTGGTTTTTCAACTTATGATAATACATCTCTGATTGGCCAACTGATGATGATACATCTCTGATTGGTCGACTTAAGATGATACATCTCTAATTGGTCAACTGATGATGATATATCTCTGATTGGTCATCATACATTATCTCATTATTAAACTGCAATAAAATCATTAATAGAAATACTTTGTAAACCTTTATGATTTTTTAAAGTGGTGGAATATTCATGTGAAAAGTGATCATATATAGAAAATTTCAATCAATTGTCTATATTAGCAGGTACATATTACATACCATATATTATATTAACAGGTAAATAATACATGCAATACATTATATTAGCAGGTATAGGTATTACTGGAAATCACATGCAGGTTTATAACTATAAATTATTCGATCTCAATTGGTAATAACATTTAAATATATTCATAACAAACAATGATTGTTGATGAGCATAAGTGATTTGACACAATGTAACATTTTGAAGAGCCTTTTCTCTTCTTCCACCCAAATCCTTAACGTAGAACTCGGCTCAGTTATTGTTATTCTAGCCAGAAAACATTGGTAATGTTAAGATACTATTTAATATTTCTTAGTTTTTATTTCTATAATTTTGATTGTATTTGTGGTTCCACATATTCTTTCAGAGTAATTTTGTTACTGAATCTTATCATGTAACATTGTCTATTGTGTTAAAATTATTTTTTTAATTACAAAATATCACCTCAGTTATTCTTAGCAAAAATAATTTATAATTTAATAAAATAACAAATATATTTTTTTGCATTATGTTGTTATCTTTATAACCAGATTAGTAACAACATCTCTAGACGATGTAAGATTTTCATTAAATTACTATGTATTCTCACAAGATTGGGAAGGTCAAACTTCATTTTTTGGGTCCGCCTTGCCATCCATTTTTAAGATAAGGAAATTATTATTCACAACTGGATATAAGTTGTGGTTAATTTACACAATTACAAAAGTGTCAGGAACTATATTCAGTCAATAAATTAAACTAAATTTTGATAGGAAGCTTGAATGTTTTCTAATTCCTATTCGATTAAATTTAAACCTATCTCATAAATTTTTTTTCTGTTAGATGGTGTATTTTATTAAATGTATCAATGAAGAATGGCCTGTAGGAATTATTTGCCAAATTTATAAGAAATGGAAAAATTACTGAGGCATTTCCATATTAGCAGTAGCGCTTAAACATTATCCATCATTCTCGTCAGAATACTTCTACCCTTAGAATAGATTATAGAGAATAAATATCATTATTCATCTTTTTCCATATATAGTTTATTGGAACTACAATATTAATAAAAGATATTTAAAATGGTATATGTTTTGCAGAGCAGCTAGTGGAACCGCAATCCTGCCTCTAATTATAGTTTTTTTGTACGGAATGGTGATGGGAAAGGACCCCAAGAGTCTAAAGATTGCACTACTTTCTCAAGAAATTTCATATGATGGTGATCTTGGAATTTGTAATGGTTTACCCGACAGCTACTTTGAAACACTTAATTGTACATTACCAAGCCTCTTCACCTGCCCGTTCATAGATGAACTACATAAAAGGGATATAAATATTGTAATTATTACAACTTACAGTATCAAATATTTTATTTGTCAGTTATAAATCTCCTTTCTTTCTACTCCATGATGACTAGATTCTGAATTGTGTATTCTGCCATATCGATATGCTTCCTTCAACAAATATATAATCAGTCAATTGTAGATCTCCTTTCCTCCTACTCCATCATCACTAGATCCTGAATTGTATATTCTGTAATATCGATAAGTTTCCTTCCTCTCATAATACAATGCATTAACTCATTTCAATATTATGTTTTCCTTTGTTAATTGACCTATATACTATGCAAATTATTCATAAGTGCCAACTAGTCAACATTTATTATTTTCAAAGTTTCCTTACGTATCTCAGAATGTTGCACAATTAGGTTACTACAGAAGGCAATTTATAAAGTTATAAAGTTTTCACTTTTCATTTTATTTCAAATAATTAAAACTTATCAAATAAATTGCTATTAAATACATCTGAGAACTTTATGGAAATAATAAAGCAACTTGTTGCTTCAAGATTAGTTGCTTGATTCATATGAGTTTATGTAGATAAGGAATAATTAATCTCTGTCTCCATAATCAGGTTCTTTATAAAGACTACAGTTACATAGCCAGGGATATAGCCAGCAATAAAGTGTGGGGCTCCATCGAAGTGCCCCAAAATTTTACTACCGCTCTCATAAATAGAATAGAAAACGGGTTACGGACTGAAGATAGAATAGTCGAAGATGGGATACTAACAAGTAGAATTGATGGAACAAGTGAGTTTTTTGCTCTCTAATGCCTTTTTTTTTATTATTATTTTTTTTGTATATTAGACTTAATATACAAAAAAAGGTAATATTACATGATAACGCATATTGTTTATCCTACAATTTATCAGAATCTATGTGAGTCTATTAAGTGATTATTTGCAGCCTTGTTTTATTTCAGATGCAATAATAAAAATCATTTTGACCAATCACCTTAAGGAAAGCGTGGAACGTTTTTACAATAATCTTCTCCTTTCTTGTGGCATGTCAGAAAAGGCTAGGATAATACCAATGCAGGTAATGTTAATTTATCTATGTCTGAAAAAATGATAGGTTATGATTTGACAACCAGAAAGTTCTATGCCTCTGTAATTATCAAATTCATAAATGGAGCTCTTCTTAAAGTATAGAACAGACGACCCAGGCCTCTGGTATCCATTCCTCCTCCCATATTTCCTGGATTAGTTATAACAGCTTGGCTCTTAGGTGTACTCCCCCAACAGTTCTGATAGTAGATTGTTGATCCCTGGAACCTGCCTTCATTTAAGCCTGCTGATAGCTATTTCCACCTCCAGAATATCTGTCTTTTCAACCTCAAGTGAGTCAAGGTTCTCAGTGACCCTTGTCTTTTTCGTAGGCAGCCCACAACCCTGCATTGAGAATTTGCTGGAAATGTTCTTTCAAGATTCTTAGAATATTCTCTTAAGATGCCATCACTTTGACATCGTTTCCTTCATTTGTATATTTCTTGTTTTATAACCTACCTTCTCTGGGAGGTATGGTTCACCCATATGACAGATCAATATTCATACAAAAGCACTAAAAAAACAAAACAAAAATCCTACCTACTCTTTCCTGATTTCTGTGAAGGATTCATATGTATTTCCTCAATATTTTGCAATCTTTTTTTGAGAAATTCTTTTTTTGAAATGAAAATTAATTTTATTCTGGGACTAAAGTCCCTTTAAAACAATAGCAGAGTTCAAAAAACCTATATATCAATCTGGAATGTAGGTATAGTACAAATAATTTTGCTGTTATTCTCTTATTATTTTCTTTGTGTTTTTCATGGTAGCAGTGAATTGTACACTGACATAGCTTTTAACTAAGCAGAGTATCTTTATTGAAGGAAATTAATCAATTGTCCTAGAGATCATGAGTGATAAATAGTCAGGACGCAATAATTTTAAGATTTTTATTGTTTCAACCCAAGAACGTGGATCTTCATCAGGGCATGTTACCAGCACCGATGATGACCCACATTCTTGGGTTGAAATGTCGGCAACAATGAAAATCTTAAAATGACTGCCTCATTACTATTTATCACCCACAGAACCTTTACTTTTGTTCTTTCTTTCGCTGTCTTTTAGCATGCTTCTGTGAATCATTACTTAGCTTTTCTTTTTTTCTGAAACCCTATTTCTTTCTTAGGTGTTTGTTTTAGCCCTGACTCTAGAGTGTCCCAATGTTAGTCCACTGTGAAATCCTCCGCACCCAAAGGTTTGAATTTATTTTACAGCTGTTTGGATTTTTCGAATTCCTAACTTCATACCTTTTTCTTTTCACTTGGTTCCGTATTTGATGGCTTCAAGTTCTGACAGAGTTTGGTTCTGATCAGAGTGTGGTCTAACTCACAGCCTGCTTGAAAATAGCTTCTTATGACTTGTAAGGAGCTTTGATGCCTTTATCTATCAGCACGAGGATGGTTTTCCTTTTCGCACCTTTAGAGCTCACTGAGCTGTATTTGTGGATCTTTCTGGGAACATTGTACTGTAGACCTCTAGACCCTTTGCTGCTGCCAGACTGATTCATCTCACTCCATTGTCACTCCTAGTTTCATGGATACTTTGAATGGTTCTCTCGGACAATAGATCTAAATTGGATTTCTCAATCAATCTTGGCATTGTAATCTTTCTTATTTACTGAAAATCTCTACAGCACAGGGAGGGCCTTGGTTTCCCTGACAATGTTCCACCCGTCCTCTCTGCATAGCGCTCTGGTCCTCCTATTTCTAATTCCAAGTCTTTTTCGACATCTTGGATCCATCATTTCCTAGGTTTTTTCTGATGAGGTAAGGGAGAGTTGTTCTTGTAGGTGCTGGTAATAAGACCTCTGTTTTCCTTCAAAATAAACCAACTCACACAATTTAAGAAGATATTCAATATTATATTTTAATTCACATTATTTATTTTTCTAGTATAATGATCCATTATTTGGCCTAAAAGAATCAGCATTTGACCAAAGTGCATTGCCAGGATTCCTCAGTGCGTAAGTATAATTTGAAAACCAACATTTAATTTTGACTTTCATTTATCTATATTTTTTGGATTGGGCTAAACAATGATGTAACAGGAAATCATAAATTTTATTGGCAGTCATAATTTCTCAGTGTGTGAAGCCTTCAAATACCTTGGATTGCTTTTCACCAAAAAAAAAAAAGTGCTTTCCAAAGAAATTGAAGCTAGATTAGCAGCAGAAAATCGTTGCTACTTTGGAGTTAGCAAGGTATTATTAAGCTTCAAAGATCTTGCTTGGAGAACAAAGTTAATTATAATCATTAATAACCATTATATACCTATGGAAATGAGATATGGATACTGACATTAGAAATTGGAAGAAGCCTAAGCTCGTGGTAATGAGGAGTTCTCAGTAAGATGTATGGACGGGTCTGCTCTTGGGGAGAGTGCAATATAAAACTACAAATATGCCAAAGCATTATTTTTATATTAATTTGTAATTTTTTATATTAACCAAAAAATGTAAATATAAAAACATTAAAATAATAATATATTCCACTTTGGGATAAAATAAATTTGTTGTACTTTTTCATAAACTAATTCTGTTTCATTGATAGTTTAAAGTAGCAGAGTTAACCTTTTAACCTCATTGCTGGTTACATACTCTGCGTACTACAGTACATACTCTATTGTACTGACTAAGAAATGAGGCCTAGCCTCACTGGCTAAATATTTGTTTCCTTACGGTCTGTTTGACATTTCAGGTTTGCTTTTTACTTCACGCTGATTTACACAACAAGCGCCATTATGATGGAAAAAGTTTTAGGCTTATTAGATAGAAACACAGCAGCAGGTTAGTGTCAGTAATGAATTATATTTTTTTCATGTTTCATTTTAATTTATTGTGTTGAAGACTAATAAATTATTGTTTCAGGAATGACTTATTTTGAGATTGTCGGTGCTCATTTAGTTGTTCAATTTGTCATCATGCTAATGCAAAATACAATAATGTTGGTTGTCTTCTATATCATATTTGGCTACAACTTTGAAGGAAGTGTAGCACTAGCTATGTTTATTATAGTCACAGTAAACTGCGTGGGAATCAGCTTTGGTAATAGTTTTGTATTTAAATATTAATAATCTATTTATAATATAATTTTACATGGGTGGGTTAGAGGTAGCTCAGACAGTACACTTTTCCTGGGTTCGAGACCAGATATGGAGTTAATTATTTATTCTATTACAATAATCATATTCTGAGGCAGACCCAGCCTCTATATAGTTGGTAATCTTGGTAATCATTAGAGTTAATACAACATAATGCAACGGCCAACTATTAAATATTCAATAAGAAAGGGCAGGTTTGGGGTTTCGAGCCCTATGAAGTTTTGGAAAAGTTTAAAAGATACTTTGTAAAAAAATGACTGCGTCTTCCAAGGTATGCACCTAGTTATATTTTGGCACTGGTCTCGCCTCAATATACTCCTACACACTTAAAATTCATTTAGACTATATTTTGAAAGTGCTGGAGATGCCGGGTTTTCGTTTGCCACATATCCTAGCGAAAGAGGTGATAACTAAGAGAGTTTATTGGTACCAAAAGTGGTTAGAATTTGAGGATAGTTGCAAAATTAATCATGATACTGCAAATATCGCTGGTCTGCGCGGAAAATTGACTGTTAGACATAGGGTAGATGACCTAGAAAAACAAAATAACCTTCAAAAATGTCTTCATTCAAGTTTTTCTGTTTACGCAGGACTATTTTCAGTGGGTACTGTTACACCCTATCTTAATGATAGTTTTGATATGTAACTATAGGGTCAATTTTTCGATATAGGACAGAATTGATCGATTTAAGTGTAAAACCATGGTTAGTGGTGGACGATTGCTATCCGGTATGTAAGAAGAGGATATCATGCGATTTTTGAGGACATGCCATATGTTCAGTGAGTTAAGAGAGAAATGTTTTGGGCAGCGCACCTGTTTTCCAGAAGAATTATTTGGTTTCTTAAAGGGTTCTAACTGGAAAACCTTAAGCGATTATGTACAGCACGCCACATTGCAAAGATCTCAATTAGTTAGATAGTAAACTATTGATACAATATCGTGTTTATTTATTGTAACGTTTGTTTTATTGTTATATTGTATTTGATGATTATTATTATTGTTGAATTTAAATTTTTTATTTATCGGATTTGTGATGTATTAATGTTTGTTTTTTTAAAACTCTATTTAAACAAATGAGACAGTGAAAAAGAAAATTGCTAGAATGGATGTATAAAAACATAATAATACTCTATATATATTATTGCTCATTTATTTTATTTATAAATGTGATGAATATTTATTATTAATTACACACAGACCTCGACAGATGGAATTTTCCATTGTCTATGTGTTGTTGCTTGTGTACATATATTTTACTTTGTGTAATTTTTTAAAAAGTTTAATATACATGTTTTCATTCATTCATATAGGTAAGTGAAAGTAAAAAATAAATAATTTTTCAATTATGTCTTTATAGCCTTTTTGCTAACTGAAATATTTGACAAGGAGCTTTCAACAGCGTATGCATCAATAGGTGCTACTGTCACTGTCTTCATGACCGGAGGTAAAAATATTGAAATGTTTTATTTAATGTTTGATCTAATGTGAGGTTTACTTTATTATTGGTTTTGGTTAAGGTATCATCTGGCCTCAGGAAGGAATGCACTATATGCTGGCGGCGCTCTCGAACATCATTCCCGTCGCCCCGGTCACTAAAGGTCTCATTAGTATCATAGCAAGGAACTATGCCATAACACATCCCTCCATCTTAGTGGGTCTTTTTTCTAATTTAATATGGACTATAGTTTTTACAATTTTAGCATATATTGTACATAGGATAAATAAAGTTATGTAATTTAATATTCATTTTTTCTCATATTACCCATCTTACTAATTGCTACAAATGTATATAACTTTAAGTTTTTTATGAGGAACGTTCAACATCAAATCTGATGTTGAATGTTCTACAATCTACATAAAAAATGTTTAGTTTTCAATGAAAATTTTCAAAACAAGGTAAAATGGCAGACATACTTTTCTGTCAAACAACATTAAAGCTGAGGTAAAGATAATCAGTTAATTGGACAGTTGTGGATCCTTAAGTGACTACCTCTTTAGTGGTAAAGTGGTTACTTTTTTTATAGAATACATAAGGTGTTAAACCTCCATAAAACAAATGGAAATCAAAACCTAGTTATAAGAAAGACTTTTGAATTTTTTTTAAAAATGGCCTATAAAAACTTAGTTTCCAAAAATATTTAAGAAAAAAAAAGATAAAAATATCTAGATTTACAAATTGTTTAAAGAAGTCTATATGACTTAAAATATCCACTGATAATATTACATTCACTCACAAGATGTGAGGCACCATCATTGCTTATTGATTGATGAGTTACATCCTCATCCCATTGTGAGTCAATTAAAACATGTGCTTCTTCTACCCTATAGATATTCCCTAGGATACATTGACAGTCCTGGAGTTGTTCCCACACCTGATGCCTGAGATAGCCTTAGCAAAGAGCATATTGTGTCACCACTTACCTTTAAGATAATACGGAAAAGCCTATATTTTATAGGCTATTGTTTTCTAAATATTTATCAGGAATTACTCCATAGAAATTTTCAAGTGAGATGAAGTATAAACTTCAATTGAAATAATTCAACAATAATATAATGAGGAAAATTAGGAAATGATATTTTTGCAGATTGATAAACAAATAACAATTTATTTTATAGTGAATTTACAAATTATCTGTAATAGAAAGAAAATAAAAGGCAGCTTAAGGCAGTTTGTTTCTAAAAGGAATGTCTTCGACACAGTCTTGATTGTATAATTTTAAGTAGAGTAAAACTATTAAACAAAAAAAAAGAAAATGTTTATGCCCTGTCACTAAAATATAGAATCACAAAAACAGATAAAACACTATTTTTGGACTAAAATAATATAAATATAATGATTGATACAGAGCTCGCACTTATATTTTTGGACTAAAATAATATAAATATAATGATTGATACAGAGCTCGCACTTATATATCATATTTAATGAACAAGTTAAAGAGTACCGTATGATAATAACTTATAGAGTATTGAGACAATATCAACAAGTTTTAACCGCATTTCAGTTTGGCAAAAATCCAAACAAATAGAAGCTATCCGTTTATCTTGGATTATGTTACCAGTTTTACTTATTATATTTTAGACCTATGGTAATGAGAAAAAAAAATCAATTCTATCCTCCCCTCCTATCACTCACCGAGTTGCTCAAATCAAATAAAACAATATAATTATACAAACAATGACTCGATGTATATTAGTGATTTGACAAATAGAATTTCAACATTCATGTAGTGAATAAGAAGAACAATATTTTGTGAAAAAAAAATTCTAAGCTGTCTTTTGGCATAAATCAGTACAACAAAGATAATAATTAGTGTAATATTAATTTACAATAATCTGGAATGTGCTCTCAAGAATAAGAAATAGGAAGGAGGAAGCACCAGCAATCATTCATACCAGTCATTGAAGGAGAAAAAGAATACTTAGAGATCATTTAACTAACAGTTTGTATCTCTATGGCTAGCTTTTGAAAATTAGTAGAGATGGTTAGCTCATCATTTGTATCTCTATGGATGGCTGAAATATTGTCACCTAATCCTAATATTTCATAACTCTTAGTGTATTTTCAAGATAAAAGTAAAGGAAACATTTGTAATTTGAGAATGAAAAAATAACACAATTAAGTACAATATTTTAAAAAAATAGAATCCTTCTACATAATGTTGCAATTGATTCTGCGTCAAGTTTTCATTGTTATTATGTCCATAAGGATATTTCTTAATTTTATAGCATTTAAACAAATGCTAATTCTGATTGAATAGAATCAGTAATACATATAATAATCAATTTAAATAGTTAATAATTAGATAACTAATGTAATTCAGCTGATATTTTTCAAAATATGATAAATATTAGTAATTAATCTAAATCTTTACAAGGGTAACTTGCAAATGACCATAAAAAATAAATTATCAGAAAAATAGGGCTGATGATTTCAAGAAGAATCAACACTATAAATATAATCATATACAGAAAATTACATTTGTTAGTAGCCTCTAAATTTACATGTTTTTTTAAGATAATATTTTAAACTATATAAATATCATACATCCAACAGGTATGAAAAACTCAACTGACAATATTAAAAAAAAAGTATTGATTACCGAGCAATGATAAATTAATAATAATAAAAACTAAGAATTTTCATAAAGTCAAAAATATGTTATATTTTTGATCTCACTAGGGTAAGGAATGGCCACTGATTCCTTTACAATCTGTCACTATCACCATTGTTACTTATAGTAAATAGCAATTTTATATCAAATATTTCTCAAGGCAAATGAAAGCAAATATATAGTAAACCAATACATCAAAATAATAAAACCAACTCACTAGTATAATAACCACAGATTATAACAAAAAATTAATACTAATATAAATATATCTTTAATTTGACTATGGATGAAAGATATTCTAGAATCTCACCAATTAAAGTGGTTTGGTCTGTCGCTGAATTGGAAGACCACTGAGAACATGGTAAAAAACTTAAGCAAATCAAACCTTACATTGATTATGTCAAGGAGGGATGGAAATCTCCAACAAAGGAGGAATCTAGGAAGGATCACAGAAGAGAACTAACCAAACTGTCCTCTTAAATTCAAACAGCTAAACAAATTAAAAAAGACAAATACTTAGGAAAGTTGTAACATCACAGATGGTAGGTAGTTTGTTTATAATCACCAGTTAGTTAAAACTGGTTTAATGTACATAACATTAACAGTGAGCTTAATATTACATAACATTAAAAAAAAACTTTTGACAGCTAAAATATTAAGTAAAAGCAGCCATATTGAAAATTTTAACACATGCATACATCAAAAGGAGAACTTTCCAAATCTAAGTTCTCCAGTGACATAAATTATCCATAACACCTTTTTTGTCTTAAAATAATATTACCTTTGAGGGATATGTCCTTGAATACAGTTGGAACCAAAAAAATTGTTATTTCAACTTCTTGTGAGTCACTGAATTAGTGAATAAGTATGAAATTTCACTTAAATCACCTGTATATATATATATATATATAATATCAGAAATACATATAAGAATTTGGGACAAAGTCAATAAGAATGGGATTGAGAAGGAATGAGGAGCTGCTGGAACTGTTTGGGAAACCCAACATTATGGCATTGGTAAAAAGTGCTTGAATAAGATGGATAGGGTATGTGAATAGAAGCAATCAATCAATCGAACCCAAATCAAAGAATGCCAAAGAGGATGCTTTATGGGAAACCAGATAGCAAGAGAAGTAGAGGGCGTCCTCAGATCAGATGGCTGGAGGATGTAAAGGACAATCTGGGACAGCAGGGTGTTAAAAGATGGAGGGAGAAAGCAGAAGATTGTAAATATTGGTTAGTTGTATTGGAGGAGGCCCAGGTTCATGCAGGACCACAGTGCCATGGTAATAATAATAATCCACATAAAAAATTAAATACCCTTTCATGCATATAAATAAAAATGTCAAATTTGACAACAAAATTTAGACAAATAACATCTAGAAAACTGACTTTTAAAATTTGTTGACATAAAAATATTTAAAAACAACCAATTTCCTTTATTGATAAAGTACCGTTTTCTTGATAAATACTTTTTTTTTAAATAATTAGAAACAAAAATATATTTCTGAAAAAATAAAATAATTATTTATCATGAAAAATTGTAATTGTTGATATTTCATACTTAAATTAGTATGTGTTGTGTGTATATATTATCGGAACAATGTTGGCATGAATGTGCAATGTTAAACAGGCTCACATTCGTTACCTGAACATGGTGCCGACAATATCACTATAATGTAAATTTTTGGTAACCGATTCTAATATGAAACCGATAAATTCCCTGACTTGAGCTGTTTTACATACAATTCCTTCACTTCTCCAGGATAGCCAGTAATTAAATAAGAAGAATAAAACATATTTGATGTGAAAAAGTAATTACAGTACCCATTGGATTAAAATCTCACAATTTCTTTCTTAGCATGACAGTAGAATTTTCAGTTTAAATTTGTCTTATTTATTGTAAACATAATCCAAAAAAAAAGTAATCAAGTGTGAAAGGCAAACTCAAGTTACTAAAATAAATACGGGTGAATAATAAAGAGATGAAAAAAAAAAAAAAAAGAATTATGAAGTTAGAATGTATAAGTTATCTAAAATATGGAGTTATGATTAATACAGTATCAACAAAATACAAAATATGAAGTTAGAATGAGTAGAGTATCAACAACATATAAAAAATGAACTTAGGATGAATACATTATCAACAACATAAAAAATATGAAGTTAAGATGAGTAGAGTATAAGTAACATACGAAATATGATGTTACTATGAGCAGAGTATAAACAATATACAAAATATGAAGTTATAATGAGTACACTATTGACAACATACAAAATATGAAGCTAGAATGGGTACAGTATTAACAACATACAAAAGATGAAGTTAGTATGAGTACATTATCAACAACATACAAAATATGAAGTTAGAACGAGTAGAGTATCAACAACATATAAAATATGAACTTAGGATGAATACATTATCAACAACATAAAAAATATGAGGTTAGGATAAGAACAGTATCAATAACATAAAAAATATGAAGTTACGATGAGCAGAGTATCAACAATTAACTATTATGTCATAATTTCCGAGTAACAATCCTGAGCCCCTTAAAGTTATTTTCAATTTTATCGAGCAATAGTAAAGAATGATAAAATACACACCCGAAGTCAGTAATCTTATTTTCAACAATTCATCTACAATTGGTTCCTTTAGATGTTCTTTATAATCTCATAACAATCATTGCCAACATTTTTGTATATTACATTTATACATTTCAAAAGAGATAAACTAAATTGATAACAACTACTAGTGACTAACAAATGTATCACAATAATCTCACATTTTCAAACCTTACCATTACTTATCATTAGCAAAACAATAATTTCTTAAGACATATTTGGAAATGAGATGCTACACAGCGCCTCGGCAACACAGCACCTTCTTGTTCTGAAACATGTTCAGTTTGATAGTTCCTTCTCCGTAGTTGGCACACCTGTCCATGGCCTCTTCCAGATTCAACCAAATATCGACTGCAGTACTGAATGCACCATCGACATTGATAGCATCCCTAGCACTTGTCTCAATGTAAGGCATGTCTCCATTTTCTTTACACCAATTTCTAGCTTCTTCCTCACTCACTTCCCTTGATTCGATATCAAGCTGCAAAGGAAAAAAAAATTCTTAGCAGCAAAGCCCTGTCAAAAGTTTTTTTTTCAATTTTTGGTTTGAAAGTAGATCAACAGTGATTTAATTCCTTCAAAAAAGCTCACCTGAGGAAATTAAATAGAATTTTAAAATTAATTGAACTGCTACATTTCTTTCTCATGGTTTGTTTCTGAATATTTTATAATTTGTTTCCTAAATTAATTTATAAAAATGGCAGGATCGCAAGACAATTATTGAGATTCCCAGAAGGCACTTCTCCATAACAAATTTTCAACCCTGTAATCCAATTCAGATTGGCTATGTAGGTAGAGATGTTCAAAACCTAAGTAAAGAGGAAAAAACATGCCAAAAATGGAGGGTGTAGAAGTAGTACTAGCGTTACTACTTTAACAGTAGAAGAAATCCCAAAAAATCATTTCACTAACACTAATTCAATTTAGCCCTCCACATTGTGCAGAAAAACTGGACAATCATCAAACCTCACACCACCCTTAACCTCTCCTCATACCTTGAATCCCTTGAGCTTTGTTGCAGATCCGGATTCCTCACCTTCCAAGGAAAATTCTGTAATCAGATTTCAGGCCTAGCCATGGGAAATTCTTTAGCATCAGATATTTCCAATATTGTTCTCAATGACCTTCCAGACTCTGTTTCCCTTCTTTCCATCAAGACATCATTTTCATCAAAAAATATGTTGATGACCTCCTCCTTGTTCTTACCCCTGATACCCTCAAATTCTTTCCTCATTCAATCTTACCACCCCCATCTCCGTTTCACTATAGAGAAAGAAGTTAAATTCACTTCCCTTCTTAGACCTCTTAATAATAAGAAACACTGATGGCTATGTTTCTACTGACTGGTACACTAAACCTACATACTAAGGCCAGACTACTCAACTCAAAAAGAGTACAACCTCCCCTTCTACCAACTACCCACAATCATCTACCACTCCTTTCATATACAAACTCTCCCCTATATTCCTATTCTCTCAGATAATATACAAAAATTCTTTAAATCGACTATAACCAACTTACATCTTGGCCTTAAGTCCCATAACAAACTTTCTTTCCTTTTCACCAACTTTAAGGATCCCATACTTTTACAACACCGATCTAATATAGTTTACCAGACACCTTGCTCTACTCCTAATTGTAATAGCTCCTATATTGGTGAAACCAAAAACCATCTCAAAACCCGCATTTCCCAACATAAAACATCCATAACTTCCCGGAACCCTTCCGCCTCCAAACTATCGGAACATGCCTTAACCCTGAACCACTCATTTGACTTTGAAAAACCTCTATCCTTGCCATGGTCTCTAACCATGAAAAAAGCCTCATTTCCGAATCGATCCACATTCACATGGAACAGAATCCTGTTATTCATAAAGTAGATAAAAACTGTATTTCTTTAACATATGGACACATTTTAAATAACTTATATATACTTATATGTTACATTATGTTATTTTTATTTTTATCTACTTTCAATTTTTATTGATTAATTCAATTTAATTGTTCATTATTCTAAGTACTTCCGCTTTGTATGATCTCTCTTTTATTTTATTTTAATTTTATATTTACATTCTACATCAATTTATGATCATCCTTTTTCACTTTGTATTCATTTTACTTTTTAACCATGTCTCAATATTATCTAATATTCAAATGTAATTTTCTTACATATATACAACGAAATACAATTATAATTATTAATTTTTTTCCCCTCTCTATACTTCTAAGTTAGTTCTGCAATGTATGTATGTAAATGAAGTTATTTCTATTTCACTTCTTCCATTTTTGTTTTTATTCACATTGTACTCTTATCTATAATCTCTTAATTCTGTTTTATATATATACACTAACAGGCAAAAAATTCCACCCACTTGATTTTTTCAAGTTTTCATCTAAAAATATTTCTGCTTTCGATTGGTCTATTGTTTTTAATGAATAAATAGGTAATCTTTTTGTTTGTTTTCAATTAGGAATGTTAATATAGAGGACAATAATCCTTAATCCTTACTTCAATGAAATGATTCTAGATTTCAATGTTTACTTTCTATGGAATCAAAAGTTTACTTTCAGTATCATTAGTTCAGAGCCGTTTCTTGCAGCACATTTCTTAGTCTCCAGCTTTTAATTTTTTCAATATCAAGGTTAAAAATGCCTCTTAGTGCTGAGGATGTTGCACGTGGTGTGGCACTCATTCATTGATGATGGACGTTCCATTAGATATGCAGCTAATGCCATCGGAGTTCCATATGAAACTTTATGAGACACCGTCAGGCCCGGTTCTGGACGGCCTAGGGTAACAGAACCACGGGATGACCGGTTTTTGACTTTGAGAATTTTATGAAACCTGCACCTTACCGTTATTCAAGCGATTCATCAGCTCGAAGAAGTTCAAGGTGTGCAAAAATTTCTGAAGATTATTCTCGGAGAAGATTAATGAGTATGGATTAATGGCTTTTCTTCCAGTAACAGGAGCAGAGTTGACCAGAACTGACAGAGTAACACGGCTGGCTTCTGCTCGAGAACTCCATTAAGGAACCACGTTGGAAAAATTACAGGCTGCATATCTTTCATTTCTTCTTCTCCACACCCTTTCACGCCCGTCTGGAGATCGAAGAGTGAATCTTGACTCATCTCTAAAACATACAGCACTTTATTTGTCCATAGTCCAATGGCTGTGTTCTCGAGCAAAAGCCAGCCGTGTTACTCTGTGAGTTCTGGTCAACTCTGCTCCTCTTACTGGACGAAAAGCCATTAATCCATACTCATTTAATCTTCTCCGAGCCGTACGTTCAGAAATTTGCACACCTCGAACTTCTTCGAGCTGATGAGTCGCTTGAACAACGGTAAGGTGCAGGTTTCGTAAAATTCTCAAAGTCAAAAACCGGTCATCCCATATAGGCCTTCCAGAACCGGGCCAACTATTGTAAGAACCAGTTTCTCGACAACGCCTGCCGGCGTCTCGTAAAGTTTCATATGGAACTCCTATGGCATTAGCTGCATATCTAATGGAACGTCCATCATCAATAAGTGCCACACCACGTGCAACATCCTCAGCACTAAGAGGCATTTTTAAACTTAATATTGAAAAAATTAAAAACCGGAGACTAAGAAATGTGCTGCAAGAAATGGCACTGAACTAATGATACTGAATATACATTTTGATTCCATAGAAAGTAAACATTAGAATCTAGAATCATTTCATTGAATTAAGGATTACAGGTTCTTGTCCTCTATATTAACATTCCTAATTGAAAACAAACAAAAAGATTACCTATTTATTCATTAAAAACAATAGACCAATCCAAAGCAGAAATATTTTTAGATAAAAACATGAAAAAATCCTATATATCTATATCTATGAAATATTAAATTACAAGTATATACATGTATGTATACATATATATATATATATATATATATATATATATATATATATATATATATATATATATATATATATATATATATATATATATATATATATATATAGTATTTTTCCCTAGTATCCATCCATATCTTCAAATTGTAGATACTGTAATTTTCTAGTTTTTTTCTCATTACCCAAACAACTCAGCTTCCCCAATACCTACCTGCCCTTACCCTGGTTTTCCAGTTCTAAGTGAAACTCCTAGCTGAACACACCTGTAAGTCTCTAATTTTATTTACTTATTTATTTAATTTTTTGGTATTCTTTTCTTTCTCCACATTCCTTTATGTCTATAATTTCATACTATATCCTTTTTCCTTTTCTTTCATCAATCTCTCCTGTAGATCTGTAGAAGTATATTCACATTTGCATTTATTATATTTTACACTACAACAATTGTTAGCATCTATTTACTTCAGTTTAGGATCTTGTTACTTAGCTTACTCTGTTCATATGTTAATGTACTTACTGTTTATAATTTTAATAAGCTTATTCATATTGTTTATAATTTTTTGTCTAAATATTATGTAACTTCCACAATTCTCTATCTTTTTGTATCTTGTCCGTTCTAGCCCTGAAGAAGATCTTCAAAGTCGGGTTGAAACGTTGGCTTTGAATAAAATAGTTTTACCACTATTAGCCTATTTATGACAGCCACCCCGGACCATCTCCTTTCTATATAATGCAACGGTCAACAATTAAATATTCAAGATCAGTTAGACAAAAAAGTTTAATCCTCTAAATTCATTCAGGGAGCCTGTAGTAGGGCGTAAAAGCATATAACCATTTGGTGAAGCCATGATATGTCAAAATAGCCTTTGTTCCACACAACCCTTTGATGGTATTTTTTCACCTAGAAAACTAATTCTTGGATTAGTTAGGTATAAATTGATCCTATTAATAGTGTAATTCAGACATTAAAAAATTTAACTAAAAAAAAAAATAGTAAGTTTTTAGGATTACAATCTAAATTAGTTTAATTATAAATAAGTGTACTACGAACTATAATCCATCTAAGAAGGAAGGCAATTAACAATCAAACAAAACAATTTTATTGTAAAAATGGCTGAATGTTTTAAATAGATTCTTATATGTATCCCATACTTTTATAGTTTTCTTAAGGATAGATAAAGTTGCACTTATTTTTAGTAAAATTAATGAACAAACATTAAGCACTACAATCGACGAAGGGTGTTGATTTAATTTCTTGCTTTGATAACTATTTTCTGTTTGTTGACAAAATGTTCACAGACATGGTCTATAGAAAAATAAATTCAATCAAGCCAGCATCCATGCTCAATTCCTAGCTCCATCTCCCACCCACTTTGAATTTAAAGGAGTAGAAGTATTAGTAGTTAATATCTCCCATATTAATAGGAGGAAACCTCTTCACAGGAAACTATTTAAGCTAGTATATAAAAATTTGCTTATGAAAGCATTACTTTTAAACATGGTCCAAAACTTATATTATATTCATGATACATCCTTACCTTATTAGCAACAACTATAAATGGAAATAAGTTTCCATCTTTTATATCGGCATAATATAAAAACTCGTTCCGCCATATTTTTAGATTGTTAAAGCTTGTTTTATCATCAACAGCAAAGGTCAGCATACATATATCAGAACCCCGATAAAATGGTGTTCTCAAACTTCTGAACCTTTCTTGACCAGCAGTATCCCAGATCTGAAAAAAATTAAAATAAGCAAACACCTCCTTTGCCCTTCCCTCATTTCGGCCCAGTCTTACAGAAATATTGCTTAGGGTACAGATAGCCTGGAGGTGGAAGGGGTTCAGTCGGTGACACATTGCTATAAAGCATGGTGCATAAATTATGGATGTTCAGGGTCAGCAAATGCATTACGACCTTTATATCTTTTCCTGAAATAGACCTTCCATGGACCAAACCTCAAAACAATAAGTGACATCCTTGATTCCCAAATAAGGGACACGGAGTAAGGTCATCGTCATCACTTCCATGATCAGTCGGTGTGAGCTGCTTGCAGGAGGCTGATCCAATAGCTTATCCAAGGGAAGGATAACAGTCAAAATAATTTCAGACTGCTTGACTTTCCCAAGTGGATGGATCACCCATTCTAGTGCTTACCAAGCTTTATAGTTATGTTATAACCTCAAGATCCTAAGAAAAAAGTTGAGAAATATGAAGTATATGTACATAATCCCTTAATAAGCCGATTGTGTCCAGGAGTAAGTGTAAACATAATCACATTGGTGTGACCTCAACTGAAAAAGCCCTCCTGAGTGTTTGTTTATCTTTTGGACGACCACAGCCAGCTCATCTGTGAAGTTTTCAATACTCGGTTAGGTACTTGTATAATAGCAGGTAGCGTCCGACTGCTATCTGCCAATTTTTATAACCTTAACACTGATAACTCTGATAAGCCACTGATTCTATCATCAGTTTCATATTATGTTCATTTTATTGATATTCATATTATTATATCTTAGTATTCATATTTATTGTTTTGTATTGATATTGTGAACAAAAACAAATGTAATAATAAAAAAATACTTTTATTTTACAAGATATATATTAAATAGACCAAAACATTATACATATATAATTAAAAAACATTACGAAAACATTGAAACATATATAAAAATAAATGAAATAATAAAAATAGGCAAAAATGAATGAAATAATAAAAATAGGCAAAAAAATAAATGAAATAATAAAAATAGGCAAAAATAAATGAAATAATAAAAAAAAAACACTTAAACAGCATTTATACACATATTAATTTTAAAGCCGTTAAAAAATAAATCCTCGACCCCTCTAACCACGTTCCTTTCCTTATAGAAACGGTTTTGTTACAACTACGAAAGCATCTCCATTTAATCTTCCTGTCAAACTTCATTTGATGACTTTAATCACAATATTTAACTTTTGCAAATATCCAGGAGTCTTGAAAGAAGACTAACTTACAGCTTACACAAGGAATAAAAAATAAACAAGGGGATAACATAAAGTAGAGGAGATAAGGGAGGTTATGTGAAATAAGATTAGATAACAAGGGAGATTTTGACACTACCCGCTATTATACAAGTACACTCGGTTAATTTCAAAATTCCATTTATAGAATGATCGATGCGTTGTAAACCATCTGTCACCCAGACACGATGCTTGTAAAATATTACCAAAATAAGAATAAATTGTATACATTTAGACTCTTTATATTTATAATAAACTTAAATATATCTGAGTGGCCTCATATCAAAGACAGACATCTGTCATTTTCAGAAAAATGACCAATTTTCATTATAAGGCTTCAATTTAAAAGAGTTCCGTCCATTTTTTTTTTTTTTTTTTCGTCTTATAAGTAAATCAAATTCAGTTTTGAAAATACATATGCCCCTTTTTTGAAAATTAAAAAACAAAAAACCTGTACCACTACAGCTCATGAAGGGCAACAGGCAATAAAGGCAACTGTTACAAGGCCAACGGTGGTGCAGGGAGGTGATCGGGTCGAGATCACGCTCAACTGTCAGGTTTTACTCCTTAATTAATTATTTAATCAAGAGTACTCAATTTATAGAGGCTGAGTATGCCCCAGGAGGGTCACTCGACCCTAGGGTTGATCCATGGCTGATGATCTGGAAATCAGTGCTCACATACTTAGCTACCCTGGATCCATTTTTTAAACTAATATTTACAATTCCATGTTTTTGAAGCAAACATGGTTGCAGATGTCCATTTTTAATGCTAATGACTCCAAAGGTATTGCTTCATAACTAATTCACCTATGAACTTTAGAGATCATAGGTTTGATTTTAGAATCAGTCTTAACTAATATTATATATAATATAATATTTACACATATTTAAAAAATGATAATAGAAAATAAAAATGTTAAATTCAACATTTGCATTTAAATAAATTTAAAAAATCTTAAATATTCAAAATCAAACCGATAACACCACTAGACCTCTGTCAAGATCTTCAAATGCTTCGACACATTCACAAAAATTAGCTGGTTCTAGAAGGCCAGGAGTTTTGATCATGTTTTGGTACCATTCTAATCTGGTATTTTCCTTTCAGTTTTTCTAATAACATTTCAACATCTTGAAGTTTTTTTTTTTTTTTTTTTTTTTTTTTTTTTTTTTTTTTTTTTTTTTTTTAGCAGGACGCTTGAGGTTACTTCCTATGGATTGATCAGTTAAAGTCTACAATTGGGCTCTCTGTTTCAGTATCAATGCTGTAAGCCTATTCAATATAGAAAAGTTGTCAATATAGACAGCTACGTTTCTGACTAGTTCCAAAAAAAATATTGGCCTGCATTTTGAAACTTTAAAATGGAGTGGGCTAATCCTGTTAATGATTTTTGTCAATATCTTATGTTTCTGAATTGATAAATTCTCTATTTGTTCATCTTCTTTTTAGCTACCATCCATTTGGAAACTTCCCAACAGGGAACTCCAACAACTTTCCTTATTCAATTTAAAATTAGAGGAATCCATTTTTCATTTAGATTTAATAAATCAATCATTTTGTGTAGTTTGTTTTCAGTAAATAATAAGCAACCGCTTCTACAGATTAAATCCTGTGACCAGAATCCAGCTATTTCATTGGCAATAGTTAATAAATGTTTCTTACAAAGATCTAAATTGTATTACACACAATTGTTTTTGGAGACGAGTTATGTAAAATCTGGAAATTAACTCTAGAACTGCTAAAAATTCAATCTAATCAAATATAATATTCAAAATTATTTTTAACTTATATAATTATTAAATCATACAATGAAACAATAATAAAATTGCTACAATCAAACTAAGGACAACAAAATTCACCACCTTTAATAGTAACTATTTCGAGCATTCACTATTGTACCAGACTTTAATATATCTACAATACATTCGATAAAATTTTTAAATAAATGTAATGAATATTACCTGCAATGTATAAGTTTCGTTGTTTATTTCAATTTCTTTATTAAGAAATTCAACACCTATTGTGTGAAATGCATGATTGTCAAATTTGTTATTGACATATCTATTCATGAGACATGATTTTCCAACACCTCCATCACCTAAAATGATCACTTTAAGAAGGGTATTTTTGTTGCTACGTTTCTTTTGAGCATTCATATTAGACAATATATATCCACAAACAAAAGTATATATTATATATATATATATGTGTGTGTGTATGAAGGACATTCATTTAAAAACTTCCATCGATAAATCAGAAAGTTTAATAATTACTAATAATAGGATCAAAAATAATTTATCGTAAACAAAATATATAAGTTATTAGACTCAACAAAGGAGATGAAATAAATAAATAAAAAAAAAAATTGAAACTAAGAAACTTCTAAAAAGGTTTAAATCTGTCAAAACAACATATTATTCATTCGGTAATGACACGTTAGAAAAAAAAATAGATATTTCAATCGAAGCATAGAGATCAAAACCTTGTTCTCGGCTATATTTGTGTGAATATGAGTTATATCAGATGAATAAAAATCTGTCTTTCTTGAAAAATAAACTTTAATTCTTCTAATGTAAATTTCTGTAACACCAACAGCCACAATTTAAGAAATTAAATTGTTGTTTTTACAAACAGTAGTAGAAACATTAAGGATATTTTTCATGTTTCAAAAATATTGCATCTTTCTAAAATGTAGATATAGTCTATTATTACAAGAAATACTGATAACAGAAATAAAAATAAAATAAACTTATACTACTACAACCCATAAAGGGTCTTGGGTTCAGTAGTTTGTACCTAAATACTGTTCAAAGGCCAACGGTTATGCAAGGAGAAGATTGCGCGGAATCACACTCAACCGCCAGGTTTCCTCCTGATTTAACTTTTTTTTATTAAGATTGCCCAATTCGTAGAGGCTACTTTATAGAAGCTGGATGTGATAGGAAGGTCTCTCGACCCTTGAATCGATCCACGGCTAATGAAAAATTACTATTCATTAGTCGGATACGAACCTTGGATGTTGAGCTTTGGAAGTCAATTGTTACCCAATGATCTACCCCGTTCCTTATAGACAGATTAGAATTCAAAAATTTAGTTCACCGAAATTTACTCTAATTTAATGTCTAAGTTAATGTCTTCTAGTTCATAATCATTTATTCTATTGCTTATTAAGTATAGTTTTGAAAGATGAAATTTTCTTATTTTACTTTGAATCAGATTTTAATTTTCTCTATGCTTACCTCTATGGAGGTGTGGGATTGTTCGTACATGACAGTTTGACGGCCAAAGTCCTTCTAAAATCTCCTCCTTCAGACGTCCCTAACATAGAATATCTGTTTGTCCAAGTTTCCTTTAGTACCTTTTCTCTATTCTTTATCGTTATTTATTGACCTCCTCGTGTCCGATTCGATCCCATTTTCGAATCCTCCCTCCTTACATATATTTCACTCTACGAAAATATTATTATTGCTGGTGATCTCAACACCAACCTTCTTTCAAATACTCCGGGCAGAACATATCTTACCGACCTTTTTTTTCTTTAGATCTATTTATTGTTCCCTTTCAACCCACCCATCACACTCAATCCACTGATACTTGGCTAGACTTATTTATTATTGATTCCCCCCATAACCTATTATTCTCTACGCAAATTTCAGTTCCCTTCCTTTCAACTCATGATCTTATTGAAATAACATACAACTTCTCTACTCCTTCTCCTAAACCCAAACAAATTTTCTGGAGAGATCTTGATTCCTTAAAAACTGAAAACATCAGCCCTTTCCTCGATTCCCTTTCCACTTCCAACCTATCTATTCTCTCCTCTCCATCGATGATATGGTTGAATGCCTTTCCTCCAACCTCCTCGATTTCCTCAATCGTCATCCATCTCTAAAAACACGTGTCGTTAGACGTCCTCCCACTCCTTGGATCAATACAGAAATAAGAGAACTAATGAGGAGAAGAGAAACTGCTAGAAGACGATACAGACGTACTAGACTACCTCAGCATTATTCCACATTTAAATCCCTACGAAATCTCACACAAATGACCCTACGTCGCGCCAAAGCCCAATACTTCAATAACGGTTTATCCCAAGAATCTAACCCTAAATTCAAATGGAAAATCCTTAAGAACCTCTCTGTTGTTAACTCGAAAACCTGCACACAGTATCCAGTCGATCCCAACACGCTAAATTCTTTTTTCACTAACCATTTTCTATCCACATCTCCATCTGACCGCTCATATTTTCCCATTACCGAAAACCCCTTCGATCCTGATAAGTTTTGTTTTCTCGACATCTCTTCTACTTACCTACTCTCTGCCACCCTTAAATCCAAAACGAATGATTATGGTCCTGACTAATTCCTGTTAAAGTTGTCAAACTTTGCCTTCCAGCCTTACTACTCGCACTTCTACACATATATAATTTCTCTCACCAAAATTCCATTTTTCCCAAATCCTGGAAAAGAGCCATAGTCCGTCCACTGAACAAAGTTCCAACTCCTTCATCAGCTTTCGGCTTCAGACCGATCTCCATTCTATCCAATCTATTCAAGAAAGATTAGTTCACTCTCAAGTGAACAGCTTTCTCGAGCAAAACCATCTCCTCAATCCTTTACAATCTGGTTTCCGTTCCCAGTATTCCACCCAGTCTGCCTTGCTAAGGATTACCCAAGACCTCCAATCCGCCATAGATAAACAGAAAATCTCCAGCCTAATTCTTTTTGACTTTTCCAAAGCGTTTGATTCCGTTAATCATGAGATCCTTCTTTCCAAACTCCAAAGCCTGCCCGTATCAAATAGCGTCCTAAAATGGTTCCTCTCCTTCTTATCCGATGGATCTCAGACAGTTACAATTCCGAACCATCCTCCATCATCACCCCTTCAATTAACACGAGGTGTTCCCCAGGGTTCCTCACTCTCCTCGACCCTTTTCTCTATCTATATTAGTGACCTTCCTAACGCCATTCAACACTCCAGTTACCACCTATATGCCGATGGTTTCCAAATATACCAATCATTCCAACCTTCTGAGATGCCTGAGGCTGCCTGAGGCTGAGGACATCGACTGCATCAACTGATGGGCAGAAATAAATGAATTAAAGCTGAATGCAGATAAAACCAAGGCTATTATTACTGGGTCCAGACATCTCATTAGATCCCTTCCTTACTTTCTTCTACTTAACCTCAATAACCGTCCCATCCTTTTTTTCCATACAGTCAAAAACCTAGGAGTAACCTTTGACCAGTACCTTTCCTGAAATAACCATATTTCCCAGATTACCCGAAAATCCATAACTGCCCTTAAACAAATCCTAAGATTCCGTGTTGTATTCATCTAAAAACCAGACAGCTCCTAGTAACCTCCCTTGTATTCCCCCACTTCGACTACGGCTGTTTGGTGCATGGAGGGCTATCTGCTAGGCTGGAAATGAGACTAAAGAGACTCATGAATTGTTTCATAAGATACATTTTCGGGATCCCCAGGCGTTCACATGTTTCACTCTCATACACCGAGTTGAAGTGGCTTTATCCTACTTCCCGACGACAATTCCTCCTTGGTGTTTTGCAAGTCTTCAGAACAAAAAACCCTCCCTATATCCTGGAACTCCTTACTCTACGCTCCTCTATCCACTCTCTCAATACTAGGTCTCAACCTATAGACTTATATATTCCCTCCCATAAAACTTTCTCCCTCAGTAAATCCTTCGTCATTCGTGCTGCTTCCTTATGGAACTCACTTCCTACCTCCATGCGTCAATCCTCGTCCACAAATTCCTTCAAACAACTCCTGTTCCAACACCTACTCCACATTCAAACTTCCCCTAACATGTAAAATTACTTGCATCTGTACAATGTTTAATTTCAATCTATTGCACAATTGAAATAACAATTAACAGTAAATTAGTTTGTATTTTGATTATGTCAGACTAAGACCCATAAATTTGTAACTCTGTTATTATTCTTAGGGGACAGTAGTCCCAGAATAAAATAATTTTTTCATTTCATTTCATTTCAATATATTTTCCGACGAAGAGACCAATGCTTGAACTGATATCAACCCCGAAGTACTTAAATTTCCTCCAATAGTTGTAAAATTCACTTTTTCCAGTCAAGATATCGTAACTAAACTAAAAAATTCAATTAACTAAGTTAATATAGAATATGTGGGGAACAAAACTATTTTTTACGTTTATAATGAAGACAATTTTAAAAACGAGCTAAAATTATTAAGTTATAATTTTCATACGTACACGCCAAAACAGAAAATTAAGCCCAAGGTTTAGTTGAAGGCACGCCCCCAGACTTCTCCATAGAAGATATACTGTTCAATAAATCACCAAGGATTGGGCATTTATAAATTATCTCGCATGGTGAAAAAGTCTGACGGAAGAGAAACTAGATTGCCATTAACAACATTTTGAATAATAAAGATCAATTGACTAAATTAAATAATATGAAATATTGTAACAACGCGGTAATGACATGAGAGATATATAATAGTAACAAAGTTTTAACACAGTGTTATTTATGTCAAGAATTTAACTATGTTGCTCGAAACTGCTTCAATAAAATCCGATGCCCAAAGTGCTTTGAGAAACACATCAAAAGACAGTTACCATATCATATAATATCATACGCGAAGATTTTTTTCTCGAAGTGCAAAAACTGCAATTTTTTCGTTCCACTTCTCTAATTACGAAAAATCCTCCCACTACAAGTACATTAGAAATAAAAAAATGAATTTTAATAAACAGCGACCTATAATCAACCCTTCACAACGGAAAATTTTCAGGCCGAAAAAAAAATATTTCTCTTCATTACCAAAAACTGACTCAAAGTGGTCCCAAAAAACATTCTCTGAAAACTCTGTGGAAAATAACTCATGAATAATAATGAACCTTCAATCATAGAGTGCTTTAAAGAATTTTAAAATTAACTTAAAATAAAATAAATCTTATAATTTAATAAAATAAAATAACTTAAATTTTAAAATATAAATATATTAATATATAAATTCAAAAATCTTATGCCACAAGTTAAATCAGCTGAGGACAGTATGTCGAAAATCTTTATTGTAATAGAATGTTTATTATCTTTAATTGATTAGTAGATTAATGATGCAGATGTTTATAATTAATTAGTTTAAATAACAGTCAAGTTTATAAACCTTTATTGTTTATTACATTAATATTACTCACTGTAAACTTTAGCTTCATTAATACTGTGTCATAGAACTTTCAACACAAATATTTAAGCAAGTTCAACACAAATACTTATAAGAAACACTGCTCTCGTTGTACAATATGCGACCAGTTTGCATTAACAAGATTTGTCTGAACCAAACGTACACTGAATTAATTTTGTTTACATCAACCACAATATACACACGTAGCCTTAATACTCAAATAAAACCAAAGGCATTTCTTCTAAACCGTAAACTAAATCACTCTGACGGTTTAATCACATTCTCGTATCTTTATTTATATAATTGGTTTCTCCTACATATAAATTATTATTTTTTCTATTTTGATTACTGTCATATTGTTCATATTACAGTTGTTAAACATAATGACTGCCGATAACCGTAATTTAAAATTGATGATGTGGAATGCCCAAACACTTGGTCGAAATGGCGTAAATTTCATGCAGTTTCTGCATCAAAACCAACCTCACGTAATGTCAGTAAGCGAAACCCTGTTATCTCCTCAGGATAGATTCTTGGTTCCAGGCTACACTTTATACCGGAAGGACAGAAACGGGCCTGTTAAGATACTGGTGTCTTCAGACCTACCGCATGCTTACAGGCCGATCGTTAATTTAAAATACGAGAAAGCATCTGGAATTCAATTTAAGATTA
Source organism: Nezara viridula (assembly GCA_928085145.1). NCBI lineage: Eukaryota > Metazoa > Arthropoda > Insecta > Hemiptera > Pentatomidae > Nezara > Nezara viridula. Next base: position 1,455,894 of record OV725081.1, read on the forward strand.
GAAAATAAATTATCACCGGTATTGCAGTCTATATCCCTCCAAATAAATTAAATATAGATGATCTCACAACTATTCTTAATATTGATAAATACGTGCTAATTTTCGGGAACTTTAACGCCAATAATTCACAATGGAATATTTTGGCTTATTCTTTTAGGTAGATCGAAGAATCAATAACGTGGAATATCACGAGTGCGCGAATCGTAATTTTACTTTTGGACTAAAATAAAATATGTGGTGTGTCCACTCACACGACTTTCCTACCTATTTCAGAAAAGTTTTTATATCTTTACATATGTTCATGAAGAAACAAAAAAGAATTGAACTAGATAAATTTTCCTGAAAATAATAACATAAGATTCGAGTACGATTTATTTGATAAACTAAAGCAATGTAAACGGGCTTAAGGTAGATCAGTGTAAACATTTCAATACTTCCTAATATTGCTGATCAAAAACTTTTTGACCATAGCTTAGCATTGTCAAACAATATTTGTGTTAAAGTAGAGGAATAGTGAGGATTGTGTGTAGCGGCAACAGATTTTCTTACTTTCACTTGTCATCTTTATCTCTCATTCAACCCATTTATGACACCAGGTTATGAAACCGTAATCGTACATTCGAAATTGAATAGCTGTAACTTCGTTAATAGCTTAATTAATATGGCTTTGTAGGGAATTTCATTACCTTTCAAACGACAGGCTAAACGGCGTATTTTACGGACTCAGGGGGCTCTGAAACTTATAGATCCGTCGAAAACCGCATGTCGGAAATTTGACCGATTGCAATACTTTTCCTTACCTAGTATAGGTAGGAAAGTAATGAAGTTAAGAACTAGAATAAGCATGATATCATCGGCTAATACCGAAGTTCGATTCGATGATTTTTTTTTTTTTGTTTTGTTGTTAATTTATTGCCTTTCAATAGTTTTATTTTAAATTTTTACCGGTATAATATATACTTCGGGAAATTAGGCTCCATAACGTTTTTCTTTTCTTTAAACTTTTTTTTTTGGTCTATATTTCGGGAAATTAGTCTATATACGAAAATTGAAAGAACAATGATTAGAACATTATAGGACAAGTTTTCATCAAAATCGTTAGCGCTCCTTTTGCGATACAGTCTATAGAATATAGTTGTTATTCATTTTTTGCGCGTAAGCTATTGCGCATGAGTACGTATTTCTATCACAGGCATTCAGTAGTCAAATCCCTACAAATAAAAAAAGAAGCAACAAAAAATCGGTTCAGTTAGTTCCCGAGAAAATCTTGCAAGGACAGACAGACCAATAGCGAAAATGTGTTTTTGGAATCAGGGGGCTGTGAAACGTATAGATCCGTCGAAAATCGCATGTCGAAAATTTGAACCGATTGCAATACTTTCCTTACCTAGAATAGGTAGGAAAGTAAAAATGAATGCACTAATGGGAGATTTTGAACCACATGATGGTGGCGTCTCAACGAATTCATAATTAGCGACGAACACGAAAAGTACGCGATTTTTCATTCATTTTACACGTGTCTATTTGAATCCTAAATAATTCTAATTCCTGCCATAATTCTAATAAAAATTGAAAAATTACTATTAAATTTTACTTCAAGGAAAAATATAGAATTACAAGCTCCTTATGAGCCAACTTACATTCGAGATCAGATATAGACCAAGCATTACCGACTTGGCCCTGACAAAAGACACTTATAATATTTCTCGACACATCTCTCTACCATGTCTGCTGATCCGAGCTGGATCACAACTCGGTGATTTTCGAATTGAAAAATTAAAACTAATCATAACACGGCACAACCTCTAAATTCACTTTAAATTGGTCAATTGGGACGGATTCAGGAAAATATATCGATGAAAATCAAGTTATCTAACCCAATATTATCAATCAGCCGTATAGTGTGGAATTTAGTGATATTAATCTTTTTCTCTCGATCGCTCTCAGCCAGGGATGGACCTTGATTTTTTGTAACAACAGCTCTCAGATGTCCGTCCTTTGCCCTTTTCCTTTCCAGTTTGTAACTCTTAACCGCCTGAGGTCCGTCCTCCACATCCTCCAACCACTTCTTCTCGGCACTTCCCCTTCTCTGACACAATAAATTCTTTCCTTTGAGCATCTTTTTGGGATTCTTCCATCTGGCATTCTAAGAACGTACCCCAACCATTCGATCGCCGTAATTATATAAAGTTCACAATTTCACTATGATTGAATAAATCATCGTGTTCCTTTTTGGTTCTAATCCCTCATTGCTGAGTTGTTTCAATCGTAAAAGGGGCCAAATATTTTTTCTAAGGATCTTTTTCTTCGAGAGACCCTTAACTACATTTGTCATGGTGGTAGTAACAGTCCATCGTTTCAGCAGCGTAAGTTGTGGTCCTATTAGGTAGTGTATAGCCTTATTTTGGTTTCTTTGATATCAAGGATGATTTTAAAAGCTTTAAAATTTGCGAAACCGTACGTTAGCGGCTCATTATCCTTATGATGCAACCTAACTGCTATAATCTGTTTCATTATTTATTTCTGCCCATTATATAGGGTAAAGGGTATTGACGTTTCGAAAATATAGTCCTTCAAACAAGTTATGGGAATTTCTTGAATTGTCTGAATAAATGGACATTATACTTCGTTTTTAAATATTTTTCTTGACCATTATATTACTTTCAGCATGACTATTATTCAAATTTTTAGTATGGGTTTGAACACTCTCTGCATCAAGTGCTTTGTCATCTGCATATGCACAGATTTGAATGCTTGATTGAAATTATTAGTTCCATGCGTATTTATGCTATTATCAACCTTATGTAACACTATTTTGAAGAGGGCGGCGGACAGAGCATCTCCTTGCCTTACACCGGTTGATATTGTAAATGTATTACTGACACTACAGTTGATATTGTAAATGTATTACTTACACTACAGTTGTAAATGTAGGATCAGGCTTCAGCTTATGGCAGAGCAACATCGGGTCTATGTTATACTCTCCTCTGATGTGTTTTTTCTCATCCGTTCGAGTTCAAAATTGTCACGCATGTCGTTGGAAGGGGTTGTGAGCGTGGTACGAAATTCGAAGAAAATCTGTCGAGTGTCTTCGGAATTAATTGAGCGTAAAGAAAGCTGCTCATAACCCAGACCCTGGCCCTTACCTACCGTAAGGAATATACCTGCACCTCCCCACCACCGTGCTCCGCCGGCTGGCTGCCGGGATCATTGTCAGCTGTCACCAATCTGACGACTTCAACCTGCTGCCTGTCATCGCGCTAGCCTGCCTTCTTTTTACAGTGGAAAATAACAAATATTGTAATAACGTTATTCCACATGCTTGTATATACGATAGTAATTGGCTATGAAAAATGTCTTATTTTTTTTTTTTTTCCTCTCTTGAAGGGTATGTTGACGCACACATATATGCAATTCTTTATTATATTTAATTTGATTTAATTTATTATATTTAATTGTAATTTTAACTGCTTGACATTTTTTATTTTAATCCATATTTATATGTGTATATATGTATGTATATTGAAATATTATTGATCTACCTATCAAATTTTAACTAATGACATTATTAAACCTATGAATATATTTTTAAACAGTTTTATTCTATTTAATTAATTTTAACACATTGATATTATTTCATTTGTATATATATTTTTAATCTATTTACCTTATTTTTATTTTAACTTACTAAAACTATTTTATCAATGTGTATATTTTTTAAACATTTTTTTTAAATTCTTTTATTTAATTCTACTTACTGACATTTAATTTGTGTATTAATTTTAATCAATTTATTTAATTTTAACTTCTTGAAATTTTGTTTAGATCCATATATGTATATATATGTATGGATATTTTAATTATAAATAATCGATATTATTTAGCTTATGCATATATTTTAAAATAATTTTAACTTATTGACATAATTTGTATATATATTTTAAATCTGTATATTTCATTTTAACTAACTAAAATAATTTTATCTTTGTATATATTTTCAAAAAAATTTTATTTTTAAATCTTATAATTTAATTTTACTTACTGACATTTAAATTATGTATATATTTTTAGTCTATTATTTGATATTAATCTATTAACAATATTTTATCAGTGTATATATTTATTTGAAATTAATTTATTTATATATTTTACTTATAAGAATATTTTAACCTATTTATGTATTATGGTGTGGATGATAACTTTATTGTAAAGATAAAAAGGATATGGACGCAAGTCTAGATAATTCCAAGAGGGTCGATCTAGGTCAGAGAGTATGGGTTCTGAGATCAGGAGGCACAGTCCAGGAAGCAGTAGTGGCCTCCGTGATGTCTGATAAAAAGTTCATCAAGGTAGAGTGGCAGGGTGAAGATGGCCAAACATTGGGCAAAACAGTATCAATTGATGAAGTGTTTCCTAGTTTGCCTGAAACAGCACAGACATCCGGAGAGCCTAGTGGGGAAATAAAAGTGAGGAAAGAAGACCCTTCCTCAGAGGTTAATGACAAAGTATGCCCCATTTGTGGGCTGAGTTTCAAGAGTGATAGAGGTCTAGAACCCATATAGCTAAGAAGCACCCCAGGGAGGCAAATGACGCTAGAATGAGGGGCTTGATTGGTAATAAAGAAAGGGGAAAAAATGTAGAGGATGAGGAAGAGGGAGTAAAGAATCAAATAGCAAAATGGTCGGCTACCTTCCAGAAATTTGGTCGGCAAAACAATGTGGATAATATGGAATTCGACGAGGTAGTGGGCAATTTTCTAAAATTTCTAGAAAAACAATCAACGAAGAATTGCTTGGCCCACAACACCCTGCCGTCAAGTTCTATAAGCTAAGACGGAAAAACAAGATTGATATGGTTGGCAAGGGTGCTGGAAAAGTGTCGAATCCACAGAGGGCCAACAAGGCATATAGGAGTCGTCGGCAAGAACAATATCAATATGAGGTAGCCCAGTACAATTATTATAATAGAAGAAAAAAAGTGGTGCAGAATATTATGAACGCCAACGCTCCTAAGCAATGCCCTCTGAAGGTAGCCGAGATTGAAGGCCACTTCAGAAGCCTCTTTGAGAAAGAAAATCTCTGCAAACGTGCGGACTACGAGAATTGTGCCCCGACGCCAAATCTTACATCCATCGATGTCCAAGTAGTAAAAAAGGCGATCAAATCTACGTCATTGGACACATCACCGGCACGATTAAATTCTTTGATGTTTCATATATCATAAAGACCATTGCGGAGATCATGCTGAGGGTGGCATACGTACCAGAGCCTTTACGTCAGGGGCGCACAATCTTGGTATACAAGGGTAAAGGTAATGGCAACAGCATATCATCATGGCGACCCACTACCATTTATTCAATTGTGCGCCGAATTATTGAGAAGGTTCTGGACCATGAACTGAGAAAACAGATCACCTTCAGCAAAAATCAGAGAGGCTTCATCAGAGGCCTACCGGGAGCACACGTAAGCGCCAGAATTATCGACGCAATCATAAAAGACGCCAAGAATAAAAAGAATGATTGCGCGGTGGTGTTTTTGGATGTCGTTGGCGCTTTCGACAACGTTGGCCACGAACATATAATCGGCTCACTAGAGGCAAGAGGAGTGTCACCGGACCTGAAGAACGTAATTGCGGCTCTCCTAGGGTCAAACCAAATCAAGATTGGAATCGGAGCCCACTCGACTAGCTGGATCAAGGTGCGGCGAGGAGTACCCCAAGGCGGACCCTTGTCGCCCTCGCTGTTCAACCTGGCTATAGATCATCTATACCGCGACCTGTGTGAGCAAGAATTTGCCAACCGCTATGGATATAAATTAAGCAGCGACCAAGAATGTGTGGTCCTCACAGGCTTCGCGGATGACCAGGCTGTTACAGCGTGTGACAAGGGTGCTGCAGAGAGGATTGTCAATGGTGTGCAGAGGATCCTTGCCGAGATTGGTCTAGCAATAAATCCGCAGAAGAGCGTGGGCTTGATAATCGAGAAAGGAGAGCTGCAACAAACAAAGCTCTCCCTAGAGAACGGAGAAGTTATAGCATCAACAAAGCCAGGTGAAACTATAAAGTATTTAGGATGTGCGTTCTCGGGAGAGCTGGTATTAAATGAGGAAATGGTGACCAAATTAAACAACAACTTAGACAAATTGGTTAGCTCTTGTCTTCTTAAGCCGGAGCAGAAGATCAACGTTGTAAACCAGTTCCCGGGACTTACTTAACCTCTTCAGACGGCGCCCCTCACAAAGATACGTCCTGCGATATTGGAAGGAATCGATACAAATATCCGCAGGAGTGTCAAGGCCATTATCGGGCTCCGTGCTAATGCATTAACGGCGATGTTTTATGCACCGAGGAGGTTTTGTGGATTGGGACTGATCCGCTGTCAATGGGAGGCTCCTTTGCAGCATTGGTCCATTGCCCAGCGGCTGTCTAATGTGCCGGATTCCCTGTTCCAGTCTACATTTGATTATAATGCGGAAATCGCGGAATGTGCGGAAAGACTGGGAGTGGATCAGGGCCACCGAAGCGTGAGAGCTCTACGACAGTCACTGAGAGAAAACTCTTTTGAAGAATGGGCCAGTTGCAGGTGGCAAGGCGTTGGAGTTCGCCACTTTAAAGAGACCCCGAAAGCCAATAAATACATATGCCAGAAAAAAGTGCTTTCGGGGTCGGAATGCTCCAACGCCTTAAAACTAAACATCAATTACGCACCTTTACGCGGAGTCCCAGGAGCCAGTGGATAGTCGAAGTTGGGTCCCTCTGTCGGAAACACCAGCCCATGTGCTGGGAAAATGCCCCAACAATTCCCTCCAGGCACCATAGGGTAAAGTTCGAGGGGATGAGGCTCCTTAGAGAAAAGGAATTCACCTGCTTTGACGAGGTTTATTGCATAGACAGTGAAGGCTCTACAAGATATGCGGATATTGTCGAGTTTCCCAGAACAGGAAGGACAGCGCTAATCTTGGATCCAACTGTCCGCTTTGAGAGCAACGACCTCGATCAGGCGGGTGAAGTGGAAAGGGAAAAGAGGAATATATACGACAAATGCATCCCTTTTCTAAAAGAGAAATTCCGCGAGACCTTCGGAGAGAGAGAGTTCACCGTGAGAAGCCTCTGGTTTGGGTCTCGCGGAACGATCCCGGAAAGAACAAGGAGCTTTCTCGAGAAACTAGGTGTTGATGTTGGGGAGCTCGCGGTATTGGCCGAAAATATTATTTTGGATTCCCTGGGGATCATCCACTATCATATTTATACCGATTGAGGACATCTGGTAATAATTGTTTATTGAATTTTGAATTGATCCGCTGTTGTCCTGTCTTTTTGTCTACATTCTGGGAATTGCTGTGTTATGTATGTGTGCGATGTTGTAATGAGTTCCTGGCGTTTGAAAATTTAAAGAGAGAAACAGGGAAATATATTTTTTTTTTTTTTGTCTCGGGAAAATGTTTATAGTGCTATGTATATTATTTAATATGGTTTTATTGTTGATAACTTGTAAGTGTATTGTTATGAGGGGAAAGAGGAAAGAGAGAGAAAGAAAGGAAAGATATGACGTATATATGTATAAAAAATAGAAAAATGAAATATAAAATTAATCTCCTTGTGGATTGATAGGTATGCTGTGTACGAAGCAACCCTAGGTAGTAGGGCAGCATTAATTTTAATAAAGTATTTCTCTTTCACTACAGTTGGCAATAACTTTGGCATTACTACTGCTTAGAGTCATCTGGATCAATGTTGTCATCTTTTTCGGAACGTTGTATTCTATCAATGCTTTAATCAAGTTGCTCTTATTAATGGTGTCGAAGGCCCAAACCAAGATTATCGCCAACGATAATCGATGAAAAGAACATGAATTGCAGTTTCGTACTCCCAACACTTTTCTAATATTTGTCTCATTACAAAGATTTGGTCGACGGTTCCTTTTCCTTTACGGAACCCACACTAATATTCTGCATTATATTATAGAATGCGTTCAGCGTAGACATTTAGTTTCTTCAGGCTAATATTAGAGAATATTTTGTATACTACCTGCAAGAGGGATATTCCTCTGTAATTTATGCATTGCAGTTTATCTCCTTTTTTAAAGATGGAACAAATCAAACTAGTCCCCTACTCTTGAGGCATACTTTCATTCTTCCATATGTGTCCATGAGCAAATTATATAGATGTGTGAGCATATTCTCGCTGCTACCTTTAAAGAATTCGGCTATTAGTAAATCTTCGCGTGATGCTTTATTATTTTTTAGCTTGAATGCTTCCAAACATTCATCGTCAAACCACTCTTCCCTTCTACTCCTATCCTCCTATCCTCCAAACCGACTACCTCCTCCACCGATTCCATCATTACGGTTTTTATTCTATGCCATGCCTTTTCTACTTACTCATCTTCCTTTGCGTCCTCTTTCAGTTTTTCTTCCATATTTTTATCCATTGATTCTTTCAAATCTGTGACTTTACTGCAGATCTTTTACTGTCTCCAAGTTCCACCGTTCCCTATTATGTTGTTTTCCAAGTTTGACTTTTGTGAGTCGCTCTCCAAATTTGATTCTAACCGTATAATGGTCGGTGTCACAATCAGGACCGCGTGCAGATTTAATATCTATTATTGAGGAACTATGTCTTTTAGAAATTGGTACATGATCGATTAGGATATTGCGCCATTAGACTGAAAAAAGTTCCATAAAACACCTATTTAAATAAAAGAGAAATATAGGGAAAATTCATTCTCATTGATGGATTTCCTAATGTGAAATAAAAAAAATTATCATCGTGACCAGCACTAGCGAATTCTGCAAGGATTTTCAAAAAACAGCTATTTAAAAAAGAAGAAATTTATCCTTATACACATATTTTCTAAAGTAATATATATAAAAAATATGATCGTGACCAGCACTAGTGATTTCTGCTTGGGCACCTCTCCCCCCCTCTGGATGGGGGAAAATATATCCGAAAAACGGGTTTAAAAAATGCTCCTTTAAGAAAAAAGAAATAAAGAGAAAACATCTTCTAAGACGATTTTTCTAAAGTGATCATCATCATCCTGAGCTCGAAAATCCATTACATTGGCTGCCTCATGAGTTTTCCTCCATGTTCCCTGTCCTGAGCAGCCTCCACCAGCTCCTGATGCCAAGAATTCTGGCATCAGCAATTACGCCATCTTTCCATTTCAGTTTCGGTCTGTCCACTTTTCTTTTCCACCCGCTCCATGCTTAGCAGCTTCTTTGGAATTGAAGTCTCGTCCATCCGTACAACTTGAACCTCTCATTTCGGTCTTGCTACACAAATATATTTCACCACATCCGGCTCCTTGTATAAGTCGGCTAGTTATTGGTTGCGTCTAAATCTCCTTTCATTATTCTCCTTAACTGGGCCGAATATCGAAATATCTTCCTTTCGAAAAATAATATTTTAAGCAGCTGTTTAATGAAAAGTGAAATATAGTGAAAATTCATCGTCATATACGAATTTTCTAATGTCATATATAAAAAAATGATTGTTGTCACCAGCACTAGCAAATCCGGGATGGTGAACAAAAATTCCGAAAGAGTTACAAAAAGCAGCTATTTAAAGAAAAGATAAATATATAGAGAATTCATCCTCAAAGACGAGTTTTCTAATGTAATATTAAAAAAAATAATTATCATGAAGAACGGCTTGTGATATGACGTCACCTGACCAGGCTGTGTTGAACTTGCCCCCAGCCTTCGGCGCACGGCTAGATTTTGTGGAACGAAGAATAAAATGTGAGAGCAAAAGTTGGCCGCAAGGCGGAGTGATGTAGGCTTTGAGCCGCCGCACTTCGGAGCAAAACACCTTATTCTTGGAAAAAAACTTCGCTCACTTTAGGCATACAGCTTTAAAATTCAAATAGGGCTAATTTTATATGTATTTTCTTATTCCGAATCGAATGAAAAAAAAGTAAATCGATAATTTTACGCGTTTTTTTTTTATTTTGAGATTATCATGTTTTACATTATGATAAATTCTGAATTAAAATGAATTTGATAATTCAAGTCTAAATTGAAATAAAAACTGACTTAATAAATGTTGAAATATATAAATTTATAATAATAAAATAATATGGAACCAAAGGTTCAAGCATACATTTTTTTTTAAACAGATATTCGTCGAAAGAGTATCTTAATTTAAAAATACTAAATATTTTTGTGTTTAATGATTTCTTCACGTAATTATCCCCTGAAAATTATTATTACAAACAAATAAAAAAAAAGGTTTAAGCTTTGTTGAGATTTGTGATTTGGCTTTATTATTCCCCGTAATTACTCTATTTTATTTATTTACTTTTTAAAACTTATTACATTTCCATAATATTTATATTGAGGACTAAGACGATTGGGGAGAGCATAGTGGGAGGTTTAACCTTCCACAATACTTTTAAATCACAAACCTTTATAAAATTTGAGAACCGATTTCAAACTGTAAAAATTAACATAAAATATTTTACTGAAAGAGGTAATAAAATTTAATGGTATAAGGCGCCAGCGTTTTGACCTACACTGTAGGTCATCTTCAGTATTAAGAAAAAAAAGAGGCGAGGATAATTAAATATTGAGCAGCTGAGAAGTGAGAAAGACAATGCTTTCTAATAATTTGGCATAGTATTTCAGGTACCCGGACATTTCATGCAGCTATGCCTTGAGGCAAAAAGAGAAAGTGTTGTACATTTTGGAGACCTATGTCGTGCTTATTAATAAAATAGCAAAGCTCTTCCTTGCTCTTGGAAAATATGATGTTTTTTCCTGTCATTGGAAAGATTACCTCATAAAAGTTCCACCCCAGTTTTTAGTGGATAATATATTAAAGAACTGTAATATTACCTATATAATATTCTAATACATAATATATCAATAAATGTTCTGGTTTCATGGTATTTATCTACATAAGTTTAGTGAACCTAATCCGAATTAGCATTTAATATTTGATATTCCATATTTTTATAGTTGCAATGATTTCATATTTTGGTTCAATGTTATTCAAGTTAGAAGAAAGCTATCTAGAGTAAACAAAGATAACTCGAGATAGCGCCACATATTTATCTCTAGATGACACCGTAGGTTAATTAACAGTCGAGCTCTGCCGCTTCATCAGTTGTAGCAAAGGTGAGGCACAAAACTTACAACTTAACCTTATGTAACATCACTCATTTCATTATTTACCTCCACCATGTTTACTGAGTTTTGTCTGGTTCGGTGGAGTCGTCATGAAGTTATCACAATATTTGTGATTTTCTGAAAAAAAAATCGAAGCTACTAAAGCAGGAAGACAAAATCTTTTAGCAGAACATTACAAATTTGTATTTAAATGGTTTTCGAGTTGTAAAATATGGATATAAATTTTGCTCTTTTTTTATTTTTTTATTTATTTATTGAGTATTTCAACAATCTGTCTCTTGGACATTGGTTATAGTGAGGTAGGATAACATTCACAGTATATGTACAAAAAATATAAAATAAATAGAAGCAAAATAATAATCAAAAGTATATAAGTTTTGCTCTTAAATAAATAAATTACCCCAGTTTGCTCTTTCGGCCGGTACACATTATTTAAATATTGTCCTCATGATAAAGCTCCATATTATGCCACAGCTTCATATCCATGATAAAACTAATGATATAGCTATCTGCCAAAAGTACACTTTTTCTAAATGGAACGGGTCTCTAGAGTAAGAACAGCGTAATCCATTATTTTTAAAGGACTAATGTAAATAAAAGTTAAACTTGTTCTTCTTAATCGTTTCCTTTTATGCCGGTGTGAGGAGCGGTGGAGAGAGAAGCTCCTCACACTGAGCGGTATGAGGAGCCTTCTTGCAGAGCCCAATCCACAACTGTCGATCCTCAACCAACCGCCGCCTCCTCCAATCAATATCCCTTCTGTCAAAGGCCTCCTTGACACTGACCTCCCAAGTCTTTCTGGGCCTTCCCTGAGGCCTTCTTCCCTCAATTTTGCTTTCCAACGCCATCCTGGCCACTCCATTCTCTGGCATTCGAGAGACATAGCCAAACCATCTCAAACGATTTTCCTCTATCACAGTTTCGGCTGGTCTTATGTTTAGATTTTTCCTTATTGTAGAGTTCCTTATGCCATTTCACTTTGTTTTTCCTTCGACCCTGCGCAGGAATCGCACCTCCATGGCCTGAATCTAACTGATGTGTTTTGTGGTGAGGATCCAGAACGACTCGCTGGAGTAGAGTCATTATCGGGAGAAAAGTATTTTTGTACACGTTCGTTATGGTCTCCTTGTTCACTTCTCTCTTGTTAAAGAATCATTCCTTGATGGCGATGAAGCACCTTCCTGCTGACTTCACTCTTTTCTTTATTTCACCGTCGATCCAGTAATGTTCATTGATGTAGACATCGAGAACTTTAAAATTTTTCACTTGTTCCAATGGACCTCCACTCAAGTGCACTATTCTGTCTCCTCTTTCTTGTTTTCTGCCAATCCTTGTAGGTTTGTTTTTTCCACATTTATTTGCATATTTATCTTATTTAATTCTTCCTGAAGAATGCGGAGGTTGAATAGCAGGTTTCATCCATTGCTTCACCAAACTAACCACCAAATCGTCTGTATAAGCGAACATAGAGAAAAATACAGGCTGTAGTTAACCTTTTAAAATAAATTCAGAACTTTAAAAAGTTCTTTACAACTTTTTTCCAAAAATACTCCATCGAAACTGGTGGAATCGAGTGGAACTAAAAACTGCCTATAAAAGTTTAACACATAAGAGAAAATTTTCTCATGAGTATATACCAATCTAAAATTTTAATTAGAAACAGAATCATAATTTTCTCATAATTTAAATTGCTTGATCATTTACTTACATAGCGGTAGACTGATAATTCATAAGATTGCGTACAAAAAAAAAAAAAATGATTTAAATACAAATATAGCTCCTATTAAATTTTTTCTCATCACCTTCCATTGTAGAAATTATGAATGGCTTTTAAGTTTTTAACGTTTACAGAACGCTAAGATAGAACATTGATCTTCATTTTATATTATATATATGTATGTATAAATAATGGGTGATAGATATGGAAGAGGAGTGAGTTGGCGCTGGACTAGTAAGATCAAGGTCATGGGTTCGAATCCAGGTGATGTCAAGTAATTTTTAATCAGAGTACACCCAGAAACTATTAAGTGGGGATACTCTTAATTAAATAGTTAATTAAAGGAGAAAACCTGGCGGTTGAGCGTGATCTTGGCCTGATCATCTCCCTGCACAACTTGGCCTTGGAACAGTACTTCATAACAAAGAACTGAACCAAAAATTCTTCATGCGCTGTAATGGTACAAGTTGGGTCATCATCAGGACATGTTACCAGCACTGAAAGTGTTCAAGTACTGATGGAGCACTTCAATACCTTCAGTGCTGGTAACATGTCCTGATGGCTTTTTTTTTATGTTTTTATTTTTTCTTATGCTTCTTGACTTCTTATACTTTCGCCATGAGTCGTAGCAGTTACAGGCGACAGTTGTGATCTTTTGGTTCTCTAGACGATATCCATGGAGCATGTGTTTCATAATAACCGGGCACGATCACATTCACTACTTCTTTATCAGGTACTTTCCTAAAGGATGGAAAACTTTTTTAAGCAATTTGTAGCATCCTAGTTTTTTATAATTGGATAGGGGATCATTAGCTCTATGCTCAATCTCCGACCTGCAGTAGTAGGAGCTGTAATATAAGACGCCCAACCATCATCATGTCCCATAATCTTGGGTTGAAGCGTCGGCAAATAAAACTCTTAAAAACTGACTGCGTTCTGAATATCTATCACTCATGGTATGTGTAGAACACTCAACTAACTTCCTTCAGTCTATAAATACCTAAACTATGAGCTTCCTTTTAATGAGATGTTATTTAGGGCTTTATGTTTAGAGAAATGGCAAAATATAAGCTGACCTACTTCGACCTGCCCGGGTTCGGAGAACCCATCAGGTGGCTGCTCAGCATCTTGGGAGACGAGTTCGAAGACAGGAGGTTGTCACGAGAAGAATGGCCTTCGATCAAACCAAGTATAATAAATAATAATTTATTTATTAATAAATAAATAATAATTACTAACTGTGCCTGTACGCGTTGCTGTAGCTCAAATGGAATAGATAGAAAAGTTTTTGATAAGTTTAATATCACAATACGTTGACGACGTCGAATAAAAATCTAAATATCCGTTTGTTCAAAATCTTAAATTTTCGAAAAATTTTCACCGATTGCTTTTGAATTTTGGCATACCGTTACATTTGAATATGCATGTGTTTTTACATACGTACTATTTAATACCATTATAATATGTCACATCTGTGAAAGATAACAGAACGTTTTTTTTTAGAACAGCACTACTGTTGGACATACAAGCATACACAAAATATTTTACAACACCATTTTAATGTTTCCGATTTACGATCGATTTGCTATTATTTCGTGTGATACAGCGTTGGAATTTATATTTATCGTTTACCAAATCATTCATGTCGTGTGTATCAAAGATTTGCATCTTCTAGAGCGATGATGCCTCCCCTGTCCTTCCCTCTCAAGAAAATGTATTTCTTCTTCTTAAAAATGGTGAAAAATAATTTAGAATTGGGCTCTCCATTTAGGCAAGAAAACCTGAAACTTTTTTTGCCCCTTTTTTGGTGTTTAATAAATATTGTTTCAGGGCCTGTTTGTACCAGCGATAGTGCCGTTTGTATAAATGTTTGAATATTTTAGCCCATAATAGGTAGCTTGTGTATGTGCTTTATGATCCCTTTTTATCTTGGTAAGCACTCTGACTTCACTCATCCACAAACATCCATCTATTTTAAACAGTTTAACAACTAATACACACTTTATTTTAACCGTATAATATAAACTTGTTAGTAACGATTATTATTAATTATTACAGCAACACCGTTCGGCAAAGTGCCTACCTTGGAATTTGAAGGGCAAGTTGTAGCCCAATCGACTGCCATATGTCGTTACCTGGGAAGGAAGGCCATGCTGGCTGGAGATGACGATTTGGAAGCACTTCAGATCGACATGGTAGTCGATGTTATCCATGACATCCGCCAAGGTAACCTATCTTTTAGCTACACATCATCGGTAGCCTAAAAAGTTTAAAGGATAATGCTACTATTGTAAAAAGTTAACCAATAACATCGTAATAATACATGTTGTAGAATGTGAAATACCATACTCTCTTTATTTTTTTAAATTTATTTATTTGGTAGTTCATACATATTTCATATATTTCACAACACAACAAAATTCCAGCAACTATTAAAGGCTTCACCAAGGCTTCAACCACTAGGATCATTATCGCCTTATTTTTATTGCGAATTAAATTCTATTTTCAAGTTTTGAACATTTTTTTTTTTGTTCTTCCCTACCTCGCCTTTTAGGCTATACGGGATTTTCCCGGGCCGGGGGGTGAGGACGGGGAATTTAAAATCCCCTCCGGCAACCGGGACGCGAACTCGTACTTTTTAAATCTTCTCAAATCTGTAATCCGGTTGCCAGGCAACTCACTGTGCTGTGCACACGCTTTAGCCCATTCGGCCACCCCACCCCCAAGTTTTGAACATTTCAGAAAAAAAAATAGTTTGTCAATTTCATTCGTATCGTCATCCAAATGATGTGTAGATGTGTAGAAAAGTCACAAGATGTTCCCCTCAAGCCTAAATGATTCGTAAGCTATTCATTCTGTTAAAATGTGTTTCACTGTCAGAGGAATCTTGGGTAAGGTATGTATGACCTATACGCAGGCGCATGATTGTCTTGGTTCTTGAAGCTATTCGGTGGTCATTGAGGTGGTTGGTGGTTCTCATTGATGCTGGAGCTCATCAGATTCCTAGTGATAATTCATAGTAGATTATTAATAGAAACGCAGGGTTGAGCCGGCCGATCACAATTCTTGTTTGGTTACCCTTCATTGTAATATCAAAATATTTTTTTAGGCGTTTGAGCACGAGCGGGGTCCTTCAGAACCATCTTATTTACAAGATGGTTGCATCTTAGAAATGAAAAAACTCCTGACGTAGAAAAACGTGAGAACAAGATGATGTGATAAAAAGGGTTTCTGTGTTCCATTTCTCGAGGGTTGTACAGGTTGCAAATCCATTATGGTTCTCTGAAAGAGAGTACGGAAATCAGAAGTGATGTCCAAAATCGGTCTTGGTCTTGCAAAGTGCTAGACCACGCACTTTGCAAGACCAAGATCAAAAGGGCCTTACTATTGCAAGACCAAGACCAATACTGGTAAAAAAAAGGATTTTCGATTTTTTAAATGAAAATAAAGGAAAAATGGTTACTAATATTTGACGATTTTAGTAACTATATATAAAGAATTTGTATAACCAACATACTTTTGCATTTAGCTCTTCTAATTATTTATTCGGGCTTAGTTAGGTTTTTCCAATCTAAAAAATTACAGCAATATCACTATAGACAAGCCAATAGGTAACAGCAAGACCAAGATCAAGAAGAAGACTGAGTGTTCAAGACTCTTCTTGGTCTTGCACTAGTCTTGGTGTAACACTAGAAATCAGATTGATCAACTGCAGGTCGATTTACAAAAAATTCATGAGGGAGAATAAGTGGAGAGCCATTAACCAATTCTGCAGCTGCACAGCTTAGGTCTTACTTCAATGCAGTACAAATGCAGCAATACGAAGAAATACGAAATTTGTCCCCAAATATTGGAATAGTTTGCTTTCGACTTGTTTTGCGTATTAAAATAATGTCGAGATTACCAATGTTGTCAAACAAATAAAAAAATAATTCTATTCAACTAATTTTTTGGAACGCACAAAAAACAAAGAGAATTTATCAGCTAAAAATTAATAATTAAAAGTAATGTAAAAAATCACATATCATATAAGTATCATAAAAATCATATCAAGTGAGGTTATAAACTGGTTAATGGATGTTTGTAAAATAAATGTGTCTGCTTCATATCGAACACATGATGTATCTATCCACATTGGTGTGTATCGAGCACAGGATTTATCTATTCACATTGGTGTGCATCGGACACATGACATATTTATTCACATTAGTTTATTAGTTTGTAACGAACACATGATCTATTCAGTTTGGTATGGTATATATTGAACACATGATATATTTATTTACATTAGTGTGTATCGAATACATGATGTATCTATTCACATTGGTGTGTATCGAGCATATGTTTATCTATTCACATTGACATGGGTTACCTTGCATTACTCCTATACAACTATGGATTACATTACATTAACTCTATGGGTTGCCTTGCATTTCTCCTATTCACCTATGTGTTACATTACATTACCTCTATGGGTTGCCTTGCATTACTCCTATTCACCTATGTGTTACATTACATTACCTCTATGGGTTGCCTTGCATTACTCCTATTCACCTATGTGTTACATTACATTACCTCTATGGGTTGCCTTGCATTTCTCCTATTCACCTATGTGTTACATTACATTACCTCTAAGGGTTGCCTTGTATTACTCCTATACACCTGTGGATTACATTACATTACGCCTATGGGTTACGTTAAATTACCCTTATGGATAACATTACATTAGCCTATGGGTTACATTACATTAGCCCTATGCTCCTATGGGTTACTTTACATTACCCTAAAGGCTGATTATTTCCTTGATAGCCATTGTGTTCTTGGTACTTCGTAAAATAATTATGAAAGGCCTACAAATCCAATGTTTTAAATTGTTCACGATTAGTATTTCAGAAATTAACAATTTAAAAATATTTTTAATAACGAAAGCTTTGAATATATGTTTAGCACTCTCCGGTGCTCGATATGAAACTAATGAAGAAGTCAAAGTGAAGAAATTAGAAGAATTGAACAAGGAAACTTTACCATTTTATTTTGAAAAACTTGATGAGAGGGTTGAGAAGAATAATGGATACCTCGCTAACGGGAAGGTAAGCTGTACATTTCTTTACATTACATGAATAGCTTACGAATCATTTCTTTACATACGCAAAGAATAATGATAATCTTAATTATCATTAATTATAATAGAAGTGGTGCTGAAGAACTGCTCAATTATTCATTACTAATTAGTTTGTATTTTTTATTATTTTAAGCCAGACTATTACCCATAAATTTGTAGCACTGTTATTATTCTTAGGGGACTGTAGTCAGACTGTAGCCAGAATAAAATTATTTTTTCATTTCATTTCATTTCAAAATACATTACATTACATGTATTATTTTTTACATAATATACATATATTTGCCAGGTGCTGAAAGAGATCTAATCTAGGTCACCTGAGATAAGTTATACAATAACATGAAATATTTTACAAATTATCAAGTATTTGTAGTACTGTAAAAAGGAAACTGAAATCGCTATATACTGGACATGTTATAGTTTAAGAACAAGGAAGTGGCACTTCATTACACCGATTTAATACTTCTTTTTGTTTTAAACTACCAAAGTTTGCACTTACGTTGCCTGTGAAGTTGGTCATCGATTTATAATATAAAACAAGAATTATTCAAAATAGCACTGACCCAACACCATAGCTATTTTATTTATTAATGATTAAGTGAGGGGTGTGGGGGGGGGAGGGGGATTAGGCATTCCAGATATAGTGTAGTTGTGTCGAATTGCTATGCCATGCAAGCGCAGGGTTTTGTTAGCGAAATTATACACCATAGACATATAACTATAATTTGTTACACTATAACATTTATGTTTATCCACCTCAGCCGTTGATCCTACTACTCGGATCACTACTAAGTGTGAAGAAAAAAATTTTAAATAGAGTTTGTTTAATTTGTATTGGTTTGATTGAATGTTAATAATCATAAGCCATTTTATTTGCAGTTGTCTTGGGGAGATGTGTTCTTCGTCGCTCTGATGGGAAGAATCAAGGAGGCAGTAGGATATGATCTCACAGAAAAGCATCAAAATTTGAAACGCTTGAACGACACCGTCCTCTCGTTGCCTCAAATTAAGAAATGGAACGAGTCTCATAACAAATCTGTTTAACGAAATTATTCTCTATTTACAATATAAATTCTATTTCAACTTGACTTTTTTGTTTTGTCTTTAGTCACCCATAATAAACAGTTTACAAACGGCCTAGTACCTATTTCTTCAAATTATATTTAACAGTTAATAATGTATATTAAAATTAATCGTTATAGATGACAGTGATATGTTATATTTGGAAAGGAAATTTATATTTAAAGAGCTTGCAGGAAAGTGTAAATAGTAATTCACACTTCCTTTTATAATGAAATGAAAACAACTAATATTGCAATGAACAAAAGACCAATGGCAAAGATTGAAGTTGACCAAAAGGTATGGGTTCTGAGAACTGGAGGACTTGCTCAAGAGACGGTTGTTGCCTCATCGATATCTGTGGCTACTGCAGGAGGCGGCGAAAATAAATTTGTTAAAGTAGAATGGCCCGACACAGGAGGTGTGGTATTGGAAAAGACGGTATCCTTAGATGATATCTTTCCCAGAATGCCAAATGCTCCGCAGAATGTCGCGGAAGCACACAGTGGACACCAGGATGAACTTCTATGCCCTGATGATAAAGTTTGTCCCAAGGCAATTTTGATAGGTTCCACTCACCTCCTTAAAACTGTTCCTAACATACCAACCTGGTCCTACACGATAATCACTTCAAATTATATCCCACGATCAAGAACCTTTGATCAAATCTTTTTCTGGAAAAACCATGTATCCGATATTTCCCGACGTGCCTATTCCATTTTAAAACGACTAAATTACCTCTGCCACTTATTTCCACTTGAAACCATTAAACTCCTGATTACTTCCTTAATATTTCCCCACTTCGACTATTGATGTGCGGTATATGGGGGCGGTATGTAGGGAAACTAAAACGTTTGATAAATTGCCTTGCGCGATTCATCTTCGAGATTCCAAGGGACGACTCTGTTTCAAGTTATTATGAAGAGCTGAAATGCCTTTATCCTTTCTACCGGCGTAAGTATTTCCTAGAATGTTTCTTCTTCCAAGTCATCCAATCCCGCCGTCCTTCATACATCTCCGAGCTCCTTCAATTCAAATCCTTTGTCCACTTCCTCAAAACACGTCCCGAGTCTTCAGATTTGTACACAAGAGTCCACCGAACCTTTTTTTTTTTTTATTAGATAACCCCTACCCACCATTTCTAGCATACGGGAGGGGGGATTGTTCTAGATGTACAAACAAATCTATTCTAACCACAGTGGGAGGGACGAGTGGGCCGCCACGAAATAAAAGTCAACCACTCCCAGACCGGATTCGAACCGGCGTCGCTAGGCACCAGGATGCTAGACAGGGCAACGCTCCAACAAACTCGGCCACCACGACCTCTAAGAGCCAACCGAACCGTTGCTTTCGGCAGATCTTTCATTATTTGAACCACATCCCTATGGAAATCTATCCCACCCAACATTCGTCGCTCCAATAACGTCCCCACCTTTAATTTCCGCCTGTTCAATCATCTCTTTTTCATTCAGTTCTTATAAAATTGTAAATAGATGTTGTAAATATGAATAATTAGTTTCACTAAGCAGTTATTTAAAGAAAAGAGAAATATAAGCAAAATTTGTCATCATAGACGGATTTCCTAATGATATATAAAAACAAAATTATCATCGTGACCAGTACAAGTGAATTCTGCCAGGGGGCGCGCTCTTCCTTGGATTGTGGAAAAATAATTCTGAAAAGTCCCAAAAACAGTTATTTAAAAAATAGAGGAATAGGAAAACTTTATCCTCTAAGACGAATTTTCTAATGTGTTATAAAAAAAAATATTATCGTGACCAGTACTGAGAGAGGGAACGCGCCCCTTTGTCCCCTGGATGGTAGGGGAACACTCCCAAAAAAAACAAAAAAAAAACAGCTATTTAAAGAAAAGAGAAATGTAGAAAAAACTCATCCTTATAGAGAAATTTTCTAAAGTAATATAAAAAAAATATATGATCTTGACCAGCACTAGTGGTTTCTGCTTGGGGGCGCGCACCACTCTGGATGGTGGAAAATATTTCCGAAAAAGGTTTGAAAAAACTACTCTTTTTATGAAAAAAGAAATAAAGAGTAAAATCATCTTCTAAGAGGATTTTTCTAAAGTGATCATCATCATCATCCGGATATATTTCACCACATCCGGCTCTTGTATAAGTTGGCTAGTTCTTGGTTGCGTCTAATTCTCCATTCATGATTCCCCTTAACTGGTTGGGGTGATCAGTCAAATAATATTTTTTTTTTTAGGATATTTCTTTATTGAGGATAGGATAGAATATTTAGGTCATTCTGTAGGATTTGGTGAGTTACATAGAACAGAGCATCAACTATTGTTCGAAGGACCCAGCCCCCATTTAATATATAATGATGTAGAGATGGTTGACCGTTGATATAATATGAGAAAGAGTTAGTCGAGGGTGCGGTCAAATAAATAAAAAATTAAAATATTTTAATTTTTGCCGACGTTTCCACCCACTTTGCAGGTCGTCTTCAGGGCATAGGATGTGGCACTGCGGGAGGCAGTTGAAACACTGCCATCGAAACGTCGGCAAAAATTAAAATAATTAATATATTTTAATTTTTTATTTATTTGACCGCACCCTCGACTAACACCTTCTCACATATAATATTTATATATATATATATATATATATATATATATATATATATATATATATATATATATATATATAAAATTCTAATTATTATCATTAACATGGAAAATATGAGTTTGGACAAGAACTCTTCATGCGAAGATACAGATGACGAGATACCATTTTCAGAAGTTAGCGAAGCTGACTCGCAATATCTGAAAAGACGCTCACTCTCCAAAACTCTACTCCAGGGTCAGCGGGCAACTCATACAATACGAAAAAAATATATCGACAAAAAATAAATTCTCAGCCGAACAAAATAAATTAAATAAATCCAAACAAATAGCCGAGCAAAATAAATCACCACCCAAGACTAGAAGCCAATTAAATATCACATAATCAACACCAACTGTACCAAATACCACAGCCAACAAAAAATCTTTTCCGGTTAGTAACTCATCTAAGAAACCTCCGGAGCCTCTAGGTTTTACTGACCCCGAGCCGCCACCTATATTTGTTTCCAAAATTGATAAATTTGATTAAGAAGTTGTCGATCTGATAGGTCAGAAAGATTTTCGCTGTTTCTCCAGGGTAAACGACATCAAGATCAATAAAAACTCAAGAGAAAATTATAGAACACTAATAAACTACTTTTCATTTAGAAACTGCGATTTTCACTGTTATCAGTTAAGACAAGAAAAGACATATCGTGTGGTCCTGACAGATCTGCACACAACCACTCCTATATCCGTTATTAAGCCTGGCCTGGAAGAAATAGGTCACAATCTTAGGCACATATCTTGCGTGCTACATCCAACGCCGATATATCCTGGACCTTTATTCTTCTTTGATTTGGAGCCTGATAGTAATAGCATCGAGATATTTCAAGTCAATCGACTTATATATTCAACAGTTAAATTTGAAGAGCCTAGAAATAAACCAGCGATAGTACAATGAACTACTTGTTAAGAACTGAGGCACACAAAGACCTCTTGCCATCATCAGACCATGTGCGTAAAATGTTTCGGGTAACAGATGCGTCTAATACTTGTCTAAAACCTCTAGACCAGCCTCCTAAATGTGCTCTTTGTTGCGAAGACCATCCGGCAAGCAACAAAGGATGCATAGTCTACAAAAATCATTACAAGCTAAGACCACGGAACATAGCTTTAAAAATTCTTAAAATGAATAATGAAAGTTACATCCAGCCATCAGAAATTGAAAATATTTCAATTTTTTCCTGAATTGCCGAAAACAATTACCAATGTCACCTAACAAGAACCGTCTATTTCAACTGACATGGACCATCCTCATCAGGACTTCAGTAAATCTTACACCCAAACCACCATCAAAAGCAGCATATTTTTTTTTTTTTTGTCCTCCCCTTCCTCGCCTTTAAGGCCATACGGGGGTTTCCCGGGCCAGGGAGTGTGGGCAGGGATTTAAAAACTCCTCCGGGCACCGGGAAGCGAACTCGAGACTATTTTTTTTATCAAAGTCTTATGTATCAGGTTGCCAACCAACGGCAATGCAGTGCACATGCGTTAGCCCATTCGGCCTCATATAAGCAGCAGCCTCAACGCATGGTGCCTCACACCTCATAATCCAAACATCATACTCCCAATCCTCAATGTCATCCTCTGCGTCCGCAAATTCCCCCTCATCATCTACCGTTACTGGTTAAATTGCCGCCACAGCATCCTCACCCATCACATCCTAATGTCCAGAAAAAAAACAAGCACCGTACCGTCGAATCCAGATCCACCTCAGACACAACGACGGATCCCACCCTCAGTTAACATTTCTTACCCACCACGAGAATCTATCCTAAATCTACTTCACAACCACCATCTTATCTGACATAACTTTCATTCTATCATCCTTCAAATTGGACCTCCAAAACACTATAAAACCTCTTATCACTCTACTCACCAGAATTCTTGCCTAAATTCCGTTTAATTTCCCTCGATGAGCACAAAGCCCCTAACTATCTTTTAAGGAATGCTAACGGACCACACAACCACCGAGACGAACTTGACATATTTCTTCATGACAAAAAAAACATATTGCTCTACTTACTGAAAATCATTTCACTAAACGGACATATTTTCACATACGAGACTACATCACTTATAGATCTCGCGGACCTCTGGTTTATGCTATTTCATGTATATTATAAGGCCCTAAATGCATAAAATTTTTCGTTTAGATAACTTGAGCCATATGGAAGTTATAACAACTTCTGTGATTTTTAGAAAAAAAAGGAAGGCCTCCTCTCCTGCCTTGAAAATTTGACGCAAAAAATATTTATTTTTCGATTCCAGTGAAAATTGGTAATTGGAGGTTGCTACGATTATTTTCATTTCGGATATAATTCTTATCAATTTCGATGATTTTTTTATTTTGTAGGGAATTCAGGAAGCTGGGAATACATATAATACAAATACATATAGTATAATCAATTAAAAATGTGTACTTTTTGAGTTATTCGCAAATTAAATACTGAATTCATCATAAAAATGTATGCAGTTTGTTTACGGGAAAGATTGTTATATACATAAATTACAAATGTTTTAAGGGGAAGACTAGCCAAGTTTCATTAAAATCGTTAAAATCGTATTGGCGCTACAGTCTAAAGCGAATCACATTTTTCGGCCGCCTTTTCGAAAGGAAAGGCCTGATCATATTGAAACGTATAAAAAACCAAAAAAAAAAACCACTTAAATATTATTGCGACCTTGTGTCAAAATTTCAAAGAAATCGGTGAAGAACTTTCGGAGATTAGCTGTTTTGAACAAACTACCATTTATATATTTATTATTTACAAACTATTTTATATTTTTATTATTGATAACACTAAAGGTCGTCAATAGCTATTAAACAAAAAAAGAAGGAAGAAAATCGGTTGAATAATATAGGAGAAAAAGGAGCTGAACCGTTTTGAGTTTGCCTATTTATATAATGACTAGCTGACCCGTGCTAATACTAAGCACAAACCTTGTATTTGTATGTTCCATTCAGTAATGTTTCTATGCGAAGGTTTAATAATTTTATTTAGTTAGTTATCAGTTTATAAATATAATAATCTACACCCATCCGTAGGTTAACCCTTTCTAGTTTCATTAAATTTATAATTATAACATTATATTTTTTATTAAGTTTACAAAAGCTTCTAAACATTGCCTTTAAATATCTGATGAAGGCTAAATACTTTGAATTTACCTATACCTTATATATAGATAATATTTTATTTGAAATGAAGTATATAAGATTCCATATTTATAGCAATATAACAAATTTATTAATTAATTTTACAAAACCAAATGTTTTGAAATTAACTTGAATAATTACTTATTATTACAATGCATACAGAAAAGAGTTACTATCCAAATTTTAAGTTTTCGAATGAAGAACAGAAGAGAAAATAGGGTAGATTAAGAAATATTTTTATATCATTTTCTGTTAAATAAGAAAATCTACTAATAAATTTATAACATCAAGGAAATAGCTTTATTTTACCCTTATGTATTTATTCAATGCTTTAATTCATTTAAATGATCCAAGTATGGAATATATATACATAAGGGTAAAAAAAAGCTTTTTCCTCGATATTATGAATTTTATTATTAATATAATACCCTAGAAAAATTTTAAAGATTCAAACCAAATAATAAAATTCTACTAAAATATACTTGATAAAAACAATTGTTACAACAATAGATTTAAAGTTTTTGAGTAATCCAAAACTGAAATAAAGAAAAAAATCTTTAAAGTAGAATTAATACTAAATGTTTTGACCACTATATCTTTACACAACCTTGTCCGATTTCAATGATTTTTTTTTACGTTTTGTAGGGAATTTAGTTTTTAGAAGCTTTCAAATACTCATAACGGGACAAAGTGTCCTTTCCGAGTTATTCCCCAATTATGACTCCATTTGTAACGTCTGGATTCGTTGAGACGGCACCACCATACGGTTTGAAACCTGTGGGCGGGGTGGCCCAATGGGCTAAAGCATGTGCACAGCACCGCCGCTGCCCGACAATCTGACATATGAAGCTAATGATATAAAAATAGTCACGAGTTCGCTTCCCGGTGCCGAGAGAGTCTTTTAAATCCCCGCCCACACCCCTGGCCCGGGAAAACCCCGTATACTTTAGCGAAGTTTAATTGAAATCGGTACATTCCTTTAGGCGATGCATTCTATAGCAACGCGTGTAGTATATTAGCGCATATATAAGAGAAATTAGTGGACAGAATTCAATAAAATTGACACTAAATTATTTTTTCACCAATATCTACCTTTTATCCAACTTTGAGCCAGCTCGAACGAGCCATTTATGAAATATTCGAGTATTTAAAAAAATAAGTTTGCGTATGCGTAAGCGGAAGTGCTAGGTGGAATCTGATAAAATTTAGGCACCAATCCACATAATCCCAAAAAATTTCATGAAAATCGGATGAACGGTACTAGGTGATATGGCCGCCACATCGATTTGACTACAGACAGACAGACAGATACGGAACCAAATTTGATTGTCTGCAACTTAAATGCGAGTGGAAATTTTCGATTCTGAGCACAAATTTTTTTTTTAATCTCTCGCAGAAACACAATGCTTCCCTACCTTCGGTAGTGAGGAAGCAAAAATATACATATATAAAAAGATTATAATTCTTTTTTAATATTAATAATAAATATTGTTTAAATAATGTAATAAATTAAATCGGCATCTGCTGACTGAAGATCCTGAAATCTGCCTTACCTCTCACATTGAAATTATTTTATTATGTAAATAATATGATTTAATTTCTTAATAATTAATTTTTTAGTAATTTGTGATAAATAAATCTAACAATTAATAGAAAATTAGTTTAGTAAGCAAATTTAGTATACTAAAACAAATAGCAAATTATTTAAAAAATCTGAACACCACTACAACCCACAAAGGGTCTTGGGTCCAGTACTATTTAGTGAAAGCACTGTTTCTTGGTCTACGGTTGTGCAAGGAAGTGATTTGACCGAAATCACGCTCAACCGCTAGGTTTTTCCCATTAATTAATTATTTTAATTAAAGGTCCTCGCGCGGGCTCATTACCGCGTATGGGGAGCGTCCCACGGGTGGCGGATGTGGGGATGGTCGGTGGAAATTCCTTGGAAGTTCCTCCCGGCTAAGTCCGATGGACTCGCTGACCAACAATGAGAGGGGCCCTCCAGACTTGCTGGAGGGAGGGGATCTCCAGACTTGCTGGAGGTAGGGGCCCACCAGACTTGCTGGAGGGTGTGACGTAGGATTGAACGCCCTACTCACATATCTTTAGTTCACCAAACACCACAAAAAGTCATGGATCTCCCTAAGGTAAAACGCTCATTATCCGGAGGTAAACTAGTCCCCCGTTCGGGTCTCCGGGTGGGGACTGCTTTAGGGGATTCATGGCGCAAGTTGAAATATAGGGATTTAAATATTGGTACGTGGAACGTAAGGAGTTTAAACACAGCAGGGGGACTAAAATCGGTCGCGAATGAGGTAAATGGGTACAATTTGGATGTCGTGGCTCTGCAAGAGGTTCGCTGGCCAGGGGAGGGCTCGATGAGGGAAGGAAAGTACACTATTTGGTACGGAGGAAGCGGGAATCATTGTTTAGGTACCGGGTTTCTAATTAGGAGTAGATTACTATCCGCTTTGAGGGACGTACAATTCTTTAGTGATAGAATTTCGGTAGCTACATTTCAGGGACGTTGGTTTAAAATCGCATTAATAAACATACATTGTCCGATCGAAGACAGTGACGATGAAGTCAAAAGTGAATTTTACGATAAACTCGAATGGGTTTATGATAAACTACCGCGAAACTACATGAAAATAATTGTAGGTGACGCGAACGCAAAGGTAGGAAGGGAAGAAGTTTATATTCCGACGATTGGCAAAGAAAGTTTGCACGAATATAGTAATGATAATGGGATCCGTCTGATAAACTTTGCCATCTCGAAAAACCTGATAATTAAAAGTACGACGTTTAAACACAAGGATATTCATAAATATACTTGGACATCACCGGATTCGCAAACACGAAATCAAATCGATCATGTCTTGATACAACATAGCTGGCAAAGCAGTATAATTAATGTACGGTCTTATCGCGGAGCAGAATGTGGGTCGGATCATGAATTAGTAATCGCGAAACTTCGACAAAAACTTAATATAAAAAAGAGAAAAGAAAACCGTTTCGATTTTGAGAATTTTAATTTGGAAAAATTAAAAAATCCATTAATTAGAAACCAATTCGAGCTAGATGTTAAGAATAGGTTTGAAGCTTTAGAGCTTCCTGACGAGGACCACGAGGATATTGACAAGTTATGGATAGAGATCAGAGATAATATTAAAGCGGTCGGTAACTCGTGTCTAGGAAAAAAGGAAAATAAGAATAACAAACCGTGGTTTGATGAAGATTGCTTAAACATGTGTGAAAAAAGAAAAGCCGCTAAATTAAAAGCTCTAAATAATCCTAGCGAAGACAATCTGGAATACTTCCGAATCTCAAAGAACGAAACGACAAAATTGCTCAAAAATAAAAAAAGGGAGTATCTTAAAAATAAAATAATTGAAATAGAAACTAATAGAATCGAAAATAACGTAAGAGACATGTACAAAGGTATAAACAGATCACGTAAATATGTAGGGCCCGTAACGTCTGGAATTAGGGATGATAATAACAATATTTGACCGATCCGGTTGACATATTGAATAAGTTTAAGGACCACTTTGACAATATTTTAAATACGGGAAATTATGATCTGTGTCCTCCTTCTGAGTACCAGAGTGCTGAACCGTTAATAGAAGGACCAAGTAAAGAGGAAGTTGAAGTAGCTATCGGAAAATTAAAATCATATAAAGCAGCGGGAACCGATAATATTCCTACTGAACTAATTAAGGCATGCGGGGAAGCTGGAGTTTCTAAAATACATCGGTTGGTTAAAAAGATCTGGGTGAACGAGAAATTACCTGAAGAATGGAAAGAATCTATTCTTATTCCGATTCACAAAAAGGGTCCGAGGACGGATTGTAATAACTATCGAGGAATTTCACTGCTTCCGGTATGTTATAAAATATTCACTTTAATCTTAACCAGTCGAATCACGGAATACGCCGAGGAAATTATCGGAGACTACCAATGCGGATTTAGACGGAATCGTTCGACTATTGATCAAATATTTTCTTTACGGCAAATATTAGAGAAAAAATTGGAGTATAAAGGTATTGTTCACCAGCTATATATAGATTTTAAAAAGGCTTACGATTCTATTGACCGCCAGAAACTGTATAATATTCTAATCGAGCAGAGGATTCCAAAAAAACTAGTAAATCTAGTCAGGATGTGCTTGACGGAGACACTCAATAAAGTTAGAATCGGTAATAATTTGTCCGAAAAATTTGAGGTTCGTTCGGGCTTAAAACAGGGGGATTCTCTTTCGCCTGTCCTGTTCAATTTGGCATTAGAACATGCCATTAGGGAGGTAATGCGAACCGAGAAAGGGTTGGATCTGGGCGGGACAACATCCGTGCTGGGCTATGCTGATGATCTGGTACTGTTAAGCGAAGACGTTGAAACTATAAAACTAAATACGACAACGTTAATGAAAGCCGGTAAAGAACTAGGATTCGAAATAAACGTGGATAAAACAAAATATATGGTTAGCTGCAAAAATGGCGATACTACTGGTGATATCGATATAGATGGTAATATGTTTGAACAGGTAGATAAATTTAGGTATCTAGGTTCTACGATAACTAGAAAAAACGAAATTGAAGAAGAGATTAAGGTTAGACTGAAGGCGGGGAATGCTTGTTATTTTTCTGTGACAAAACTACTTAGTTCGCGCCTCTTGTCCCGAAACTTAAAAATTAGAATCTATAAAACAATTATCTTGCCTACAGTTCTTTATGGATGCGAAACTTGGCCACTTAGATTAAGGGATGAGCAGCGTCTTAAGGTTTTTGAAAATAAAGTATTGCGTAGAATATTCGGACCGAAGGAGGATGAGTTCACCGGAGAGTTCAGACGGTTACACAACGCCGAATTGCGTGAGCTGTATCCGGGTAATATAATTGAGGTAATTTCATCGCGGCGAATCAAATGGGCTTGTAAAGTTGTTGGGCTTAGTAACGAGAGAATTCCTAAAAGGTTAATATTTGCTGTGCCGAATGGTAAGCGTCCGAGGGGTAGACCGAAGCGAAGGTGGGAAGATTGCATTAAAGCCGATCTGAAGGGACTGGGTTTGGACGGCGAACGGTGGAGGGAGGTGTGTAACAAGCGATTGGTGGTGTCGGCATCGAACCTTCGGGTTCGCTAAGCCTTATTATCATTATCAATTAAAGGTAGCCACTTTATAGAGGCTGGGTGTGCCCCAGGAGGGTCTAACTATCCGGTGTCGCCTCACGGCCAATGAATCAGAATAATTAATTTTTCTGCCGTGAGCCTGGGGATTCGAACCTGGAACCTTTAGCAATGGAAGCTCAGTACCTAGCTCAATCCCTAACAAATTATATCTATTATAAATATAAAAAATGATTAAATTATCTTCTATTATTATAACTGACCAAGGAAATAAATGAATCAATGTATTAAAAAATTCTGAATGAAACATTTTATATAAGCAAATTTAATATTCAATTTAAATAAAGAATTTAATGATTTTTGAGTGGAGACATCCACAGTTGGCATATGAAAAAATATCATGCGGATTGTTTTAAAATATGATTTTATAAATAAATATATTTTTTAAATATTAATAATAAACATTGTGTATGTAATGTATGGAGTTAGCATCTGCAGACTGAAAATCAGCCTTACCTCTGACATTGAAATTATTTTATTATGTAGTAATATGATTTAATTTCTTAATAATTTTATATTTTATTGACTTTGTGACCAATAATTCAAAGAATTAACACCAAATTAATTTAGTATACTGATTGTATCTATTATTATTATAAAAAAATATTAAAATATCTTCTATTAATATAACTTACCAAAGAAAGTGAATGAATCAATTTAAAAAAAAAAATCTTATAAAAATTTAATAAAAGCAAATTTAACATTTAATTTAGATAAGCAACTTGATGATTTATGAGAGGAGACAGCCACAGTTGACATATGAAAAAAAAATATCATGCACATGCAAACATGCAAAAATTCTGCCCACAATGGAAATGAAAAAAATAAAATAAAATGGCTGAGAAGTGATTCTTCAAAACTGCCTGTAAAAAAGATTTTATCTTCTCATGAAACTTCACATCATCAATTGATGTTTAACTTCAATACTGCAGTTATTAATTTAGTTAAAAATATTTGCATAACATAAAATACATTTATTTTAAGTAAATATCTAAGTATAAATGACTAAACACATAAAGGACTAAACTTGCTGACAAATAATTCTATTTGTAACGGAGTCCGCACCGAAAGCAAGAGACCTCCGACCTCCCCCGATATTCGTTAAGAACATAAAACATTTCTAATTATGTTTTATATGTTAATATGTTTAATTATGTTAATATGTTCTCAATTAAACAAGATAGCAGACTCCGGAAGCTACTTATGTCTAAGCAGAACAAATGTCACCAAAATATCACCAGATACAGCTGAGAACTATAGAAAAATTATGAAGTATCTAACAGAGAACAAAGCAGATTTTCACACATATCAATTTCGGGAAGAACGAGCTTAAGGAGTAGTTTAAGAAACCTACACTCCTCGATATTACTTTTGTGAGACCCTGCCCCAACAACTATATGCACCTCAAACTTTTCGACCCCACCCTCAACAATCTACTACTCACACTTAACCTAATCCCCAACAATTCTATCAACACCAAATTCTTCCTCCATCAAATACCACAGATCTCACGAGTTTACTCACATCTTTTCTCTCCGAATTCAGATCCTTTGTTAATCCTTTGATATCCTTTCTCACCAATCTTGTATCATATTTATCCATCTCCCCCAAAAAACTATATCCATTCTCCTTTGAAATGTGAATCGTGTTAGAAATTATACAGGCGAATTATTCCATTGCACGTCTGAATGAACTGTAATGCCAATGAACTGTAAAGAAATATAAATAAACATCTATAGCATAATAATCATCATAATAAAGAAAGAAAGAATTCTCTGACCATAGTTCTCTAATTCTTAATATTTCACTTGAACCCCGTACCTAAACCTTCCCCACCGTCATTTATCATCACGTACCATCCTTAAGTCAAGGAGTATATTACACTAAGTTGGATATAACAGAGATATAGGATATAGGTGCAGGGTATTTTTCTTTATGGACAACCTGGCTCCGTGTACTTTCAAAACTAAAGGATTGAGCTAAACTTTTAAAAGTGTTGTAAAAAGCTATAAAGAAACGCAAACATATAAATAATAATGGCGTTAAAATTGTTTTACCCAGCCCAAGAATCAATATCGATAGCTCAATCTTATGTAATGTACCATCCCTAAGTCCGGAAGTATACTAGACCATGTTGGATATAGCAGAGAGGTATTTTTCTTTATGGACAACCTGGCCTCGTGTACTTTCAAAACTAAAGGATTGAGCTAAACTTTTAAAAGTGTTGTAAAAAGCTATAAAGAAACGCAAACATATAAATAATAATGGCGTTAAAATTGTTTTACCCAGCCCAAGAATCAATATCGATAGCTCAATCTTATGTAATGTACCATCCCTAAGTCCGGAAGTATACTAGACCATGTAGGATATAGCAGAGAGGTATTTTTCTTTATGGACAACCTGGCCTCGTGTACTTTCAAAACTAAAGGATTGAGCTAAACTTTTAAAAGTGTTGTAAAAAGCTATAAAGAAACGCAAACATATAAATAATAATGGCGTTAAAATTGTTTTACCCAGCCCAAGAATCAATATCGATAGCTCAGTCTTATGTTATGTACCATCCCTTAGTCCAGAAGTATACTAGACCATGTTGGATATAGCAGAGAGGTATTTTTCTTTATGGACAACCTGGCCTCGTGTACTTTCAAAACTAAAGGATTGAGCTAAACTTTTAAAAGTGTTGTAAAAAGCTATAAAGTAACACAAACATATAAATAATAATCGAATAAAATTGTTTTACCCAGCCCAAGAATCAATATCGATAGCTCAGTCTTATGTAATGTACCATCCCTAAGTCCGGAAGTATACTAGACCATGTTGGATATAGCAGAGAGGTATTTTTCTTTATGGACAACCTGGCCTCGTGTACTTTCAAAACTAAAGGATTGAGCTAAACTTTTAAAAGTGTTGTAAAAAGCTATAAAGAAACGCAAACATATAAATAATAATGGCGTTAAAATTGTTTTACCCAGCCCAAGAATCAATATCGATAGCTCAATCTTATGTAATGTACCATCCCTAAGTCCGGAAGTATACTAGACCATGTAGGATATAGCAGAGAGGTATTTTTCTTTATGGACAACCTGGCCTCGTGTACTTTCAAAACTAAAGGATTGAGCTAAACTTTTAAAAGTGTTGTAAAAAGCTATAAAGAAACGCAAACATATAAATAATAATGGCGTTAAAATTGTTTTACCCAGCCCAAGAATCAATATCGATAGCTCAATCTTATGTAATGTACCATCCCTAAGTCCGGAAGTATACTAGACCATGTAGGATATAGCAGAGAGGTATTTTTCTTTATGGACAACCTGGCCTCGTGTACTTTCAAAACTAAAGGATTGAGCTAAACTTTTAAAAGTTTTGTAAAAAGCTATAAAGAAACGCAAACATATAAATAATAATGGCGTTTAAATCTGTTTTACCCAGCCCAAGAATCAATATCGATAGCTCAGTCTTATGTTATGTACCATCCCTTAGTCCAGAAGTATACTAGACCATGTTGGATATAGCAGAGAGGTATTTTTCTTTATGGACAACCTGGCCTCGTGTACTTTCAAAACTAAAGGATTGAGCTAAACTTTTAAAAGTGTTGTAAAAAGCTATAAAGAAACGCAAACATATAAATAATAATGGCGTTAAAATTGTTTTACCCAGCCCAAGAATCAATATCGATAGCTCAATCTTATGTAATGTACCATCCCTAAGTCCGGAAGTATACTAGACCATGTAGGATATAGCAGAGAGGTATTTTTCTTTATGGACAACCTGGCCTCGTGTACTTTCAAAACTAAAGGATTGAGCTAAACTTTTAAAAGTGTTGTAAAAAGCTATAAAGAAACGCAAACATATAAATAATAATGGCGTTAAAATTGTTTTACCCAGCCCAAGAATCAATATCGATAGCTCAATCTTATGTTATGTACCATCCCTAAGTCCGGAAGTATACTAGACCATGTAGGATATAGCAGAGAGGTATTTTTCTTTATGGACAACCTGGCCTCGTGTACTTTCAAAACTAAAGGATTGAGCTAAACTTTTAAAAGTTTTGTAAAAAGCTATAAAGAAACGCAAACATATAAATAATAATGGCGTTTAAATCTGTTTTACCCAGCCCAAGAATCAATATCGATAGCTCAGTCTTATGTTATGTACCATCCCTTAGTCCAGAAGTATACTAGACCATGTTGGATATAGCAGAGAGGTATTTTTCTTTATGGACAACCTGGCCTCGTGTACTTTCAAAACTAAAGGATTGAGCTAAACTTTTAAAAGTGTTGTAAAAAGCTATAAAGAAACGCAAACATATAAATAATAATGGCGTTAAAATTGTTTTACCCAGCCCAAGAATCAATATCGATAGCTCAATCTTATGTAATGTACCATCCCTAAGTCCGGAAGTATACTAGACCATGTAGGATATAGCAGAGAGGTATTTTTCTTTATGGACAACCTGGCCTCGTGTACTTTCAAAACTAAAGGATTGAGCTAAACTTTTAAAAGTTTTGTAAAAAGCTATAAAGAAACGCAAACATATAAATAATAATGGCGTTTAAATCTGTTTTACCCAGCCCAAGAATCAATATCGATAGCTCAGTCTTATGTTATGTACCATCCCTTAGTCCAGAAGTATACTAGACCATGTTGGATATAGCAGAGAGGTATTTTTCTTTATGGACAACCTGGCCTCGTGTACTTTCAAAACTAAAGGATTGAGCTAAACTTTTAAAAGTTTTGTAAAAAGCTATAAAGAAACGCAAACATATAAATAATAATGGCGTTTAAATCTGTTTTACCCAGCCCAAGAATCAATATCGATAGCTCAATCTTATGTAATGTACCATCCCTAAGTCCGGAAGTATACTAGACCATGTAGGATATAGCAGAGAGGTATTTTTCTTTATGGACAACCTGGCCTCGTGTACTTTCAAAACTAAAGGATTGAGCTAAACTTTTAAAAGTGTTGTAAAAAGCTATAAAGAAACGCAAACATATAAATAATAATGGCGTTAAAATTGTTTTACCCAGCCCAAGAATCAATATCGATAGCTCAGTCTTATGTAATGTACCATCCCTAAGTCCGGAAGTATACTAGACCATGTAGGATATAGCAGAGAGGTATTTTTCTTTATGGACAACCTGGCCTCGTGTACTTTCAAAACTAAAGGATTGAGCTAAACTTTTAAAAGTGTTGTAAAAAGCTATAAAGAAACGCAAACATATAAATAATAATGGCGTTTAAATCTGTTTTACCCAGCCCAAGAATCAATATCGATAGCTCAGTCTTATGTTATGTACCATCCCTTAGTCCAGAAGTATACTAGACCATGTTGGATATAGCAGAGAGGTATTTTTCTTTATGGACAACCTGGCCTCGTGTACTTTCAAAACTAAAGGATTGAGCTAAACTTTTAAAAGTTTTGTAAAAAGCTATAAAGAAACGCAAACATATAAATAATAATGGCGTTTAAAACTGTTTTACCCAGCCTAAGAATCAATATCGATAGCTCAATCTTATGTAATGTACCATCCCTAAGTCCGGAAGTATACTAGACCATGTAGGATATAGCAGAGAGGTATTTTTCTTTATGGACAACCTGGCCTCGTGTACTTTCAAAACTAAAGGATTGAGCTAAACTTTTAAAAGTTTTGTAAAAAGCTATAAAGAAACGCAAACATATAAATAATAATGGCGTTTAAATCTGTTTTACCCAGCCCAAGAATCAATATCGATAGCTCAGTCTTATGTTATGTACCATCCCTTAGTCCAGAAGTATACTAGACCATGTTGGATATAGCAGAGAGGTATTTTTCTTTATGGACAACCTGGCCCCGTGTACTTTCAAAACTAAAGGATTGAGCTAAACTTTTAAAAGTTTTGTAAAAAGCTATAAAGAAACGCAAACATATAAATAATAATGGCGTTTAAAACTGTTTTACCCAGCCTAAGAATCAATATCGATAGCTCAGTCTTATGTAATGTACCATCCCTAAGTCCGGAAGTATACTAGACCATGTAGGATATAGCAGAGAGGTATTTTTCTTTATGGACAACCTGGCCTCGTGTACTTTCAAAACTAAAGGATTGAGCTAAACTTTTAAAAGTGTTGTAAAAAGCTATAAAGAAACGCAAACATATAAATAATAATGGCGTTTAAATCTGTTTTACCCAGCCCAAGAATCAATATCGATAGCTCAGTCTTATGTTATGTACCATCCCTTAGTCCAGAAGTATACTAGACCATGTTGGATATAGCAGAGAGGTATTTTTCTTTATGGACAACCTGGCTCCGTGTACTTTCAAAACTAAAGGATTGAGCTAAACTTTTAAAAGTTTTGTAAAAAGCTATAAAGAAACGCAAACATATAAATAATAATGGCGTTTAAATCTGTTTTACCCAGCCTAAGAATAAATATCGATAGCTCAATCTTATGTAATGTACCATCCCTAAGTCCGGAAGTATACTAGACCATGTAGGATATAGCAGAGAGGTATTTTTCTTTATGGACAACCTGGCCTCGTGTACTTTCAAAACTAAAGGATTGAGCTAAACTTTTAAAAGTTTTGTAAAAAGCTATAAAGAAACGCAAACATATAAATAATAATGGCGTTTAAATCTGTTTTACCCAGCCCAAGAATCAATATCGATAGCTCAGTCTTATGTTATGTACCATCCCTTAGTCCAGAAGTATACTAGACCATGTTGGATATAGCAGAGAGGTATTTTTCTTTATGGACAACCTGGCCTCGTGTACTTTCAAAACTAAAGGATTGAGCTAAACTTTTAAAAGTGTTGTAAAAAGCTATAAAGAAACGCAAACATATAAATAATAATGGCGTTTAAAATCTGTTTTACCCAGCCTAAGAATCAATATCGATAGCTCAATCTTATGTAATGTACCATCCCTAAGTCCGGAAGTATACTAGACCATGTAGGATATAGCAGAGAGGTATTTTTCTTTATGGACAACCTGGCCTCGTGTACTTTCAAAACTAAAGGATTGAGCTAAACTTTTAAAAGTGTTGTAAAAAGCTATAAAGAAACGCAAACATATAAATAATAATGGCGTTTAAATCTGTTTTACCCAGCCCAAGAATCAATATCGATAGCTCAGTCTTATGTTATGTACCATCCCTTAGTCCAGAAGTATACTAGACCATGTTGGATATAGCAGAGAGGTATTTTTCTTTATGGACAACCTGGCCTCGTGTACTTTCAAAACTAAAGGATTGAGCTAAACTTTTAAAAGTTTTGTAAAAAGCTATAAAGAAACGCAAACATATAAATAATAATGGCGTTTAAATCTGTTTTACCCAGCCCAAGAATCAATATCGATAGCTCAATCTTATGTAATGTACCATCCCTAAGTCCGGAAGTATACTAGACCATGTAGGATATAGCAGAGAGGTATTTTTCTTTATGGACAACCTGGCCTCGTGTACTTTCAAAACTAAAGGATTGAGCTAAACTTTTAAAAGTGTTGTAAAAAGCTATAAAGAAACGCAAACATATAAATAATAATGGCGTTTAAATCTGTTTTACCCAGCCTAAGAATCAATATCGATAGCTCAATCTTATGTAATGTACCATCCCTAAGTCCGGAAGTATACTAGACCATGTAGGATATAGCAGAGAGGTATTTTTCTTTATGGACAACCTGGCCTCGTGTACTTTCAAAACTAAAGGATTGAGCTAAACTTTTAAAAGTGTTGTAAAAAGCTATAAAGAAACGCAAACATATAAATAATAATGGCGTTAAAATTGTTTTACCCAGCCCAAGAATCAATATCGATAGCTCAATCTTATGTAATGTACCATCCCTAAGTCCGGAAGTATACTAGACCATGTTGGATATAGCAGAGAGGTATTTTTCTTTATGGACAACCTGGCCTCGTGTACTTTCAAAACTAAAGGATTGAGCTAAACTTTTAAAAGTGTTGTAAAAAGCTATAAAGAAACGCAAACATATAAATAATAATGGCGTTAAAATTGTTTTACCCAGCCCAAGAATCAATATCGATAGCTCAATCTTATGTAATGTACCATCCCTAAGTCCGGAAGTATACTAGACCATGTTGGATATAGCAGAGAGGTATTTTTCTTTATGGACAACCTGGCCTCGTGTACTTTCAAAACTAAAGGATTGAGCTAAACTTTTAAAATTGTTGTAAAAAGCTATAAAGAAACGCAAACATATAAATAATAACGGCGTTTAAAACTGTTTTACAGTGCCTAAGAATCAATATCGATAGCTCAGTCTTATGTTATGTACCATCCCTTAGTCCAGAAGTATACTAGACCATGTTGGATATAGCAGAGAGGTATTTTTCTTTATGGACAACCTGGCCTCGTGTACTTTCAAAACTAAAGGATTGAGCTAAACTTTTAAAATTGTTGTAAAAAGCTATAAAGAAACGCAAACATATAAATAATAACGGCGTTTAAAACTGTTTTACCCAGCCTAAGAATAAATATCGATAGCTCAGTCTTATGTTATGCACCATCCCTTAGTCCAGAAGTATACTAGACCATGTTGGATATAGCAGAGAGGTATTTTTCTTTATGGACAACCTGGCCTCGTGTACTTTCAAAACTAAAGGATTGAGCTAAACTTTTAAAAGTGTTGTAAAAAGCTATAAAGAAACGCAAACATATAAATAATAACGGCGTTTAAAACTGTTTTACCCAGCCTAAGAATCAATATCGATAGCTCAGTCTTATGTTATGTACCATCCCTTAGTCCAGAAGTATACTAGACCATGTTGGATATAGCAGAGAGGTATTTTTCTTTATGGACAACCTGGCCTCGTGTACTTTCAAAACTAAAGGATTGAGCTAAACTTTTAAAAGTGTTGTAAAAAGCTATAAAGAAACGCAAACATATAAATAATAATGGCGTTTAAAACTGTTTTACCCAGCCTAAGAATCAATATCGATAGCTCAGTCTTATGTTATGCGCCATCCCTTAGTCCAGAAGTATACTAGACCATGTTGGATATAGCAGAGAGGTGTTTTTCCTTAGCAGACTGTTTCTTTCCTTTAATAGCATCTCTACATTATCTATTCCACCAAGGTACATTATAGTGTTTTTTGTTGTTTTTAATAGTAGGGACGGTTTTCGTTGCTACCTTTAGAATTAGCTAGCTAAAAAAAGCCACCTTTTCGTCTATTTTTCTTTAAGTTGGGGTTGTTCGTAATTCTCCACTTATTAGTTTGCCAAAAGTTTCCCAATCTGCCTTTTTGTAGTTCCATCGAATGCATCCATCGTTGTGTGGATAACTATTGGGTAGTGATCGTATATAATAAGCATATTTCGTTGAATTGAAGAGGGTATTTGTTATTAATTAGCATATCTCGAATAGGTTCTAATTCATCCTTTGTAGTTGGTTTTATTTTGTGGTGTTCATTCAATTTTACTATCCGTTTTTTCAGAGTTTGATATTATATTATCAGCCATTTTGAAATTATTCTGTCTTTTCGTTGTAAGTGTTTTTACTTTAGTAGTTTTCATAGGGTGTGTGTACGACGAGTCTTACCTGCTTTGAAATGTTTGATGTTGTTTTTAATTTCTGTGATGTAATATAAATTTATGTAAAATAAAGGAGATGCTTTATTTTGTTGCAGGTTTGGCAATGAATCCATAACTGTTACCGCTAATTCTATTATTTTTTGCATTTCTGTAACTATTGAAACGTTGTTTTATCTTTAAATTATCATTTGAGAAGTGGATGGGGTTTGTTGTTCATCAACATCCTCAGGCAAGGTAGGTTGAGTGATGACTGGGTTCTGTTCTTCAGCAATAGCGTCTGAAGTTAAGGGTAGATTGCTGATTACATTTCGTTCTCCAGGAATAGCCTTAGGAGTTACGGTCTGAGTAGTCATTGAGTTTTGATCTTCAGGAATAGCTTCTATAGCTACGGATTGGTTGGTAAATGGTTTACGTTTTTTATTATCTCCGACTGAAGTTCTGTGCTGTGCGACGAGTGGGTTTTGTACTTCATCAACTGCCTCTGATTCAAACCAAAGTTTTCGGATAAATCTGAGGAGTTAAGCAGAATAAGGCAAATCTAAGGTAAGGTACATCTTACTGAAAGATGGTTGTTCCTGGGACACTAAGTGGACCGTGAGGGACCTTCCTAATTAGCCACTAATTATTTCGGTTACGATTTTCACAAGACTAAAGCAAAACAGGCAAATATAAAAGGAGAAGATATAGAAACAAAAAATTTATGAAATAGAAGTCCAGGATTTCCTGAAATTCGTTTATTTCCAATTGGTACACTGTCAGCTATTGCTGTTTTTAACTTAAGTGGACCGTATTAATTAAGTGGACCGTGACATTTTCTTAATTATTTTTTATTTCACTAAATAAGCAAACACTTGAATGTTTGACAACCAAAATTTAATAAGAAAGTTCAAATTTAAATTTTTTTTTTTTTTATGTAATAGAAAATAATAAATATATTATCAAAGAAAGTATATTGTAAGTAAAAATATTTGTAATTAAGTTTTGAATATAATGTATTCGCTTAGCAGTTACGAGGTATTACTTCTCAGCCATTGGATATAAATTAAAAAATGCAATAGTACTCACTCTTGTAGGCTGCTTTAGTTTCAAAAGCAGCTCCTTGAAGTTCTTCAACTCCCTCCCTAATGTTCCTAAATAACCTAATTTTCAAATAATCTTAATATTTGTTGTGTTAAATGAATGAGAAATATTTTATTTCCAATGCAATAATATAACTCAAAACCAATATTTTCATTAAAAATGAACAAATATTTTTAATATTTATATGGTGAGAAAATAATATGTAAAATTCTAATAAAAATTAATCAACTTTTTAGTAGCAAAATATTATTTAAAAGAATTTTAATGAAAAATTAAACAATAATAATTTACTACTAACTTACATTTGAATGTCCAGAAAATTAAGCAGGATTTTGAGTTTTCTTTAAAATATCCCTCTATATAACAAACTGTTTGCGTTTACTGGATTATTAATTTGAATGAATGTCAACACTTTAATTCTAAACAATAATACTTGTTTACCTCTGCAGCATTTAGCT
Source organism: Nezara viridula (assembly GCA_928085145.1). Taxonomy (NCBI): domain Eukaryota; kingdom Metazoa; phylum Arthropoda; class Insecta; order Hemiptera; family Pentatomidae; genus Nezara; species Nezara viridula. The sequence goes on from OV725081.1 coordinate 1,496,957, forward strand.
GCTTGGTAATGCTGCTTTAGCTGCTTGGTAATGCTGCTTTAGCTGCTTGGTAATGCTGCTTTAGCTGCTTGGTAATGCTGCTTTAGCTGCTTGGTAATGCTGCTTTAGCTGCTTGGTAATGCTGCTTTAGCTGCTTGGTAATGCTGCTTTAGCCTTTACTGAGATGTCAGTGCGTGATTTTCGTATAATTTTGTTTTATGAGCTTAAACTCGGCCAGATTGGGGGGGGGGAGGAGGAAGGGGGACAGGCGGCCAGAAACATCAACCAAGAGCAGCATTAATGAGTGCACTGTTCAACGGTGGTTCAAAAAATTTCGGGTGGGAGACTTCAGCCGAGAAGACGAAGAAGGTCTTGGAAGGACTTCCTCTCTTGATGACGATGATCTGCGGGCTTTGACGGGAAAAACCTCAGAGCAACGGCTCGAAAACTTTCAGGGAACTTAACCTTAGCAAACTGACCGTCGATGACCTTAAGGCGATTGGAAAGCTAACAAATCTTAATGTTGAGTTCCACAAACATTGAACGACCAACAACAAAACAGCGTTATGAAGTTTGTACTACACTCCTTTACCGAAACAAAAACGATCCTTATCTGTGCATAATTGTTACTAATAATGAAAAGTGGATACTTTACGAATAACAGTAGACGTTCTGAACAGAGGTTCGACTAAGAAGCAACATTTTCCAAAGCCTCCCACTCATCAAAACAAGATTAAATAGTTCATCAAAACAAGATGATGGTTACTGTTTGGTGGGCTTTATTTGGTTTGATGCACTACAGCTTCTTAAATTAAATTAGAGAAACAATCAAAGCCGAACTATATTGTAACCAAATTAATGAAATGCATCAGATATTGGCAACAATGAAGCCATCTTTGGTCAATTGGAAGAGACCCATTTTGTTGCATTACAACGCCCGACAACATGTGTCACGTGTGATGCCACAAAAACTGCCGAAGCTTGGATATGAAACTCGGTCACCACCGCCCTACTCTCCGGACCTCTCGCCTACGGATTATCATTCTTTTAGACACCTGGTCTTAGGAATTAGGAAATGTGTTTTTGGAGTTTATCAATTCTAAAGATGGGAAATTCTACTAGGAGGGAATGGAAAAGTTTCCAACACGTTTTCAGAAATGTATTGATAACAGTACATTATTTTGATTAAATAAAACATTTGTAAATCTTCCTTTTTTCCTTTTTAAACCAATATCCTGCATTATTTTCCGGACAGCTAATATTAGAAATACAATCAATTTTACATATATTTTTATTAAAAATTTCTTTTAATTCTATGAGAAAAGTTGCATATATGATGGGAGGGAAGTGTTGACAGCATCAAATTGTAAATCCTGAAATCTACCCTTTCCTCTCGTATTTGAATACTATAGTTAATAAAAACTAATACAAATTCATTTTAACAATTATACTGGCTTGTTATTAATGAATCGAAAAAAATGAATTAATACGATTTGATTACAAGTACAACCAGACCCTCACATAAAATTTAAATTGTTTGATAAAATCTAAATGAAGTGAACTTTTTGAACTAAATGAAGATATTTTTAAGCCTAGAAAATCTTGAAAGATAACTTTTATAAACAATAATAAAAATCAATGAAATGATTAGCGAGAGTAGACAGCCTCTGTAGACATAATATAATAAATAACTAATTCCCTACTACATGCAACAACACACAACCAATTAGAAATATTCAAGACAAAATAAGAAAAATAGGGAAATGTTATATTGTAGACGTGAATCTGAGAATTACATACAGAAAATTAGTCCGAAACCCAGATTTAATCTGGAACAGACAGATTTTTATCAAATTATTAACATCCGCCTGAAACTTCATAAATAGTTCCATCTCATCGTAAACTACATTTTTTTTTACAAAAATTTCGGAATTGGATCGTTTGGAGATTCATAAACTTTGTCTGCTAAAATTCATGAACAACCATCTGCTTTTCACTTGAATCATAAAATAATTTGATCACAAATATAGAAAAAAAGGTAGCCTACAAAAATATTAGGTCGTTTGGCATAACCTTCTGATATTTTTGTAGGTCACCTTTTTTTTCAATTTTGTGATGAGATTATCGTACGATTCTAGTGGAAAGTAAATGGGTATTTATCAGCTTATAGTACCTCACTACATAAATTAATTTGATGAGAAAACCTTCCATTTCTGAGAATTTTGGTAAATAAAAATTATTTAGGTCACGATAAGATGAAACCATTCACGAAATCTTATGCAGGAGTTAATAATTTGATAAAAATGGGTCTGTGCCACGGTCTATTCTATTTTTAAACAGTATTAAAGTTTTGATACTTTTTATTCTTGTTTTTCAACTACAGTAAAAAATTATTGTTCTTTTCGAGAAGATGATTAGATCCAACATTGAAATAGATAAAATTATCTATATTAAATGTCTGTGAAGTTTTTCCTATCACCAACTGTTAAGCCCCCTGAGCGCACTGTAAAATGCATAAATTCATGAAATTGCGATAAAAACGCTATTTAAGTGTGAGTTCCATGAAAACTATCTACGCTAAATTTCTGTTAATCATAAATTGTATTAAATATAATAATGGAAAATGAAAAGTAAATTAATATTTGGTATGAAGCGATAAAGTGAAACGGCTGTGAGAGATCTATAAAATATATCTTCTTAACTTTCCTATTTGGTAATGAAAATCCCAAAACGGGGGGGGGGGGGTGCATCTATAATTTTGAAAAATGTCAACCGTCATGGCCGATTCGTCGTAAAATTTCATAAAAAAAAATTATTTTGAGTTGCAATTTTGGGAATTTGAATTTTTTCAGTACGTTTGAGAAAAATATTCAAGATATAAATTTAGATATTTGTTAATTTTTTGTATATAATGAGATTTTCGAGAAAATAACAATAATAGAAAAAAATTGACTATTTTTGAAAATTAAACAATGTGCTGGACAAAATATCTGTTAGAAAACCTCAGATTCGTATTTAGCGACCCCAAAAAAATGTTTTATATAAAAATTTAGTACCCCCGAACTTCCACTCAATTTTTCCTTATCTGTCCTATTTTGATAAAAAAAAAAAAACATGCAATTTCCAAAGTGGGCAGAGACTATGGACCAGCTCAAACATAATTAAGTTTTGTTTTATTAAAATTAAAATAATTAAAGTTTTATTAAACATTATATGTACTACATTATTAAACATTATTTCTATTGCTAACTTAATGCTGCTTGAATGAACCATAGTAAATGCTTAGAATAAGTTATCCTACCTCTTGTCTTCTTGAAGTTTGTTGCCTGGAATTCTGAAGATCTACGCCAGCAAGCCACTAAAATTAAAAGACAAAAATCTTTACAATAATATAATTATACATAACTATCAATAAGATATAATAATAATAATAAGACTTAGCGAAGCCTAAGTTCGATGCCGACACCATCAACCGCTTTTTTTATTTGAAATAATAAACCATTTCAGATTGATAAATAGTCAGGACGGTTTTAAGGGAAACCTTCAAATGACTGCATCCTGACTATTTATCACCAATGATATGTAGAACAATCGATTAACTTGAATAATATTTTTAATATAAATGATAGTCCTACCAATGGGTAGTTTCTCTTCATGTAGTAGATGTCATGTTACTTGTTGTCATTTAATACAGTTGTAAATTTCAATAATTATAATAAAAATAAATAAATAAATGTTTAATCTCATGATAGATGAAAATCTATATAAAGATTATTTTTTGAATGAAAATGAAACTTTTAAAACTAAATCTGCAAAGAATAAAAATAAATAATTTTAATAAATGAATAATAGGTTTTTAAATTCATGCTACAAACTTTTAGTAGAATTTTCTATTATGTATCTTATTTTTATTATTTAAGGTTTATCAAGTTCGCGACCAATCATATTACTTTTTACCAATTCGAATATGCACATTAAGTAAATAAACGTTAATCTGCTTTTAATTATACAGATAAAGTACAATGGTACAGATATTTCATTGAGCATTTAATGAATCACATATGTATTATTTTATGAATTATATTCTTATTTTTTAGTAGAAATTTTCATTATGATTTTGGCAAAGTTCTTAAGTTCGCGACCAGCGGTCAACAATCGGTCCGAAATTAATATAACTTTTAATTATAAAATTTAATTTTTGGTTCCCTAAATCAACATCCTGAAGGTTTTAGCCTAAATAATGAAGAAAAGAATACAACATTACACAATAAAAAGTAACAAAACTGTTAAACGCATGGTTCACAATCACCTTGGTCACACTTATTCATGAAACGCCGAACAGCTTTGCGGATAAACCCGGATATATTCGGCACTCCATGAACAAGTGTGACTGAAGTGATTGTGAACCACACGTAATCCGAGCGATCTCATTTAAATAATCATCTACGAAAACGATCTATTATGTATAAAATGGCATATTAAAAAAAAAAAAAAAAAAAAAAAAAAAAAAAAAAAAAAAAAAAAAAAAAAAAAAAAAAGATAAGGAGAAAAACTAAAAATGGTAACTGAATTTTAGTCGGTTCAAAATCCAGAGTCTGTAAAATATCTATAATGGCAATCTTAACTATTTTAAATATCTTAACAATCTTACTCTTCAATATTATTTTATTTATTTATAAGAAAATTCATTTATGGTACCTAAATGATAATCTGAATTCAAATATTTTCTGTATAGCTATAATAATTTCAAACCTATTTATCAAATAATAGTAGATAATGAACTAAACTTAATTAAATTACATATGAAGGAACGATATGGTATAATAAAGTTAATTCTGTAAGAAAAAAGATGTATCTAATCAAATAAAGAATTATCATGTATTAAGTCTTTAAAACTCATAACTCACAGCAGGAAGATCCAATATGCCCATATGTTTCTTGAAGTCAACTATTATCCGCTTTGTTTTTTAAAACAAGTTGATTTCGATGCGGAATTAAATTCAATATTAACTAAGCAAAAAAGAAATTAAAATAAATCGACATTATCACACACTTAAGGCACAATTAATTTATTTAAAATGAACTTTTAACAACTGACACAAACCGAACCGCACAAAGTCAACTTAAATCCGAACTATTGGAGATGAAACGAGGCTAACTAAATCATGATGTAAGCTGGCTTCTGATTGGCTGAGACAGTTTACCGCCAACGTCCACCATATAACACTATAGGAAAAAAAAATAGAAATATTCAAACTAAAAAATTCTTCATAACAGCTCCTTCTCAGTCTCCTTTTTATTGTTCACAGGTATTTTATTACCATTATTTATTAAATATTTATTTATTTATATTACTTAGGATAAATATCGTATTATTAGAGATATTTCTTTAATTTTATGTATCCTATTGATGAAAACGATCGAAAATCAGATAACTGTTATTGATCAAATATTTTAATGATTATTATTTAGAGGTATTTATACAGTTTGCTTTAATATTCTTACATTATTTTTAAAATATAATATATTCCGTTTGTTAAGGAATATAACGTAGTGTTAAACTAAAAAGGTATAACGTGATAAAATAATATAATATCAGTTATATATCTTTTAAACAGTCTGTTTTATTTAGTTAAAAAATAGTTTGTTTTTATCCAATTTCTTAAAAAGTTGTAACAACATATTCGATTTATTGGAGCATATAAGTAACATTAGATTAAAACATTATTCAATGAAGAAATGATATAACATTAGTTAACTGGCGAATCTATGGAGGAGGGGGGGGGAGTTTTCGGACTGAAGCCACGAAATAGAAAAATACTTTTTTTGGGGGAGGAGGGGGGCGATGGTTTTTTTAAACTTACCTTACCCCCTGGCTCGGGAAAACCATGATCTGAACTAATTGCTATAACAATCACAATATATACTTTTTAAAATTATAAAGTACATACAGATATTAAATATAATCACCGTGTCAAGAAAAAATAAAAAAAACCAAAAAACTATCTCTAAAAGCATTATTATCACTTCAATTTATTTTATTATAATTTTTATTTGTATAGATCTTCAAGAGATATTTTAACTTGCTTTTTATATAGTTTCTTTCTATTACGTCCAGAGTATTCACCGTTATAATTATTAAAAAATAGAATAGAAAATTAAATTCTGGATCCGCTACTCCAATAGTTAAATATCTTTCAAGGCATAAGGTTTTATATAAAATTACGATACTCGTTATAGTATTCAATAGAAATAAATTAGATTATTAAATATTTTGTTTCATAAGTTGTCAACTATACTTTTTTAACATGTACATAATTAATTTTAATAGAATAAAAGCAATGGAATCTAAAGATGGATTTAATTTAGGCAGACCAAACATAAAAGACTCCGTTCTTATGAGAAAATATTAATTTTTAAATTTATTAAAACAATATTTTTATTAAGTAGTTTTCAAATATTGATAAAGTTATACATTATGATTATTCGAATTTTTTAAAATCTTTAATTAAAACTCATAAATATGACTATAGAATCAAGATGGCATCCATTTTTTCCACGGGCGGATCTACGGGGGGGAGGCTTTCGGGCTGAAGCCCTCCCCCCCAAAATGGAAAAATATAACCATGTTTTATCGAAAAAAATATTAAAAAATTATCTCTCAAAGTATTATTGTTTGTGTAATTACATTTAAAAGGGCTTTAGGAATCATTTAAACACAATTTTATATAGTTAGTTAGTTTCTTCCTTTTTTTCCATAGTAATTATCGTTATTTTTATGAAAAAAAAACCTTCGGACTGAAGCCCCCCTCCCCCAAAATAAATCCTGGATCCGCTAGTGATTTTTTCTAACTGCGATGAAATATATTTTGAAATAATTTTTAACAATAGAAAACGACGACACTGAATACACCATATATATATCTTATACACATATAATATTAATAACAAACACACAAAATATCTGAATAATCACAAATTTAGAAACACCTGAACCGAACCGCGGTCAATATAAGACTAAATGTTTTTGATATTAAGGAAGCCTTCAGCCAGCCATATTGCAACTTGTAAACAAAGTTATAGGTAATTAGATTGGCAGCCCGGCGAGGCAAGGAGGACGTTCTATTATAAACCGGTGTTATCCATATCCGCCATTATCGTCGCCTCTATTGGAATTATTAATTCCTTATGTCCAATTAAAAATGATTTCATTTTGTCAATATAACAGCCTTCCCACTTTACCATTATTAATTTCCTATGGTAGCTTTATAAATAGAACGCATATTAATTTTAAATAAATGAACAAATGAGAATATCTCACTTCGTCAATGAGCAAGTCCTTAAAGTTTCAGTGCTGAGCTCATCGATGGAAATCAGCGCGTTCCTTTAACAATCGATTAAATCACCAATGGTTCAGCGCTTTCATTGGTTTTTGGGTTTGATGGATCCGCTGAATTCATTATAACCTCAGTACTGTTATTAATGAATTAGCTTTACATATTTATATTCAGTTTACTTGTTATATATATTTATTTCTGTTTAGAAATTCAACAAATATGTAGGTAGATTTCGAAAAAAATCCACTTATTGATATAAATAATAAAGGCTTAGCGAACCCGAAGGTTCGATGCCGACACCATCAGTCGCTGGCTACATACTTACCTCCACCGGTCGCAATCCAAACCCAGTCCCTTCAGATCGGCTTTAGCGCAATCTTCCCTTAGGTCTACCTCTCGGACGTTTTCCATTCGGCACAGGAAATATTAACCATCTCAATTATATTAACCAAGTACAATTCACGCAATTCGGCGTTATGTAACCGTCTGAACTTTCCGGTTAACTAGCTCATCCTTCTTCGGTCCGAATATTCTACGCAATACTTTACTCTCAAAAACCTTAAGACGTTGCTCATCCCTTGAAGTAATCTGCCATGTTTCGCATCTATAAAGAACCGTAAGTAGGATAATGGTTTTATAGATATTAATTTTTAAGTTCCAGGACAGGAAGACGAGCTAAGTAATTTTGTCACAGAAAAATAACAAGCATTTTCGCCTTCAGTCTAACCTTAATTTCCTCTTCAATTTCGTTTTTTCTAGTTATCATAGATCTTAGATAGCTAAACTTCTTTATGTGTTCAAACATATTCTCTTCTATATCGATATCATCGGAATTATCACCATGTTTGCAGCTAACCCTATATTTTTTTTTATCCGTGTTTATTTAGAGCCCTAGTTCTTCACCGGCTTTCATTAACGTTGTCGTATTTAGTTTTATAGTTCCCGTGTCTTCGCTCAACAGTTCCAAATCATCCGCATAGCCAAGCACGGATGTTATCCCACCCAGATTACCTTCCTAATAACATTTTCTAATGATAAATTAAACTGCACAGGTAAAAGGGAATCACCTTGTTTTAAACCCGAACGAACCTCAAACTAGTTCTTGATATATTACATTAAAATGGTAATTTTATGTTTTTATCGTGTTGAATTAAAAATTAATAAATAATTGTAAAACAATTACTACGAATAATAGTTGAAAAAGTAAAACTTATTTTTTGAAACGATGTCCATACTGTTATATAAAATGGACAGGGCGTTTTTTTAAATAATAAAATCCAGCGATATTTCATTAATTACAGTGGTAATTCATTTATTCAATAACTGATTGATTTAATCTATCATTAAAAATAAATTGACCTGATGATGGTCCACATGTTTAGGTTGAAACGTCGGCGAACTCAAAAAAATATAATTTTTAACTGCACACCCTGACTATTTTTCATCCTTAGAATTTAAACAGGCTACTACATACAATAATATACACATCTCTAAAATATCCTGTTTTTATGTTTGTAACCTTCAAGGAATATTTATCTTCCTTTGGAATCCTCTAGGTACTTCCTAAACGGAACTAAGTTCCTAAATGGAATTCAGTGAGTCCCTTTATTCGTCGGTAGGGTCATCGCTGGCTCAGCTGTTCCATCGGCTTTTGGGGCTGATGGATACGAAGATATAACTTGAGTATTACTTCTCAGTTTACTTTATATATGTATATATATATATATATATATATATATATATATATATATATATATATGTTATCGTTAAAATTTTCGAATCTTAGTTTTCAACAGAAATTTTGAGGTCCCCTCATTCCTAATAACCAAAATAGTCTCTCTGTGTTTGTGCTAACAGCCTAGGTCAAAAATGAAAAGTCGTAGAAAGATAAATTGCATATTTAATGTTTTTATATGCCTGGGATGTTACAGTAACTTTTTCGTCAAAATCGGCCAACGGAAGTGGCACTTTATAGTATCCATTTAACACATTATTACTATTTTTTTCGAAAACGACTCTAATGATTTTAATTAAATTAATTATATCAGTGTAAAATTATGCAATTTTTAATGTGATGTACGTTTTATATATGTAGGTTTTTTTCTTAACAGGGCCTCATTCGCAAGTTTCTAATATTTCTTCCTATAAAGTACATTTAATTGTTTTTTATTTGAAATAATTAAACATTTTACATTAACCTTTGATATAAAAAATAATTAAATATAAAATATAAAAGAATTTGATAATTAACTAAAGGAGAAACAAGAGATAGTAAACGAGAATAGTTGTAATAAAGTATCCGTTAAAAGTGAACTTCAAAGCTTTTATAATTTCTAAACATTGATTTCGATTCAAAGTAGAGAGGTAAGTGAAAGCTGTGTATTGCGTATTGTGTATCTTGGTAAATAATGGTCCGATTTCCCTGTTGTTTTTTTCGTTTTGTAGGGAATTTAGTAAATTTTCAAACAATACTAGGTCTAATGAAGAAAAAAACGTCTAATTTTTAAGTAATTCGCAAATAATTTTTCTTTTCACTCATTCGTGATTCGTCACTGCTCCATTTAATACCCTTTCGTTTGATACCTTATGCATCAATATACTTCGCTCCTGAGAGCCGGAAAAGGTATTGTTACGGCAAAAAACTGCCGTATTATATTATAAGATAGATTACAGGAACAATAATACATTTAGAGATAATTTTTTTAAAGACAAACCCTCTTAGATCCGCCTGTGGTATGGGCTGATACCCTAGGCCCCGAAATTCCATTTCGGTTGGGCGGCGGAGGGTTGGAGGAGAATGTACACCCACCCCTCCAAAAAAAAAGTTTCGGAAGTATAGATTATGTTTAAAATTATGAGTGATAATCAACATAATTATTGTAAAACGAACAATATAATATATATAATAATTAATTTATATGTATATAGGGGTGCTCAGAAGGTAGCTTCATGGTTGCGCCATTAAAATTTTTGAGGGGAGCATATTTTAACGAGTTTTTGAGGGAGAAATATTTCGACGGTGTTATGTATTTTCGGAATGAAAAGTTCCATACTAAGGTGCAAGTGGAAAACATTGGGCAGCTCGTAGCAAGTGTAATTGTATATCTTCTCCGGGTTTTCTTATTCTACCTACACTTGCTCTGTTTTTAAGAAAATGTGAGCAACAAAATATGTTGGGAGAGGAGGGGCGTTGCCACATATAATTATATTTGAATATAAACAATCTGGAGGGAGGCAAACTTTGTCTATTTAATTATGTACTAAAAACTCGTAAATACTCATTTGCTTTCTACTTGGATCATAAGGTAATTTGATCACAAAATCGAGAAAAAAGATGGCCTACAGAAATATTGGGCCGTTTGTCCTATACATCCTCATTATTTTGAAAATTTGGGGTGTAGGTCACGCCAAACGGCTCAATATTTTTGAAGCCCACGTTTTTTCTCGATTCTGTGATCAAATAATCTTACGATGGAAGTAGAAACAAAAATAGTATTTACGAGTTTTTAGTACCTAATTAAATAGACAAAGTTCCCCTCCCCCCCCAGATTGAAAACACCTCAATTCCAAGAGTTTTCGTAAATAAAATAGTTGTAAGTTACGATGAGATGAAACTGTTTACGAAGTTTCAGGCGGATGTTAATAATTCGACAAATAGTGGTCTGTACCACGGACTATTACACAAAGTTGCACAAACTAGACGCCCGCAAATAAATTAGGTTTGAAGATAAAAAAGAAAAACTTTTTGGGGATTCCTTATAAAGGCGTAAAATATAAAAGTTATTGACATAATTTTGAAGAGCAATAATTCAGTTTTGTAACGGTTGTAGGAGCGTTGGCTTAGGAGAAAATCCTGACCATTTTAGTAAACGGTATGAAAAAATATTCTCCCATAAAATTAAGGCAAAAAATTTATATTTTTGGATTTCAAAACAAACTCGTATTTAGGAGTTCAAGTGGGCGCTAAAAACGAATCTGAATTATTTTTTTAATGGCAAAAATTTATCTGGCCTACTTTAATGAAAGCGTATTTGTTTTGTTTTTATGTAACATATTATACTTAGAATTCGTTTAACAGAATTATAAATATGTTTTCTTATTTTGCACAAAAATACAAATTGATTGATGTATAATAATTTATAAATCCACACAGAGCAAAGTCAGGAATCAGTAAATTAAAAAAATAATACAGTTTTATAAAGAATCCTTTTCTTGGCTCCTAGGGAGCATTGGCAAGAACCCTCGGACAAGGGTTAATAGTTCAAGGGCTTAATATTGTTCGACCTAGTATCACCAAAAGAAGTTTCATTGAAATCGGTGACACCGCGTCTGTAACCTCCTCTTGTTAGTCTGGTCCAGTGGTCTCCAAACCACGGCCCGCAAGCACCCTCAATTTGGCCTGCGAAAGTTACATGTTAACATTTTAAAAAACATGAAATTTAATACGTAATTTTGACACGAGATTACTAATACATTTATTGCACGAATTGTTTCTCTCAGGATGATCATTTCACGACTGAAGTGTCATTTATAGAAGACGCTATTTTTCTTGAGGACATGGCTTGGTGAGGGACTTGGTGGAGATCCTAGCGCGGCCCGAGGCTCCTGGGGCCCCCAGCCAGCCATAGGCGCAGGCTTCCCATTTCGATTGTGCGGGGGAGGGGGAGAGGAGAGTGAGAGGGAGGGGGAGAGGAGATTGAGAGGGAGGGGGAGAGGAGATTGAGAGGGAGAGGAGAGTGAGAGAGAGAGGAGGGTGAGAGGTAAGAGGTGAGAGGGAGAGGGAGAGGAGGGGGAGAGGAGGGTGAGAGGGAGAGTGAGAGGGAGGGGGAGAGGAGATTGAGAGGGAGGGGGAGAGGAGATTGAGAGGGAGAGGAGAGTGAGAGAGAGAGGAGGGTGAGAGGTAAGAGGTGAGAGGGAGAGGGAGAGGAGGGGGAGAGGTAAGAGGTGAGAGGGAGAGGGAGAGGAGGGGAGAGGAGAGTGAGAGGGGGAGGAGCGTGAGAGGGAGAGGAGGGTGCAAGGGAGGGGGAGAGGACAGTGAGAGGGAGAGGGAGAGGAGATTGAGAGGGAGGGGGAGAGGAGATTGAGAGGGAGAGGAGAGTGAGAGGGGGAGGAGGGTGAGAGGGAGAGGAAGAGGAGGGGGAGAGGAGGGTGAGAGGGAGAGGAGAGTGAGAGGGAGAGGAGGGGGAGAGGGAGGGGGAGAGGAGAAGGAGGAGGAGAGGAGAGGAGGGTGAGAGGGAGAGGAGAGTGAGAGGGAGGGGGAGAGGAGAGTGAGAGGGAGAGGAGAGTGTGAGGGAGGGGAGAGGAGAGTGAGAGGGAGAGGAGAGTGAGAGGGAGAGGAGAGTGAGAGGGAGAGGAGGGTGAAAGGACAAAAAATAAAAAAATGGCCGTTGTTCTTAGGTGTAAAAATTCAATGTGAAATGTGCAAATATTATATTCAATATTTAAAAATAAATTTATAAATTTTTTTTGAAGTTGTATAATTTGTTATGTGCTTATGGATATACTTGTAGATATAACCACCACTCCCTCAAGATCGATGGCGCATGAACTATCTCCCTCCCCCATCCAAAAATTGTATTTCACTCCTCTTCTTAAAAACAGTGCAAGCGAAAGTAGGATTAAACAAATCTTAGATGATATACAATTACACTTGCTGTGATCTGCCCCACCTTTTCCTCCTAGTTCTCTGCTTTGAAACTTTTAACTTCGAAAATGTATAGCTCCGTAAAAATGCGCCTCCCTCAAAAATTCAAAACCCAGTTACAATGTGCCGTCTCCCCTCAAAAAAATTAATCGCGCAAATTGCACCATGAATCCTCCTTCTGGGCACCCCTGTATACTTGAAAATATCTGAACAAAACAATTGGATTTATTTCAATTTATATATATTAAATATGGAAGTATGGGGGACAGCTTACATAACAAAGGTACATTTCAGTAACTTTTCTAGCTAAAAAATGAATAATGTTAAACAAATGAAAAATATTTTTGATTTCTTAATTTGCACCATATTAAAACAAAATAAAATGTTTTCAGAGTCTAACTAGTTATGTAAAAATATCTATAAAAATATATATAGGCGATCGCTTCCCTTGCCCACCCCGTAGTCTACGCCTATGACTTCTATTATTTCCTTAATCTATTTTAGTATATATATATATACATATATATATATATATATATATAATTTTCTAGTCCCATCCTTCGGGTTTGGATTTTCCCCATTTTCTTATAATTTAACATATGTCTATTATAGGCCATAGGTCACAAAAAAAACACAGTTTTTTTATATATTACATGTATGTTTATTCAACGCTTCGGCTTCAGGAGCCATTTTCAAGAACCTGCAAACATGCACCGCGCCATAAAATTTTTAAAATTTGTCATTACGATATGATTCGTCCTAATTCATTCTTATATTTCAAAGAATGTCGTTTTCCGTTTCTCTATTTGCAGACGGTATCAAGAAAGTATTGTTCTTCAATAGGGCATTCATACACGACTCATACAGGAGGAATTACCTCCCACACCCTCCCCGAAGGCTGCGCTTGTGAAATTATATATATATATATATATATATATATATATATATATATATATATATATATATATATATATATATATATATATATATATATATATATATATATATATATATATATAAATTTTGAACTAGATTAAGATATATTATTACTTTATTTTAATATTTTCTGCTAAATAGTCGTTAAATCGGTTAAGATACCCCCCCCCTTCATCCCTCCCACTAAAATCTACACCAGTCCACTCGCTCAGTTCTAGCGGTTACATTGGACAGCGAGCATCGGTGAAAGTCAAGCTATTATTTATAATATTTTTTATTCTACTTATTGCTACACATACTTATTATTTTTATTTATTAAATCTTATAATATAACGTTGGCTATTGTGTTCCAATTATTTTTTATTAAAAAAAAAATTCACTTCGTTTATTTCAAATCCTATTGTTTTAAACATAATTTTTATTAAATATTCATTCATTAAATTCTTTGAGTTTTGTATTTCCAAAACCTTATCGAGTTTTTGGAGGAAGTCGAGATAAGTATCGATTCCCTTGTAAAAACCCCCAATGAATCGGATGCTGAGAATATTTATTTATTTTTTTAAACGATACAAAATATTTAAAAATGTGACGTGAAAATAAGTCAATTTCCGAAATCGGCTTTTTTTCAAGGAATACTTGCAAGTTTTTTTAATCCTTTTATTCAAATAAAAATTAAAAATTATTGTAAACAAAAAGATAATTTTTTATATTACCATTCCATCCCCTTCCACCCAAATCAAACACCATTTTCTTTCTCCAAACGGAACCCAAATCAATCTTTTTTTTTCCTTAAAAACGGTATTTGAAGTACAATTCTTACCAAAAGTGGTCCCATTTCAAATATACCATTTCTCCAGCTTTCTTATTAGCCCTTATTCTCTTCATTTCCCACTCATCTCTCTCTTTCGCTCGTCCCCACTTTTTTTTCTTCTCTCCTCTTTTTTTCGATTTCAAGGACCTTGATGTATTTCCTGAATTTTTCTATGTCCTTGAATTATTTGTCTATAATGTCGTTTTGTTATTTCTTCTTTCATATGACTGAGGTATTCTCCGATTTCTTAGTTCTATCAGTTTGTTGAATATTTGTTTGTTCAACCTGTTTTGTTTTAATCTTTTCATGTTCCTGAATTTTTTTTTAAGCCCTTTGCTCTTCTCTTACTTTTCTAGGTCCGTTGTTACGTTTTAGGAATTTTCTTTTAATTTTTAGTAGTTTCTCAAAACTAGTAATCCACACTGTTTCCGACCCGTATAGTATCACCGGTCTCACCACTGTTTCATGATATCTGATTTTTACTTTTTTATAAATATTCTTTTTATTATAAGCATCCTTTGTAGATGTTCCATTCTTTACAATTTTACTTCTCAACTTCTGGACGCCTGAGTGTCTCCTCCGTTATAATCACGACTTCTCGTACGTACTTTAACTGCTTGATCGTTTTGATTGTCCCATATTTTGTTTTAATTTTCGCTTTTTTCGAATGATATTCTCAGCCACGCTCTTTCGAAATATGCCAGTTATATTTATATTAATGCACAGGCGGATCTACGGTAGGGGGAGGGGGCTTTCGGGCTGACCCTCCCCCAAAATGGTAAAATATAACCATGTTTTAAAGAAAAAAATATTAAAAACTATCTCTTAAAGTATTCTTGTTCGTGTAATTATATTTAATATGACTTCAAGAACCACTTAAACACCATTTCATATAGGTAATTAATTTCTTTATTTTTTTTCATATTAATTATCGTTATACGTATATGAAAAAAAAAATCTTTCAGGCTGAAGCCTCCCCAAAATTAAATCCTGGATCCGCTAGTGTATTAATGTTACTATTATCTTATGTGTATTCTCTATTTTTTTATCTTGACTTATTTATTTAGTTCTGTTTTAAGTCTTGTAATATAATTTTTAATACTACTAAGACCGATCTTTCATTAAAAAAAAGAATTGATTTACTAATATATATTAAGTGTCGCAGGGAGAATGCGACACTTAAGGAGAGAGCCCTGATGAAGGCCTGAATTTCAGGTCGAAACGTCGGCATATATAAAAAATAAATATTATAATTTATTTTTTCCTTCCTTTTTGACTGACCACCCCAACTATTCTTCTCTTCATTATCCACGACAGTCAACCAATTACCAATTATTAATATATATATATATATATATATATATATATATATATATATATATATATATATATATATATATATATATATATATATATATATAAATGAATATACTGACTTACACCAGTATATTATAGACCGTTTTATAATTTGAAATTAAGTAAATATTACTATTTAGATAGATATAATAATAAATGGTTAATATATCTCTTTAGGGAAATGTAACGAATATTTGAAATAATCGTTAAAATTTAATTTTAATGTTTCAATAAATGTAACTAAATTATTAATTTAAATAACTATTAACTGAATATTTTACAAGCTCAGAAAATAACTACTGTTTTATTTGAAAGAAAAATATTGGCATGTAGATATTTCAGAAGGTTTAGTGTTTTGATGGAAGTGCTTTAATTCAATAACCAGTCAGTCGCAAACTGAGTTATGTTCTGACTCACGAGTAATGCTCCTCTATTTTGATTCCCAAACAATACGTAACGGATAAAACTTTTTTAGAATCATGATTATTTAGATCTAAAATTTATTCATCTGTTTCATTGGCCGTGGGCCGACCCTGGGTCGGGAGACCCTCCTGGGGCACACCCAGCCTCTATAAAGTGGGTACCTTTAATTAAATAATTAATTAAGGGGGAAAACCTGGCGGTTGAGTGTGATCTCGGTCAAATCACCTCCTTGCACAACCGTTGACCTAGAAACAGTGCTTTCCCTAAATTGTACTGAACTCCAGACCCTTTATGGGTTGTAGTGGTACAGGTTTATTTAGATCTAAAATGTAAAATTTAGTATTGATTTAAAATATTTTTAAAAATCAGTATACTAATTAATAATTACGTCATGTACTGACGTTATGTGTTTAATAAACAAGACACAAGAAAAATAGACAATCAATATAATTTTTACATTTCTATATTTATTTTAAACATATATTACGGCTTATAAAAGTTTATTTATTAAACTCAGGTCGTTTTTCAATAATAAAAGTGTATGTTCATTTTTGTACGATATTAAGTACTGTACTGTTTAATTTAAATAAAAGGATTTTTAATTATAATTCATTTTAAATTTTATATAACTGCAAAGCAATTAAATAAAGAAAAAAATGTTTTTATAGAATAAATAAATAAAGATAACAGTTCATAATAATACTGATAATTTTGAAAATTATTTAAATTTAATTCGAAAGTTGAATTTTTTTTTATGTTGGCGTATTGAAAAAAGTAATCCCTTCTCGAAATCCGTTACACCAAGGTATGTATTCAAAATTTGTTGTCTTCAAAAAATACGAAATATAATACTTTTTTAATAGTAAAATAATGTAAAATGTAGTTTATTCATTAGAACTGATATTGCTTTAACGCTTGAGGGAAAAAATTGATCTAAATGTAACTTTATTTTGGCAGTAATTCGTTTGAAGTTAGGAACCAATTTCAGTTGTAAGCCGCCATTTTCTTTTGTAGCTTCTGCTAGCTAGTCCACTGCTCTAGTTTAAGATTTAATATTAATAGTGTTAGTTGTTTAATTTTACTAACTATATTTAGGATTACAATGTTAGAGGTAAAAATGCCTTGGTTGTATAAAACTATCGATTAATTAATATTTGATTTTATGCAATATTGAATATTCACATATTTTTCCCATCAGTGAAAAAATCAGAATTATGATTTAAATATTTATATGATTATTTTGTGAATATATGCATATATGTACATGTATAAATGTACTCGCATATATATATATATATTATATACATAAACCGTTACAATTTTTCCATTTATTTAGGTCATTACAACGTTTCGTGCAAATTGTTTGATTATCAAACTATCAAAAATTTATGGCATATCTAACATATTTCCATATTTTATAACTTTATTATTGTTTATTTTCAGCACACTAATACAAAACAAAACTTGATCTTAGCATTTTATTTGCATTTAATCTAATATATGTCAATTCAAAAAAATCTCAGTATCCGAGGTACTACCTAGAATCAGTTTTTTTGAATTTACATAAATTGGATTAAATTCAAATAAAATGCTAAAAATAATTTTGGTTTTGTATTATTGTACAATACCAATTTGTTAGATATGTCATAAACTTTTAATAGTTTGATAATGAACCAATTGGCTTGAAACGTTGTAATGATCTGAATAAATGGACAAATTTTTGAAGAAAATTCATTTCCTTGAAAAAACCATATAAAATTACATTAAGTGCCTTTTAAAAACAGTGCTGGAAAGGTAATTGAATATATATGTATGTGCGTGTGTGTATGTATGTACATATGTTTACACATGGTTAGATAAAAAAAAAAAATTAAAATTATTATTCAGGATGTTTTAGCTTTGAGTTCTAAAATTTAACAATTTACAATCCTAATATAATTTTTATGTATATAGGTTTTTTTTCTGAAAAAGAGGAAGCAGATAGCTCAGTGAAGCACAACACTCTAATGCTTCATGGCCCGGGTTTAAGCCTGGCTGTTGCAAGTAATTATTTATTCTGTTATGTCAGCTGTCAAATTATCTTGTAGTCCACAGACCTCAGGATAAATGCAGTCTCTATAATGTGAGTACTCTTACATAATGATTAATTAACAAGAAAAATCTAGTTGTTGAGTATGATATCTGTCGATCACCTCCTTGCACCTTTGACCAAGAAATTATACTTAGAAATTAATGAACCCAAGACTTTCCATAGGTTGTAATGGTATATTTTTTCTTATGTAAGTGTAAATTAATTGTATCAACAAAATTATAGCCAGTGAAATATTTAGAAAATATTATGTTTTTCATAATTTATTTTCTGTTTTGGTGAACGTTTTCTTTTAATTGTAAAATCTTTTTATTACTGGCAAATCATAAAATTTCAATAAAATATAATTTTTTTGTTGTCTTGAAAATACATTAATCTAAATTTTGTAAATTTGGAACTTTAATAAGAAAATTTTTGTAAATTACTGGAGTAATTTTATAATGTTTTGGGCCACATTATTCATTTTCAAACCTTAGAAACAGTTCTTGGGATCATATAAAAATAATTTAAAATTCATTCAAATGTTTAAAAAAAAAACATTATCGTCTTCTTTGTATTTAGTTTTATTGTGCTGTTAACATAGGAATTTGAATAAAACCCTAATAAATAAAGTTTATAAGAAGTTTTCTTGTGAAAAGGTTCTGGGTTTTTTTGCAAAACTTTTATTTATTTAAATACTAAAAAAAGTAAAGATATAATCTACCGTGAATAAATTACCCAATTCCCATATTAAGAACTGATTAATTATTAATGCTCAAGGATTTATTATAATATAATGATATTTCATGACTTTGTCTTGTGGATGCCATATCAGTTTTATAATATTTTTTTGTTTATATCATCTATTCTACAAAACAATCGATGAGCAGAATATCTACAGTCCAAACGAAGGCATAGCTGCAGCAAGAAAAGTTTTTCGAGATTATCGTGGATAGTCTCTCTACACTTGAAAAATAAACTTCAAGTTTTGGAAAAATAAGAGAGCCTGAAATGCGCCAGACTTACAATATGGAGAGT